>CM076575.1:2094129243-2094299828 GCA_034641835.2 Pinus albicaulis | reverse complement strand
TAAGACTTTTGTTGAAAATGCAAAAAGTAAGATGATGGAGCTTAAAGAAATGTAAAGTCGCTTTCACTAAGGGTCACAAAGCATTTTTGGCGCAAAGTCTATTTTTAGACATATGGAGCATGGTCCGGGGATTGTAGTATGAGATTCTTGGAGCATTGGTCATGTTGGTAAAAATAGATGGGACTCTATTTTTTGGACCTATAGGTCGAAGTCTATTTTTAGACTGCCTCTCCTTAAAATAGGGAAGCCAAATATTATTTACCCTTAATAATATTTGGACTATAAACTTCAGTTTACTCTCTTGGAGCACTTCAGTTCGAGCCTTGGAAGTGGCTCATGGATCTGATAGAGGAATTACGCTATTCCTAAGGGTTTGGTGAGCTCATGCATGGTTGACTTCAGTTATGACTTCAGTGGCAAAATTTTGGTGGAGTTAATGAGACAGATGGTGGAGTTGTGTTCGGTTTAACTTAGTTGAACTAGTTGAGATTAGTTTAACTACTAATCAACTAGTACGAGGAGTGAATTAAATATTATTTAATTCACTAATTATTAACCTCATTATTCAACTCAAGTTATACATCACCACTACAAAGGCATGGACAAGCTCAAAGGAGACCAAAAGGGGAGAGGTAGATGAAAGGGTTGAGATAGCATATGACATCAACAAATGAGATTTGCACCACACTCGGGAGGACCACAACTGATTTACATGTCAAGCCAAGGAGATTCGAACCTTGGATCTCTCATTAGACCAGCCTTGATTGCGCAATAGAGGCAGGCAATTAGTGGATGTGTTTTGAACTTGTGACTTGTTCAAAACCAAGCTAGTTTGTGTGTAACTTCATGAGACAGTACTGAGTACTTGTGAGGAGTATTGTACTGAGATTGTTACATGTTTCTCTTCCATTTATAATATACTATAGCTGGGGGTTTTCAGCTATAAGCTTTCCCCATACATACTGTGTAATGTGTGTGATGTTTTGATGATATTTTGATCGCATACCGCTTGTTTTATTTCCGCATGTGTGATGATCTGAGTAGAAGAGATTATGTGTTTCATATGAATTCGAATTGATATGTGATCAGGATAACTTTATGGATAACCTCATTATTTAACAATTTCCTACACCTTGGAATGTTCTTACACACACTTTCAGTGTTGTTTTCACCAGCAAACTCTCAAACTCGAATAGCCTCCGAACAACTCGAATCAAGATAATGAACTGGCTATCGTAGTCTTCTCGTCAGTCATGAAGCATCGCACTTCTAGTAGTGGATTCTCTGCGCTGTTGCTGACATCTACATCCGTGCCCTTTGAACTGTTGCTAACTTTGATTTGTGCTCCAGTATTTGACATCTGTCACTCTGATTTCTGTCTTGTTGACATCTGACTACATCAATCTAATTGATCCTTCCTACTACTGTTGTACTGTGGGCTCCTCTTAGCCAGGTTCGATCCATGAGACATGCCATATCAATGGACCTTGCCCAAATTTCTTATCTTGGGATTATGTCTACACATCACCCCACCTTACACCTCAGAGTATGGTTGCTCCCTCTTCCTATCTGGCTCAAAATTTCCCCCTCGTGGTGGTCTCTGCTTGAGTGGATGCTTCCACTCGGTCTCCTCTCTACTTCTCCAATTGTGGCAGCTACTCCACAACCTTCTGAGATTGCTTCTCATGAGAATGCATGTTGAGAGGTAATTTATGCTCCCTCTAAACCACCAAGTCTCTAACTTCTGCCTTTCTCCTCAAAGCTTTGCATGTATCTCGTACCTCAAGTACATATAGGTTCTTGACTCATGCATAATGTAATTGTCCCGACGTTACAAAAAGTTTCTAAAAAGAATTGATTTTAAATCGATGATATCTCCCTCATCTGAGCTCTGATTCGACCGATTTTTTTTTTTCCATTTGGGTAGATTTTCACAAGGATTCCAAATATTCTATTTGTTTTTGAAAATTTTACACCAAAATCTTCAGATATTCTCTGCAAACTCGTCGTCCAAAAAATTCCTGCTCTGATACCATGTAGAAAATCTAACTAGTGTGGGTGCATTAAACCATGCCAAATCATACTAAGGCATCTCAAAATATTCCATACATGCTAATACTTTCCAAGCGCCAACACGTGCCAAGCGCCAATATGTGTCAGGGACTAGTGTTATGCATGTTATGAAGTGGAAGGGAATGTTGAAGAGTGCTAAGGTGTGCTAGAGAGTGATAATGCATGTTGATGAGTGTTCAGGTTTACTAGAAAAAACATTAAGGGAGCACTAGGTAAAAATTCATGGTAGCTAATGAATATGAGGAACATGTGCCAGAGACTAGTGTTAGTGAGTGTTAGTTGTCATGCCAAGGAGGGAGTGACAAGGCATTCTAAGCATTGGTAAGGCATGCTAGGGAATATAAAGGCATGTCAATAATTCCCAAAGAGTGCTTGGGAGTTCCAGGGTGTGTTAATTCATGTGCCAATTAATAGTGCCAATATATGCCAATACATGCTAGGTGCTAAGGATATTGTGTCGCAGGGTGCCAGGGTATGTCAATATGTGTCAAGGCAACAAAAGGAAGAACCAATATTAAGAGGGTTAATAAGTTAGGACTTTATCTTTTTGAAAAGGGGCATGCTAGGCACACTAATAATAGGTCCCAATACATGCCAAGTGGCATTGTGTACCAAGTGCTAATGTATGTTAATGCATTCAACCAAGGTGTTCCAGGGCATGCTAGGGACTATATGTAGTATGCCAACACATGCTAGGAGAGTTCCATGTTGTGCTAGCGCATGCTACCATGTGCTTGGGCGTCAGTGTCATCACAATATGTTCTAGGTACAAATATGTTCCAAGACATGTGGGGTGCTAAGAAATGTTAGTGTGTACCAAAGAATTAATTTAAGGTGTGCCCAAATTGTTGAGGATTGTTAGGTCTTTCTCATTAATAGAATTGTCAAAGCTTGATTATGTATTAAATAATATATTTCCTACACACAATAGTGGAACTTTATCTAAAGCGAATTTGCTAGATAATAAACTTAATAGATATGAATCATGTGTTGACTCATAGGAAATCTCTATTCGACTAGTCATTACTTGAGGGAAATGATACACACTAATTACTTCTACAAAAATTGACTGACCCTAACCACTATGGCCTTGGACATATTATAAAAAATACTCCATAATAATTGTATTAAATCATTATATTTTGACAAAAAAATATTAATAGGCACATAGCGTCATCAAAAACTCATTGGAATGATCAATGATGACGGGCATTTTTTGACCGTCACCAAAAGTAACAAAAAGAGCATTGGTGAGGGTCATTAAAAGTTCATCACTAGAAGTGTCACCAAAGAGAGAATTAGTGATGGGCCTTTAACGACCCTCACCAAAAGTGTCATTGAAAATGTCTTTGGTGACGGACCATAAAGGACCATCACTATATACACTTATAGTGACGGTTTTTTAATGATCAATGATGACAGACATTTTTTGACCGTCACCAAAAGTAACAAAAAGAGCATTGGTGAGGGTCATTAAAAGTTCGTCACTAGAAGTGTCACAAAAGAGAGAATTAGTGATGGGCCTTTAACGACCCTCACCAAAAGTGTCATTGAAAATGTCTTTGGTGACGGACCATAAAGGACCATCACTATATACACTTACAAGGACTGGACCTTAAAGGACCATCACCGTATACACTTACAACGACATTGGTGACTTGACCTTAGCGTCCTGTCACAAGTATTAGACTCTAAATTAAGTGCTTTTTATTGTAGTGGATGTCATTACATGCCTCCAAACTACGTTAAAATGAGGCTCAAGTGCCTTTTATTATTAAATAATAATGGAAAACCCTAAACAACCAAACCCTAACCTTAGGAGATTGAACGCCAAGATTTTGTGGGCCCTGTTGGGGTTAGTTGAGCAGCCAACTTTCGGGGGTCATAACTTGGTCATAGTATCTTTGTTTGGAGCTTACAATACCTCGTTGGAAAGATATATCTCAGTACAACAGGATTTATGGCAGGCCCATAACCTACTACATAACTCAAAAAAATTTTTTAGGGGGTCAAAAATTCTCTAGGAGTTGAGGACTCGAAAAATTGCTAAAAATAGTAAATGCTGCTATAAACAAGGAAATTGATCAAACTAATTGGAGGTCTAGGTGGAATATGCGAGTGGACACCAATATCCACCTGGATTAGGGTGCTATTTGTAGTATTATGATTAATGATCATGAGTCGATTATGACATAATTATTAGTATTGGAAAAGGATGATTTCAAATTAATAGATATGGTGTTTTGACCTTTGGAACATGTGGTTGACATGTGTGAGGAGTTACAGGGAAACATGCTTGGTATTAGCATGGAAAGGTAATAGTTAATTTATTTATAAAACTAACAGTTGGGTGATGTGATGGTACATAATAAGATTCAATTGAAATGAGGAGAAAATGGTAAAAGAAAGGAATTGGGTGAGAATTCCTTCGGCTATGTTTAGAATCCACAATTTTGAATGAATGGTGTTTTGCAAGAATACAAGAAGTATTCTTAACCTTGATTTTGTTTGAAATTATGTGGATATGTGCTATATTCTTGAACATGTATTTGACATGTATAACAATTGATTTCTAGTTGTATTTGGATCCGTCAAGGGAATTGAAGTCCCTTGAAAGATGGCATGGGTGTGTTCAGTTATAAGGAAATGTGCTTGGCACGACAAGCTAATATACATTTTATATTTTTATGTTTATTTATGTAATGAAATTTATGTTTTTATGGCAGTATGATGCAAGGGATTACATGGAAAAAGAGACTGCCATGAAATATTGAAGAAGGCTCAATTGATATTTCCCTTGGAATCACGGGGAACCCCTGGGGATTGAGTCATGGTGTTTGTTGGAAGGCTTGTTCTTTCAGCGTTTTGTGATTTGTTTGTGCTTGATTTATGGTTTTGATTTTTTTTGGTGCATGGTCATACCACTGTGCTGTGGTGTCATATTGCTATTGGTTTTCATGGTTTTTTTCTTGTTGGTTTCTTGTTCTTTCCTTCTTATTTCTTAGAGTCTTATGAATTTGTTGGGAAAGAGGAGGTTAATGGAGATCATGGAGATGTGAATGAAACCCAACAGGAAATGTAAGACTCAAATGAATCTCAGTGTATGTAAAAGGGCAGCCGAAGGCAAGAGTATGACAACTAGTTGGATTAGTTGGGTCCATTAGGGTAAATGGATGGTGGCAGATAGTCATGAAAAAGGTAAATGGAATGTTAAATTACATGGATTTGAGGCATCATATGCCTTGGCTATGTTGGGAACTATTTTTCTCAATATTGTGCATGTTTTTCATGGATAAAGGGAGTTTTCTTAACCTTGACCTTATGGTATCTAGTAATTATGTTATGATCATGATTATGTTGATGTTTTTATATGTATATGTTAGGTCCCTATATTACTATTGTAGTCTCTTATTGTTATTATTGTACCCCTGTAGTCCCCATATTGTTATTATTGTGCCCCATAAAAGCCCACTATTATTATTGGTATTCCCTTACATTACTATTGTTAGGTCAACTCGGTTTTGTCATTTGTATGATCCAAGAATTGTTCATTTATGTAATGTAAATGAGGTTTCCCCATTGAAGTGGCTAATTTCTAAGGCATTGATCTCTCTTTTCTTCAATTTTGGGAGCTGGTTTCATAACATTTGGTATGAAAGCTTTGGATTCTAGGGTTTCACTGCTTCAAACAGGTCATCGTGGCATTGCCTCTATAACATTTTTTCTACGAAGGTTCAGAAGCTAAAAAATTCCATTTGTGAAGAAATCCTAAGGAATTAGTGTAAAAATTTCAGATATTGGTTCACAATATTTTCAGAGATATGAGCTATGAAAGTTAGGGTTTTTGCAGGCTCTAGAATTTCATCTCAAAGAGGTGACCTTGGAAAAATCATCATAAATATCTCTCTGAGCATTAGAATGGAATTCTGTTAAAAGTGGCTAAAAGTGCACGAACGTTCGTTTCCTGTGTATCATATTTAGAGCCAAAGGAGGAAATAGTGACACGTGGCATGCTGTACAAGTTAAATCTACTAAACCAGGCCAAAATTAGTTCATTGTGGGAGATTGGGCATAACTTTGCCTTGAAGAATCCAAATCAAGTCGGACCTATGGCATTGGAAATAAGATTCAGAAGGATACTAAAGGACCGTAGATAAAATATTGGGGATCAAAAATTGTGGAGATACATCAGTTTCAATATCGAGCTCCTCAAAAGAAAGAAAAATGTGTGCATTTTTTTTAAAAATTGCATAAGTCTTGTTTGAAAAATCAGTTTGAAGTGATTCCAAGGGCATATTGAAGTATAGATATCAATATTGGGTTCTAAAATTGCCCCTAAAAAGAATTCAACACCCATTAAGCCCTCATAAGAGGAATAAGTGAAACATGATATATCAAAGTTACAAGACCAAGTGCATCAAATTTCGCTCTCGCAAAGAATAACAAAAAATGAAATGGAAGCTAAGATGGATGGTTTGAAAAAAAATTTGGAAGCTAAGATGGATGGTTTTAAGAATGGCATGGAACCTAAGATGGATGGCATGGAATCTAATATGGATAACATGGAAGATAAGATCGATGAAAAATTGAAAGGCAACATGGAAGACATGAATAATGATCTAAAAGCAGACATGGAAGGTTTGAAAAAGTTGATACGATAAATTATTCCTCATGGCGAAAAGGTAGTAGAGGAAACTCATGATGAGAACAAAATAAATGCTAATCGTGATTTCATAAACTCTAATTTTGGATTGAAGACTCACCATCTTACAAGATTGATATGAGGAAGTTTGATGATAAGTATCTCGTAACATGGATACTACAGATGGAGCAATATTTTGATCTCCATAATGTGAAAAAAAAACAAAAGGTAAGCATTGAAAATTTATATTTAGAACAAAATACATTTGTATGGTATCGATGGCTTTGCTCTCGTAAAAAAATTGTCACTTGGTCAATTTTTACGGATGAATTGATAGCACATTATGAGGATACAAAGAGAAACACCTTCTTTATAAAGTTGATAAATCTCAAACAAAAGGGTTCAATGGTGGAACACATTGAGGATTTCCAAAAGTTGAATGTAAGGATAACTGATATTCCAAAGGAACACATGATTGATGTCATCATGGGGACTTTAAAGGACAACATCCAACATGAGGTTCGCCATTGGGAACTCGATTAATTGGAGAAGGCATTCAGGCTGGAAAGAAAAATTGAAAGTAAAATTTTTGCGACAAGGAAGCCTACCACTCATATCTATAAAGACGGAAGTGTTGCTACTCCTATGATCCAAAAAATAATTTTATCACATAGGTTATAATGTTTGAATAAAATAATTATTAATTTAAGATATTAAATTAATAATTATTATTCTAGAATATTTAATAAATCTTTGAGATATTTAGAAATAGAAATTTGTTATTAAAAATTAGGACTCTAGAAAAGAGTCGTTTCCCAGGCTCTAAGTTAGGACTGAAGTTAGTAGAATGGTTAGAAGCTCATTTATTGTAAATGGACGCTTGTTTATTTTCCAAGTGATCCATAACTAGATTAAGTTAGAACATAGAGCTTATAAATAGGTTAGTTTCCTATTTTCATAGTAGTGTGTAATGAGAGAATGTGAGAGTGTGAGTTTACGTGTGTAAACTCCTATAATTTTCTATGTAATCTTTTTGCATGATCAATAAAGTTATGTGTCTGAGGACACTTCTGCATTTTCATGTGGTATCAGAGCCATGGTAATGCTATGAGGAGGAGATTCCAGCTCTACCAAGTCGTGGAAAACTCAACTCCGTTGAATCGATCAGTAAAAGATTGGTATGAAGTTTGTCAGGTTTTTTGAATAGAAATTTGATTATTTGATTTTAGATTTGTAAATTCTAAAATCATTTTTTAAAAGCAACTGCAAAATCTGTGTGAATTTTTTCTATTTCAAATTGTTTGAGTGAAGTAAAAAAAGGGGAAAGCGTTGTATAATTCTGCATTTATAAGAAAAATCTCCAGAAGAAAGAGGAAAGCGTTATTGATATAGCGCATCAGCGCTGAAGGAAAGAGTCTTGTAAATAGTGTTTAAATGAACATCGATTTACTTAATGAGCATCAATTCCAGCGTTTCACAGAGTTTAATTTGAACCAGCATCTGATATGATGATACTAGCGTTGAAAAGCCATCTTCATAATTCAATTTGAGTACATGTGGCATCGATTCTGATTTCAAAAGATATGAACTGCTTTGTGGCATCGACCAAGATTAAGAACCAAGATTTTGTGGCATCGATCAAGCATTAAGAACCGGCTTGTTTAATTGGAAGTCACATGAAAATCCACTACGGACATTGCACTGGCTTGCAAACTGCTGAGCCAACAGATGAGTTGTGTTTTTTATATGTCGATTGAATCAATTGTCCAGCAGCATTGTATGATTGCTATGTTTGAAAAGGCCGCCAGCGGATGAGTTGTGTTTTTTAATGAGTTGTCCAGCGTTCGATTGAATCAATTGAAGCAGCATTTGATTGCATTTTTCCATGAAAATAAAGATGCAATTGTTAATTGCGTTGAATTCCCCCAAACTGTTTTGTATTTTATCGTGTTTTGAGGGGGTGAACCTGTCAACATATCTTTACATTGGAGTTTTTTTTTTCATTGGAGAAATAAGTAGAATATTTATTTTTACTTGAAGAACATTGCAAATTTTTTTGTAATTGGAGTAATAAGGGTATTGTAATTTTTTGGAGTAATAAGGAGATTTTTGCTTTGTAATTTGTTTATGGAGTGATAGTGTGACTCAAAGTAATTTTACTTTGAGGGGGGGTAATTTTTTTTTTTACCAGATTGTGCAAGAGCACTATTGTAAAAGTCAAATTTTGAAAGTTGCCTTGTAAATATTTGAGAAATTGACTAGAGCCAAGTGCAAAGCTCAGTCAATTTTCTCCTGTTTCAACGACTATTCGAGGGTCAAGGCCAAGCCCCGATAGTTCATTTTTTGCGTCGTGTGTTGCTGTTGTGTTGCACATCTTGATATTTTTTGGAGCTTGATTCGTGGTGTGAAGTCTTAACACTACAATGTCTAAGTTGATTAATTTCTTTTTTGATTTCGACAAACTTGAAGGCTCAAAATCTTACAAAACATGGCAACGCCTCATTGAAAGCACTCTTGTTTATAATGAACTATGGCATGATATTTGTGATGGAGATGTAAAGTCAAATAAACCTACAGATGCAGCTGTGCTAGCAAAATGGGAAGTTAAAAATGCCAAAGCATTAGCTCTCATTAAATCCTCTGTCAATGATGAAATGTATGTCCATATCGAAAATGCTAAAGATGCTTGGTCTGCTTTGAGAACTTTTAAAGAGTTGTTTGATACTCAACCTCAATCAAAAAGAGTTGACCTACAATTAAAATTGTTGCATCAAAAATTGACTGAAGAAGGAGATATTCTTGAATACATCTCCAGACTTAAGAATATTAAGCAGGAAATTGTTAATGCTGGTTTTCAAGCAATTGATGATAGTTTTATGGTCACAATTTTAATTGTTGGGCTTCCTTCTTCCTACACACATTTTTTAGAAACTTTACAGCTCACTGGAAAGTTAGAAAAGCTAAAGTTTGATGAGCTCTGCGAAATGTTGACTCAACATGATAAAACTTTTGGGAAGAAAAAGAAAGTTGGTGAAGATGTTTTTATCACAGAAGCCAGTACTAGCAACTCCTCAGCTGACAATTCCAAAAACAAAGGCAAAGGTAATTTTAATCAAAATAAAGCAGCGCAAGGTCGTGATCGCAGTCAACACAGAGGAAACAACTCCAACGAAGGCTCCAATTCAGGTAGAAACAATTCTCAAGGTAGAAGTAACAATCAAAACAGAGGCACAGAACAGAATCCAGGGAGAGGACAATCTCAAAACAGAGGACAAAGAAGAGGTCGAGGATAGTCTCAAGGCAGAGGACAGTCTCAAGGAAGAGGCATCGATTTGAGTCAAATTGTTTGCAGGCGATGTAATAGAGTTGGTCATTATGCTTCAGATTATCGCACATCTATCAATAAATTTTCTAAGTTTCAACAGCCTTCAGCACAGTTTTCAAATGATCAAGATCAAGATAATAATGACTCAGAATATGTCTTCACTTCTTCACCAGCATTCCAACTTTCCTCCTATATTAAGAGTGATTATGAAGATGCTTGGATTTTGGATTCAGGAGCAACTCAGCACATGACCTGTAGACGAGATTTATTTTGGAATTTTCAAGAGTGCCATCTTAATTCCATCTTTCTAGCAGATGATACAAAACATATGCCTTATGGAAAAGGTGTAATTAAAGTTTTTCTCCCTGACATTGGAGAAAAATTGATTTCCAATGTGTGGTATGTACCCACCTTTAAGAAAAATTTGTTGTCTTTGGTCATGATTCGACAAGCAGGACATCAAATAATTATGGAAGATGGCTTAGTTAAGATTAATTCAGTCAAACAAAACTTCCAAACAGTGATGACAGGATATGAAGACGGAAAATTGTTAAGGATGAAAGGGACAGTTATTCCAAGGCATTCTGATTTTACAGGGGCAGTTACTACAGGAATTTCACCTATAAGATTATGGCATGTAAGATATGGACATTTGAATTTTGATAGTCTTTCTCAATTGCAGAAACAAGGGATGGTTAAAGGACTTCCAACTTTCAACAAGGAAAATGCAAAATGTGAAGCCTGCATTTATGGCAAACAGAGTCGAGAAAGTTTTCCAACAAGTACATGGCGCGCAAACAGGCTGCTGCAACTAGTTCACAGTGATGTGTGTGGTCCACTACAAACTTCATTAGGTGGTTGCAAATATTTCTTGCTATTTATTGATGATTTCAGTAGAATGACTTGGGTTTACTTCTTGAAAAACAAGTTAGAAGCATTTGAGAAGTTTAAAATTTTTCGACAACTTGTTGAAAATGAGGTCAAAGAAAAGATAGGTACTCTCAGGACAGATAATGGGGGAGAATTCAACTCAAATGAATTCAAAACTTATTGCAGTGAAAATGGCATCAGAAGGCATCTTACAAATGTTTACACTCCACAGCAAAATGGAGTCGTAGAAAGGATGAATCACACATTGTTAGGCATGGCGAGATCCATGTTAACTTTCAAAGGGTTAAGTCCAACATATTGGGCAGAAGCAATCCATACAGCTATCTATCTAAGAAACAGATCTCCAACTGCTTCGTTAGAAGGAATCACCCCTTATGAAGCTTGGTTTGGTTTCAAACCTAAAGTTAAACATCTTCGAGTTTTTGGATCCATCTGTTATGCCTTAGTTCCCAAAGAAAAGCGAACTAAGCTTGATTCAAGAAGTTTGAAATGCACAATGATTGGCTATTCAAATGAAAAGAAAGGGTATCGTCTTTTGACCAATGGAAAATTTATTGTGAGCAGGGATGTCATTTTTGATGAAACAAAGAGTAAGAGTGCTGAAGAAATCGAAAGTCTTCTTCACAAGTTAGAAACTAAAGGCAGTAAAAGGAAAGGAAATATGCAAAGTCAACCAACTTCACCAAATTGGTATGAACTTGATTTTCCTTCCTCTGAAGATGAGTCATCCAGTCCATCTACTTCAACAAAATCATCTGGGTCTTCTAGCAGTTCATCAGCATCTCCAAGCAGCAGCAGTTCTTCTGACAGTGATTCTCCAGATTCACCACTTGAACGACGAACATCAGTTTACATTAATCCCCTTTACAATGATGGGGACTTCTCAGAACCTCAAACAAGTGAGCAACAACTTCCAAAATGGGCAGTTCAAATTTTGAAAGATGTAAGGCCTAATGAACAAAACAAAACAGGAACAAGGGGATCAAAACGAAATGAAGGCAATTTTGCTTTGATAGCAAATGATTTTACTGAACCTTCTTCTTTTCAAGAGGCAGTAAAACATAAAGCATGGCAACAAGCAATGGTTGATGAATATCAGGCAGTTCAAGACAACAACACTTGGCAACTTGTTGATTGTCCTCAGCATGTTAAACCTATTGGATGCAAATGGGTTTATCGAATTAAGTACAAGCAAAATGGTGATATTGACAAGTATAAAGCACGACTTGTTGCTAAAGGTTTTGCGCAGCAGGAAGGGATCGATTATGAGGAAACGTTTGCTCCCACCGCTAAATGGAACACCATCCGCCTCACACTTGCCTTAACAGCTCAGAAAGGGTGGAAAGTTCATCAAATGGATGTCAAAAGCGCTTTTCTCAACGGGGACTTACAGTTTTCCATGAATGGTCATCTCTGAAGGTGACATAATATAGATGACCTCCAAATGACTTTGGATTCATAGGACCACAGATATCAGAATGAGTAAGATCCAGGATTTTTTTTTACCTTGAAGCACTGCTTCCAAATGGTCTCTTGATGTTCTTACCCAATTCACATCCCTTGCATACTCCTTCATGATCGTCTTTCAGTTTGGGGATACCATTCAATATTGAATTTAGGGTTGGTAAGATTTTTTAGTGAAGATGACCAAATCTTCTATGCCAAAGTTCACATGGGCTAACATCAATGTGAACCAAAGCTTGAGCGAGGGGAGTTAACAATCTGTAAAGTCTTCCTTCACGGATCCCAATAATTCTTGCATCTTCTATGTTTGAGTTTCTACCCCATACTACAACCTTTCCATCAATGAAAGCAACTCTATTACCCTTGTATTCTAGACATGAAATGGAAATTAAATTATTGTGCAAGCCATGAACAAATAAGATATTGTTGAGATGAATGTTTGTCCATGCAAAATAGGCCGACTTGACCTCGTGACTAGGTTGGCATGCTATTCTAGAATCATCTTCATCTTCTTTTGAATGCCGACTTGAAGGAGTGCTTGTGACAAGGTCTTAGAGGGTTAATGACTCAAACAAACTCTCTTTTTACAATATGTCACATGCCCACATGGGCCTTCAATACATGACATTGACTTGATAACCAAACCTAATAGCTCACAACGGGAGCTTGATCTACAAAATAAAATTCCTTGAGCATGAAACCCATGCCTCAAGCATAACAAAATAATTTTATTTTTCTTCTTTGCATCAATTACATAAAATCATGATTACACATGTCATTATGAAGATTGAACCTAGTTACATAATTCAACATTCAAGAGTCATGTTATCTAGAGATATATGGGGACTTCAATTTTGCATGTATACAGCGGTCTTCGTTGCTTCACCCCACAAGATTTTCGCCAAATCTTGATCATGTAGCATAGATTTTACACTTTCTTCAATGGACCGATTATTTTGCTCTGCAACTCCAATTTGCTCGAGAATATATGGGACTATCAGCTCCCTCTTAATCCCATATTGCTTACAGAAGGCTATAATTTCCTTAGATGTGTATTCTCCTCCATTATCAGACCTTAATATTTTTGTTTTCCTTTCTGTAAGGTTCTCTACTTCAGCTTTGAATTCTTGAAATTTGGTAAATACTCCATCCCTGGATTTCATTCAATAATATAGATGACCTCCAAGTGACTTTGGATTCATAGGAACACAGACATCAGAATGAGTAAGATCCAGGATTTTTTTTTACCTTGAAGCACTGCTTCCAAATGGTCTCTTGATGTTCTTACCCAATTCACATCCCTTGCATACTCCTTCATGATCATCTTTCAGTTCGGGGATACCATTCACTATTGAATTTAGGGTTGGTAAGATTTTTTAGTGAAGATGACCAAATCTTCTATGCCAAAGTTCACATGGGCTAACTTCAATGTGAACCAAAGCTTGAGCGAGGGGAGTTAACAATCTGTAAAGTCTTCCTTCACGGATCCCAATAATTCTTGCATCTTCTATGCTTGAGTTTTTACCCCATACTACAACCTTTCCATCAATGAAAGAAACTCTATTACCCTTGTATTCTAGACATGAAATGGAAAGTAAATTATTGTGCAAGCCATGAACAAATAAGATATTGTTGAGATGAATGTTTCCTCCATTCTCCAGCTCAAGAGAAGTTGATCCAATTCCTCTTACAGTTCCTCTTACAGGGTAGCTTTTATTATCTCCAAGTTCTACGGAGTGAGAGGAATTCCCTTTTGATAATGTATTCAATTGCTTGTGTTGACCTGTCATATGTCTTGATGCTCCCTTGTCGATTACCCAAATATTCTCATCTTGAAATGTGCCAATGAGTGCTGAGAATAGTCCTTCATCCTTTGTAGATGTCTTGGACACTTCTTCTTAGGAAAAAATAAGAAATCACATACTTCTTTGATGCCCTTCTTGAGAAGACTTGCTAGCTTCGTACACTTCCTTAGGAACTTCTTCAATGTAGCAGAGATCTTCATTATGCCCTCATAGGTAGTACCATGTTGAGAAATCTATAGGGAAGATGTTAGGGTGATTTATCTTTTGATGATAATTGCTTGTGATGTCTTTTTACTTTTTCTTACTTATTAGCTTCTTCACTTATTATTATGTTCGTATATCATCAAATAACTACCAAAACAAGAAGAACAGTAATACACAAGAACACATAACGTATGCTACAAGCCAGGGCCGAAACCTCTCCACTTGAGAGGAAAACTCGCAAAATCTCTTCTCTTATATATTCTTCAACTGACGAATTCCAAGACCTCTAGAGTCTAGACCAAAACCAATACCCTCCAAGACCAAGTCCAACCTTTCCTGATGATGTGCTTCCCTTGTCCAAATCAAACCCAGTCAAATCTCTTTCAGCAGCACAACTCTGACCCCCAACTTCAAAATTTCAGCGTCTACTGCAGGTATGACATTTTTGGCCCCTTGCAACTGCTACTGCATCCTCATGTGTGAGAGAAATTAGCCACCCAAGCCCTCCCAACAACTTCGCTTGCCTTGCTTCCTTGTCTAGAGCTAGTAGTTGACTTATTAGATCCTTCTACCAGCCACTTTGATCCTCTTCCAGTAGATAGAGAATTTCGACCTTGGAGCAGCAAACCCTAGCCTTCCTTCTTCGCACGTGTGAGAGAGAATTAGCCCAGAAACAATCTTTCTTCGTCCTCTTCCTTCTTTCCTAGCCTTCTTGTTCTTCTTCTTCGCTCGGATGAGTGAGTGATGAATGTGTCTCAAGGAGGTCGAGTTCCCTCCTTTATATATGCTTCTTAAGGTGGGTGTGGCTCCTCAAAATAGGCCGACTTCTCAACTGCCAAGGCGACTTGGTCTTGAAGGGTATTTTGACACCTTTAATGACAAAAAAAAAAATCTTTACAAGTTGCAATGTGTCCGATGGGCTCTCAACTGATGATAATGACTCTTTTCACTTCTTGACCTAGGACAAACCCTAGAAGCACTCAATGGGTGTTTGGCCTCTAAAATAAAAGACCTTGAGCATGAACCCCATTCTCCAAAAATAACAATAGTAATTTTTCTTTCATTTTATAAAATACAAGAATCAAAATTACGATTCATATTTATGAACACCGAACCTAGTTACATGTTTTTCTTAAAACTCAAAATCTAGCTCTTTTAATGGTGGAATTTGCCCTAATAGGGTTGACCACTGACGTCATCAACACCAAGCAATTTGTGCCCTACAAAACCTTGATCTCTATTTAGGCTTCAACTTGGGGCTTATTTTGAAGGTTTGTCATTTCCTTTTTGTTGATTTCATCATTCAAACCTTTTCTTCATGCTTGCATCCCTAAATACTCCTTTGCTCAACAACACCTTGAAACCCTAAGTATCAAGTATCTCTTTAAGGCTTTGTTTATGGTACGTTGCTCCTATACATAGATAATTGTGCATGTATTCCATTCAAGAAGTACATTGCTTAGCATTCCACATATATCACCTTGGATCAATCGACTTAGAATATCCTTTAGGTGAAGACTAGGAAGCCTCCCGCGTGGTGAAATTCCACTAAATAGGAGGCGGATTGTTGAGGTGGCAGTGGCAGTCCACCTCATTTTTGCATCTAGTTTTGGCCCTTGCTTTGTGATGTATCTCACAAAGCCTACTAGATTTTGAGGCAACAATCCACTTTGGATATTAAGGTTAGGGATTTAGCTCGAAGAGAAATTATTAAAGCAAGTCTACGAAGAGGATGAGACACAAAACAGTAAGTGAGCACAAGGCTTGAGAGGAGATTTCAGTGATTGGGTGGAGAAGGAATTTCATCCAAGTGTGTCAAGTCCTTAGGGAAGGTCGCGCTAGACTAGGGGTAGCAGATAATCACCAAGATGAAGCATGGGAATAAGAGTACAATCAAAAGAAATCTATCATCAAACTTAACCTATGATCCATACTAGAATGCCCTTAAACATTAAATGAAAGCATTGGAATACAAAAATGGTACATGTACCTTATAACAAACAACCCACCTTCATCAGATGAGTAAGATAGATGAAATAAAGCATTGACCGGAGCATGGACGGAAGGCCTTTGAGGCTAACTATCTAGGGATCATCATATGGTTGTTGGTTGGCAAGTTGAACAAATAGGAGAAAAAATAGAATTCTCCTAGGGGTTACCCACTTGGGCGGGTAACAGTAACCACATAGAAAGTTTACCAAAGTATGGTTCACAACAAAGGACAAACCATCTATTTGTGATGTAAGATTATACTTCATTTCAACTTGGTAGCGATTTCAAACCATAAGGTAGCCCAAAAGCTACATAAAAATCCACTACCTCCATTAGAAATACTGAGTAGGCAGCCTAAAATGCACCCATGCACCAATGAAGAAAAGAGTCGTGCTTGTTACTTGGTTATGATCATCTAGAATCAAAATAGTGCACCCACTACATGTTCAACGCTAAAATCTAAACCTACAAAGATTACAAAACCCTAGAGGTTGAATTAAACCGCTATGAAGTGAACAAAGTTCCTTTTCAAGTTAAATACTCCAGAATACTTGGAATATCAGAATATCCATTGAGGATACAAATATTATATTAAAAATATGTGAGGAATGAATTGATGATTGAATGTTACAAACGAAGCCCGCTTATATACCTAGGCAAGTGCCTCTTCACGAAAAGTCATGTCCCATTAGACATGCCTCTTCAACCTAATTACTAATTAACTAATTAATCATTATTTACATTATTTTATTCATTACATTGCCTTCCTCCTCAAAAAGCTTTGTCCTCAAAGCTTGTTGATGAAAAAAGGCTTGATCTCTTTTTTGGCTTCGACTGTCTTCTCGTCTCGGGATAGTCATCTTTATTGATACAACTGATATGTTCCTCTAAGTGACAAACAAAATTGTCGCACTGAGAAGGGATCAGACCATCCTAAATTAATCTTCTGTCGAACCTTTTGATTACTGGAAACTTGTGATGAACAATTATCACTCGACTGAGTTGTGCGCACTTCAATATTCTTCGGAACATCCGTTTGTTGTTTATGTTTTGAATATGTAGCTTGATCGAGTTGTCCACTCTCGTGATTCGGATGTCGATAAGGAATTCTATTGATTTGGATTTCTTCTGGCAAAAATGTTGTTCCTTCAACTGGGTTTTTTTCTTTTTGATTCGTGAGATTTACTGGATCGATGTTCGTTTTTTCTTCAACTTACATTTCTACATTTGAAGATTTTGATACTTCATTTTCGACAAGTTGTTGCACCTTGTTTTCCAACAACTTCTTATCCTTCTTAAGCTTCTTTATTTGTGTTAGTAATTTTTCGTTATGGTCTTTTAGTCGCAAAAATTCTTCATTTTTTTCAACAATGATTTTGTCAACTTCTCTTTGCATATTTTGTATCGCCTTTTTACCTTCTTGAAAATTTACTTTTGAAATTTCTTGTATGTCTTCAGGCGTCACTAAATTTGGCTTCAAGTTAACGTCCAGTAGCGTTATTTTTTTCTTTTTGTGGGAGAATGTCAAAAACTTCTTTTTCGTATTTAGGATAAAGGATCCTAAAGTTTCCATCCAGGGTGAACCCAACACAATGTCACTATCGTCAAAAAGTAAGGATTGAACAAAGAATTTTGATATAAATGTATAATCGCCAATGTTTAACTGTAAATTGGTGATTTCGTATTGTTTTTTGCCGAAAAAAATCTAATTTTTCGATTATATTTAGCTCAGGAATCACCAATTGGTTGGCAATTTTAGGGTTTATATAATTTTTATCTTCGGCGGGTGATATAGCAATAGTGACATCTTTTCCTGTGAGAGTTCCTTTAAATTTAAATAGCACTTTAGTGTTGGTGGGTAAGGTTTCTAAAAATCTTCCTTCATTTCCAGATTAAAATGGGTTTTTTTGTCTTCAGTAATTGATTTATATGTGGAACTCATCTTTTGCTCTCTTTTTTTTCACTTCTTTTTTTTCCTTTTATTTTTCCTTTATATGATATTTGAGAATAAAAGGATATATTCTTTTTACTTCCTTTCTTCTTCTTCTTTTCTTTTTTTAATTTCACCCTTTAATTAACTTTAAAAAAATACCTTTTTATATTTTTATATTTTATATTATTATTCACCTTTTCAATCCTTGGTAATTAAGTATTCTAAAACCTCAAATTACTCATATAAATTCCTTTCTATGAGTTAATTTTCCCACTTTGCCTCAATATATATAAAAGGTTTTATAATTGTCTCTTTAATTCCTCCTTGTATAAATGTTGACCTTCCTACTTGTGTAAATGTTGACCTTCCTTTTTCGAACTGACCCTTCATAATTTGAATTGAAACTTAGCAACCCTTTTCGTCCAAACTTGAAGATTTATCTTTTTTATATTGTTTTTAATAATATCAAATAAAATTTCCTTAGATTATCTTATACAAAGTGCTTCATACACTAATTAATTATTTTCCAAATTAATGTAATAATTATCGATGATGAAAAGATGTGACAATTCAGACAGTCACTTGGAGAAATTGTCTGTATAGTTCGAACTTCGATTGCTCCCGACGGGGACACGAACGTGATGAATATGGGAAGGGTGGTTTAATTGAATCGTATGGCAACACTGATTTGAATTTTTTGAAGGGGTGTGGTTGGATGGTGTGTTATGTGGCGTGATTAACGTGTGGGGCAGTGAAAGGCTGTTAGAAGTCGACGGGGTGGCTGTTAGAGGTCAATGGCTATCACGACCGTGTTGCACAGAGGCGGCGACGTATGTACAAGGGGCAACGACTCTGGTTGACGGGTGTGGCTAGATGCACGAGCGACAACAAGGAGTTTGCTTCAGGAATCGGGAGTTTGGTGGCAGGGCAAGGTCAAATGGTTGCATAATTTTGCAGGGCAACCAAGGCGAGATTGGTAGTGATGAATGAGGCTGCAGACACTGGCACTATTATTCATATGAAAATTACTGATTGCAGTTGTGAGGCTCGTTGTGGCGGCTATTTGGCAGTAACGCGACTGGGGCTACGTTTTTATTTTCTTCCTTACTAGTTTTTGAACAACCACTTCAATGGGTTATGAATCTCGATGATTCAAGGTAATAATTTTTATTTTTATTTTTAATATTTTTTCCTATAATATATATATTTCTCTTTCGGAAGTCTGTCAGCGGCGACGACAATCTTCTATATATTATTTTTTATAACATAACTTCTACTTTTTTATCATTGACTTTTTTTTTCTATACTTTTCTTTTAAAATATAGATTTCTTGGCTTTCTTTTTTCTTTTACATTTTTAAGATTTTTTTGTTTTATATATATATCTTTTCTTTTCTTTTCTTATGTTCTTGTTTATTTTTTTCTTTTTCTTTTTCTTGGTAATGGCCAAGGGCCTGATGGCTAAAAATGGAGAAACTCCAAAGGTTGCTGCGAAACGCTTCGACGGCAACAAAGTTGACGAATTTGACGATCACGGGACCCGGATCGGAGAGCGTGGCTCTGTGCAACGGTGAGCAGCCAAAAGATCGAACTGCTCCGATACCAAATGAAGTGAACAAAGTTCCTTTTCAAGTTAAATACTCCAAAAGACTTGGAATATCAGAATATCCATTGAGGACATAAATATTATATTAAAAATGTGTGAGGAATGAATTGATGATTGAATGTTACAAATGAGGGCCACTTATATACCTAGGCAGGTGCCTCTTCACGGAAAGTCATGTCCCATTAGACATGCCTCTTCAACCTAATTACTAATCAACTAATTAATCATTATTTACATTATTTTATTCATTACACGCTACAAATCCATGCCTAGATATTTCTATATTTGGAAAATATGTTCATGGAAAACATGAAAACAATTAATATAAAGAGTGAATAAATCCCATTACAATGCAATATGTAGATGTTTAAATTACATCCATCAAAAGTTGCAGGTTTGAAATGATAATGAGATGATGTTAATCAAGAGATAATATTGTGTGTGCACATAACTTAAATAAATAACAAAATGGAAAAAGTAAAATCAATATCATTCACAACACACAAGAATTATTGTGAAGGATCTTATTCAATATTCACTTGATATTAAATGTACATATGATCAAGCTCATGGGTTATAAAATAGCTAGTGAATGGGTGCATTATAAAGCTACTCCTCACAAGAAGGTCACCAGTACAACATCCCAAAGGCAATCCCACCATTCTATCCATGCACAAAAAAAATGTACACATGATCAAGGGAAATGGACAGCAGGCACAATATACAATGAGAATGTCTCCAATTGTGATAATAATGAAAATCAAGAAAAGAGGGCTCTCTATACAATTATAAGGTTGTAGACACAATGGTTGGAGAACAACTGTAAATTAATTAGGACTTCCTAACAACTTACTTTACAATAAAGTATATCATTACGTTATAATAATAAGACTACGTAAGAACGTGTCCGTTGACCACATGTCATCAAAGACAGAATAAATTATCAAACAATATAAGACCAAGTGATTAACTTGGGGCTAAGTTACTAACACATTTCCAATATAATAAAAATAGATCAAGAATGTATACAAGATCATTGGAATACTTCTAAAATGAGTAGGTTTATTTCTAATGGCAATTTAGTTGTGCTTAGTTCAAACTTCAATCATACACTCAATCCATAACTTAAATAGATAATAAAGAACTCACCAATTAAAAGTGCATACAACTTTGGTAGTTTTATAAGATTGATAGCTGCTACAAATGGTGATGATAGTAGAGATATAATAAGAGCACCTGCATAACACATACAGAATGAGAAAGAGCCATGAAATTGACCAATTTAGTTAAAAGAAATAGAGGCTTGAATTTCATTTTTTGAACAATTCTCAATCTACCAAATCAGCTTGGACTAACAAGAAACAAAGCTTGAAAACCAAGACAGAAAAATTATAACATTCACTGGTATTTTTTAGTTTTAACTGGCAGCAATGAAATAGCTTAGAAAATAACAATATTTAGGAAAAACCCACAAACTGATATAGCTCAAATTTATTTTTAGAGTTGGAATTACAATATATGATCAAAATGAACAAGATCCAAATAACCAATCTTTTTTTCACTGGCAACAATGAAATAACTCAGAAAATAACAGTATTTAGGGAAACCCACAAACCGATATAACTCAAAATTATTTTCAGAACAGGGATTACAATATATGAACAAAATGAACAATACCCAGATAACCAAAATGCTTAAAAGCGCTATTCAAGCATACCCATTAAATCTGGAAATGCACGAGTCTAATTCTGAATTAAGAACTACAAAAATCTTTGTGGCAACGTTACTGTAGCAGCAGTACTGTAGCGAGCTCTAGAATCCTTTTGCTGCCACAAATATCCTCAAATCTGCCCTAGACTCTAGATATCAAACCAACAATGAAGCCCAATTGTGATCTCTGTGTGAGATCACCAAGATATTCTCCAGATTATATCTCTCAATATATGGAGAATGTCACCTACAAGGGGTTTAAACTTTAGTCCTCACAAACCGAGTAATATCCTCCAGAAAATGGCAATATCAAATATCAAAACCAACCTATGAAATGGACTCCAAAAATTTGATTTTATAACTCTCCCAAGAAGTTCAACCCTCTTCATCAAGCCATGTGGAACTAAATAAAATCACTTTTAGTCCCCCAATTAGGGGCCTTGTTACCCACTAAAAAGTGGGTGACCCCTAGGAGAAACTTTTCTCCTATTCATCTCTTCCAGCTAGCAACCAGTTGCCCTTGAGACCCACTTTGTAGCTTATGTGACATGTCATTCATATCTCCACCATTTGCATCAGTCAAATGTTTCGCCGCCCATTTGTCAAGAGCACATGTTGGAAGGTGGGATTTTAATCAAAAGGTACTTTATTCATTATGCAATTAGGTGCTTATGCTTGTTTGTATTTGGGCATTTTAACATGGATTATGGGGTGACTTGGAAGAAAAAAGGGTCTTGGTTGTAGTCTTGTAACTTGTTCCCTCATCTTAAATGGGGGGTTAATTTTCAATCCTAGTCCAGTGGGACCACCCCTAATGGCTCGTTATGGCTTTACGAAGGGGCACTACTCAGGAAGCCATGATTGAGATAGCATGTCCCATCTATCCCTTTCCAAACGTACCACTTTCCATCTTATATTACGAGCCCTTATTCCACTTCCCCTCTTCAAGTCAATTGACCATCGGTTCATTGGGATTTGGCACTCAAACAACCTCATACCTTGGGTAGGTCCTGGAAACGCACCCTGAGAGGTTGACGTAGCTAAAAGAAAAGAAAAGAGCATATGATGGCCACAAGAAAAACAAAAGAAAAATCAAAATGCAAAAGATGGTCGGGACATACAGATTAGCATGTGGGCAAAAGCCAAGCATGAGCTCTACCTTATCATATGGCCATCACCCGGTTCTTGGGCCAATGTGTCCTATGTCATAAAAGACAACGAACCTTTGCATGTCCCAACCCCTGATGGGCGATGAACTACCACATTGTAAAGGGGGTAATAACTGTCATGCATCATACAAAGCGATCTCTCATTCCTCGAGCTTAGAGCAATAATACAAGGAAAAATCAAGAAAAAGTAAAAGGCAATATAGAGGGGTGGAAAATAAAGGCCGAGGTAACTCATGCATCCACGATTGCTCCCTCCTCACATCTATACACCCAGGATGAGGTATTCCATCATAGCTAGCCCCTTTGACCATGGCACTTGGCCATGGAATTCTTTCCCCCCTCCGTTCCATTATTATTCATGTGGTACCTATTGACTGAAGGGTGGACTAAGGACATGTCAATTACCTTTGGGGGTTAGAAACACCTAATAGGATCATCTATTAACCACTCCTACCTAGGGAGGTAACACCATGACGAGACTAAAACCCCAATTTTGGAAGAGAAGCCACATATGAAGTGTTATTATGCCCATCTCTTTCCAGCTTGGTTCACTTAGATGCACTAATGATTAATGTACCTGATGATGAAATTTGCAGCACTGGATATTGTGTGTAATTGGTAGGTGGTTCCATCTATAGGTCTGGGCAACTTAACTGGTGCCCAGGTTCTCCAGAGCAACATATTGACACCCACAGGTATTGCATTGAGAGCCATGGGATTCCGGAAAATTGAAGATCAACAGTCGTAGCCACGAGCACCTTTAGTACCAAGTTAGATGAGATAAGGCAGGGGGAGCCCAGACAGACAGAGCCGAAAAGCCTTAATTGGTTCACTGTTAGGGGCAATTTTATATACCTAAAGGTGAAGGGGGAAGAGGAGGAACCATAGACGAGTACCAGGTGGCTTGGGTTGTTCGTTTGTAGAGTTATCTCGTCATTTACAGGTACTCTCTTATTTATTGTCCGTTTCCTTGCAGTGAAGGATCATGTTCATAAAGTCTGGGTTATATGCAGTCGAACTATTTTTAGAGGGGCTGGTAGTCAGAGTGGTTATGGTAATTCCCTTGTAATTGCTCCTGTTTCTGTTTTTCTGAGGAGGAATTGGAGTGAGGAGGACACTCCTACTGGTGATTGGTGGGGATTGATCCTAGTGAGAAGGAGGATAATCCAGGGTAGGGGGAAGGCGTGTACTGTGAAAGCTAAATTTCCATATAATTTTGATTCTAGGCAAAGGAAGCTGACGGGTAGTCTCCTCTCTGTGAAGTGGAAGAGCAATTCCAATTCAAGGGAATTTACTTGAGGCAGGAGTAGGAGTTCTTCTAGAATTCTTCTTGGGTGTGGGCTTAAGGTAAAGGACAGGAGGAATCTCGATATCCTGGAGGCTGGTTCGGGCGAAGAAGAGAAGCTGGGGTCAGCTTCCAGAAGTGGAGGTCTGGTTATTTTTTGAATTAAGAATCCTCTTGTCAAATTACTCAGGACCCTGCGATAGAATAAACTTACAGAATCAAAGGTATAGTGGAGGGTAGGGACCAGGGGAGCTGATATCAATCCTGAGTAGAGTGCAGACCGGGATCAAACTCAGGACTCAGATCTTTGGATATCTGTTCAGCATGTAGAGGATCCAAAAATTTGCCAAAAGCTTGGTTTAATTTAGTTTATTTTCGTAACACTACAGTAAGAATTTTTGTTGCAGCAAGCAATCATAATCATTGCAATACACCTCTAGGTCATTTGTATCCCAACATTATTTAGCTAAACAATTATTTAGTTTGCATCAACTATTCCCATCTATTACGACTTGAAATCATCCTTGCAAAACCTGCCATATGCCTAACACTTGTTGTAGCTACTTAGCACTTGAGTGAAACATGCTCTGAATGTAACAGCTAGTTAGTTTGTTGATAAAACGACTTTTCTTACATGTGAGGGTTTTCTCCAGTTTTAAACATTGTGTGCACTCTGAATTTTCTTATGCATTATGTAGGTTCTACAGGCAATTGAATAGTGGCACTAAAAATCCATTGGTAAGTACGATTGGGAGATTCTACATCACCTAGCAGAGAAAGCAAACATGAAGAATTTCAATGTAGAAAATAAGCCAAAAACTCAAACAAGAAAAACAAATATCTAGGGTGTTAAGTGAAGGCATTGCAAAGAAGAATTGAACAATCAAGTAATTACGATGGATGCACAATTCACAGTGTAGAATGTAATTATGATTACTAGAAGTAGATGACAGGAAAATTGAACCCATGGATCTCATTTTAATCAACATTTGTGTGTTGAGTTCAGCCTATTGTACTAGTGTAGGTTATATCGGTACATTCATATGACAATTTGATACCATGTGGGCCCACTTCACCATCCTTTAAAGAAGATAGTGCCTTTTTCTTATGAAAAACCCTTTCTTTTCTCAAAAAATTGAAGCTATAGCTTCCTGTGTTTAAGATGCATAATACCAATCCCATCCTAGCAATGTTCTTATTGAGAGTCATAAGAAGCACCTTATGAAGGATAGAATGCCAAACATTTCAAAACAAACACTCACTAACAATTAAAGTCAAACAACTCCAGCATGGAAATTATTCTTCGCGAAAATTAAGAAAACTTAGTCTCTAAGGCTTATTCACCATAATAGCACTTGATAACACTACTATAAGGCCACTTTATCGTAATTGCTTCAACAGAAATTCCTTAAATGAAAACTTATTAATAATCATAGAAAATGTTCATGAATTGCATCTGATAAACTTGTTGAAAGCAAGAAAGCATAATATTACCTATGAAGGTGCGAGGTACAACTCCTGGAAATTCAAAATGGTCATACTACATAATCCAAAAAGAATATTAGTTAAAAAATATGCTCAAATGTTTTTTTTCTAAAAATAATGTCTTTACAAAAGTAGATTTTTATTATTACAAGCAAATTCTTGTCACACAAATAAGGAAACTTGCCTTTTCTAAGTGATGACGATGATAAAGGATATCATGTATTGCCTGCATAAATGATAAACCAAACCATATGAAGAAATTGCAAGCATGAAAGTACATTCTCACATGTGAATAAAACGCAAACTTCTTTTTCTCACTAAGAACCCTACTAAGTTGTCAAAAAACTGATGTATGATATTGTTGCTCATTACATACATATCTTTGATGCATGCCATATCTTGCTTCAACCAGGTTAGATGCATGTCGCGCAGTCAACTCTCTCACTTTGTCACAAGATTAAAATTTATTTTTGGAGTGCAAATAAGAGGAATCTATGGCACTTGGAATATAGTAAATATAGACCATATAGCACAAAGAAAGCAAAAAGAATTTTTATTATTAATTGAATTGACTTGTTAATGCATGCGTTTCATGCTTGGGTTGTGAAAAATTCTTAAACTTAAGAAACCCTATTGTTAAATCTTGATTTACTTCTCCTACTTACATAAGTTATTAATCTGAATATTCAGAAATAACATCGAAGTAAATACAGTTAACAGCCTACACATACAGATCAAACACTGAATAACATGCTCATAGACAAAGTGTAAATTTATGTAGATGTTCTGTGCTTGATGCAACTTTACTTTTTATTACAGCAATCACATAAACAGTCAAGTAAAATGCCGATAGAACATACCAGTGGATCTATAGAAGACAAACCAGAAACAGAAGAATGTGTTGGTGCGTTACAGTGGTCAGCAGGATGCTTCAACCAGCAAAGTCTTCTTGGTCGGCCAACCCAGCTTGTGTCACAACAACCCTCAAATCAGTTACCCATTCAACTCAAAGTCAACCCCAGAAAAGTCAACGCTGTCCAGAAAAGTCAACGCAGGGCAGCAGCAATAAAGTCAATGCAGCTCAATCTTTGGTCAACCTTTTGACCTCGGTTTTTGTGCCAATGAGTACGGCCTTCCAAAATCGAACTCTCCACCAAATTTCAGCCCTTTTGGACCATGTGTTGACCAAAGTCAACGCTGGTCAAACTAGCATGGAAACCCTAGCTACGGTGAGCTGCAGTAAATTGTCCTCTTTCCCACGTGTGAACCGAATTTGCCTCCAAGGAGCTCGTACTAAATCAAAAGAGGAGATGTGTGTGATGAGAGTGAGTGAAATGATCTCCAACGTTGACTGTATATATATCCATCATTGAGGTATGTGACACATCTGTTGGGGGTGTAAAACCTTAAGGCCGACCTGCACATATTTGAAATTATTAAAAATAAATTCAAAATAAATGTTCCGCTCATCAGATTAAGATCAATTTTATATCGATCTTACACCTCTCCGAAAGAGGAACCCAATAAAAATATTGGTGTCTTCATCTGAGCATCACAACATGGAGTTTGGACCTAGTTGTCCAATTTAACACTCCCTCTCAACTAGGGAGAACTCCATCCATCTGTGCAATCAAACATCGTGCATCATCCCGCCGTAACTTGCTTTGTTGGCCTCTTTATTTCAGAATAAAAGTGGGTTAGTCACAAAGACATCATTCTCGGCTGACAGATTCAGCCCAGAGGTCCGAAACCTCTATAGGACTCACAAAGAGTTTCATACCAACCCGAAGTTGGTTTACCTGACCCGAAGTCAGTTGGAGGTCCGAAACCTCACTATACTTGGGATCTCGCATCAAGTGGTTGGACCGTGGCCATCCTAGACAGAGTACAACACCTGATGCGTCCACTGTTTGCTACTAGTCTCTAGCTTTTCCCACCTCATTGGCCAAATGAGAGGTACTTCCCATGAGCCCTGAACTCAATGGGTAGGATGCATACGGGGCACAGAAAATGATAGGTGAACCAACTCAAAATCACAACGGTGGGGTCCAAGCACACCACCAAGGTTGGCAAGCCTAGCCTTGTGGTTGCCCATAGCTCCAAGAAGCTCTCCCCAAAGCCCCCCAGAGCTCCCAGAGCTCATCGTCCAACAAGACCCACATCATAGGGTCGTTCCACGATACCAAGACTCTCACGGAAGGTTAGGAACTTGACCTTCCCCAGGGGCTTTGTGAGAATATCCGCGACCTGCTCATCAGTTCCTATATGATCGAGCCTTACGGCGCCTCGCTGTACCATATCCCGAATATAGTGGTACCTGATATCAATATGCTTGACCGGGTCATGGAACACCGGACTTTGACAAGCAAACCTACCTAAGTATCACAGTATCGTCATGGTACCTAAAGATATGTCCTAATGTACTCACTAAAGAGCTTTTCGCAACCAAATCGCTTCACAAATAACCACTGTCACAATGTATTCTACCTCTACCTGCTCGAAATAATGTGTGTTCTCTTCATCCATGAGATCACAGAACCAAGATTAGCAAATGAAAGTTTGTGCTCTTACGTATCCACCCTAAAGGAAACCCAATTCCAAGATCAAGATATCCAAGGAGTGTCAAGCCCCGATAAATGGTATCTCACCCCATGGTTTATCATTGCCCCGAAGGTATCTCGTAAGATTCTTGGCACCAACCCAGTGAAAATGATGAGGCTCAACCATCTGTTGACTCAAAGTGTTCACTGCAAAACATATATCCGGTCGGGTGTTCACTAAGAATATCAAAGCTCCTATGAGTTGACGATACTCAGTAGGATTGGCCAAGATAGGCCCAGCAGCGCTGCCACTCAACTTCTTAAAGTTGAGTTCCATCGGTGTCGACACGGACTTACAGTCCACCATACCAAATCTTTCCGGAAGCTTCACGACAGGCTTTCCTTTAAAAGAAAACCGCTGTTCTGCTGCACTTCCGTGCCCAGGGAAGTATTGCATTAGTCCTAGGTCCTTCATCTTGAACTCAGCAGCGAGCTCCCTCTTGCACTGATGAATGAGAGGGTCAGCACCTGTCAGGAAGAGGTCATCCACATACAACACCAACATGAGAGGTTTTCCCTTGACAACCTTCAAGTAAAGGTTCGGATCAGCATTACTTCGAGTGAAGCCCAGCTTCATCAAGTAGCTATCTATCCTCTCGTACCAAGCTCTGGGTGCTTGCTTCAGCCCATAGAGGGCCTTCTTCAACCTACATACATGGGTGTCCCGATCCTAGACTTCGAACCCCAGAGGTTGCTCCACATATACCTCTTCCTTTATCGCACCATGCAGAAATGCGGTCTTCACATCCATCTGATGAAGAGTCCATCCTTGCGTAGCAACAAGAGCTATAATAGATCGAATGGTGGTGTATCGGGCCACAGGTGCAAATATGTCATCATAATCTATGCCTTCCTTTTGAGGGAAGCCTAAAGGCAACGAATCTTGCCTTGAATTTTTCAGCACTTCCATCAGATCCATGTTTGATCTTGTAGAGCCATTTCGAGGTGACAACTGCTTTGTCCTTTGGTCTTGGAACCACATCCCAAACATCATTCTTCATAATAGACTCACACTCTTCGTGCATAGCATCTTTCCAGACTTGATGCTTTACGGCTTCCTCAAAGGATCCAAGCTCGGATTGTACAACAGTACTCATGGCTGCTAGATACCCTTGGTATCTACTCAGCTTTTTTCTTTCACAGAATGTCCCCTTGGGGTAGCATGTCCCTCAGCATCCTCGAGAGTGTCCCTGAGCCATGATGGTCTCTTTCCCAGTGAAGGAGGTGGATCAATCAAGTCCATCGGTCCTTCAACATCAGGCATTGTTTCATCCTTCGGTTCCTCTTGATTTCCAGGCCTTGCTTCATTATCTTCCTCAAATCTCGGAAGATTGACTACTTTCCTCAGGGAAGTATCTTCGTCAAAGGTGACATCGTGTCATATCTCCACTTCCCTTTGACTAGGCACATAGACTCTATAGGCCTTCGAAGTTTCACTATAGCCCACAAGCATTCCTTTCTTCCCAGAAGCATCCAACTTGCTCCTCTTTTCTTTCGGCACATGAAAGTAGACGGTACATCCAAAAACTCTAAAATGTGAGACATCAGGTTTCTTACCAGAGAAAACCTCTTCGGGAGTTTTGGATTCTAGAGTGGAATGCGGGCATCAGTTTTGGATGTACATGGCAGTGTTCGCAGCTTCTCCCCATAGAAACTTCGGTAGACCTTGGTCACATAGCATGTCACGGGTAACTTCCACAATGGTACTGTTCTTTTGTTCAGCAACACCATTTTGCTCAGGAGTATAGACAGTTGTGGTCTCCCTCTTAATGCCAACTTCTTTGCAAAAGTCCTTTAACTCATTTAACTCATATTCAATGCCATTATCAGTTCTCAAAATCTTGATCTTTTTCGCTGTTATATTTTCCACCAAGGCTTTGAATGTACGGAACCCCATGAAAGCCTCATCCTTCTTCTTTAAGAAGTATATCCAGGTTTTGCGAGAGAAGTCATCTATGAATGTCATATAATATGAACATCCTCCCAAGGATGTCACGGGCAGCATACCAGATAGATCAGAATGGATCAATTGCAAGACATCAGATGTCTTTGTGACACTAGAGGGGAAAGGTGCCCTTGTATGCTTTCCTTCGGCACAACCCTTACATACACCTTCATGATTATTTGGAAACTCGGGCATCCCTGTCACCATCTTCCTTGCTTCGGGAAGGGCTTTGTAGTGAAGGTGTCCAAACCTTCGGTGCCATAGTTCAGTCTGTCGAATAATATCACATGTCATTGCTCCCCACGGACTTCCTCCAACCTGGTAGAGTGTATCTACTCTAAACCCTATCGAGATAGCTTCCTTGAAGCTCTTCTTCCACATAAGCACCTTTCCATCAGTGAATGCCACATTGAAACCTTTGTCTTCCATGGCCGATATAGACACAAGGTTCTTCTTCAAATTTGGTACATAGAGTACATCCTGCAAGTGAAGGACTTGACCTTGAGACAAGTGGAGGGTCACAGTCCCTGTCCCTTTCAAGGGATATGTGGCATTATCTCCAAGGATAATTTCCGCATTAGTATCCTTCTCAATCACATGAAAGTGCTTCCTTGAACTCAAAGGATACACTGAGGCATCACTATCTATCAACCAAACATCCATAAAAGGTTTGGGACAACATGAGAATAATTTCCAGATTAGTATCCTTCTCAATCATATTAGAAAGTGCTTCCTTGAATCCAGTGATATGCCTTGAAGCACCACTATCTATCAACCAGACATCCATAGTGTTGGGTGGGGATGTAACAGAGAGGGCAGATACAAGAATAACATGCGATTCCTCATACCTGGAGTTTCTTGACCTTTTGAAAGGTTGATCATTTCTGCCTGAGGAAGCCTTCCTTTTTCCCTTGAACTTGTTGTTCATTTGATTGCCATTCCTTCGGTTGTTGTTGTTGTCATCACTATCGGGAGAATCTTTCTTGAAAGGACATTCTCTAGCATAGTGACCAGGCCTATGACTAGTGAAACATTTTCCCTTCTTTCCTTGGGCCCCTGCTTCTCCCTTATTCTTCGGACCACCAGAGTTCTTTCTAGAATCAGCAACATATGCAGCATTTCCTCCATTTCCATACTCCTTCATTCTTGATTCTTATTGAACACATCTTGACAGTATTTCGTCAAAGTCAGGTATCACATTATTATTTAGAATGGTAGTGTTGAACACATGCCATTCAGATGACAGCCCTCCAAGTGCGGTGAGTACCATCTCTCCATCAGCTATTGTCTCCCCAATAGCTAGCAGATTGTTCCTGATTTCAGTCAGCTTCAGAAAGTATGATTGGACAAACTCATCCCTGCCTTTCTTCAAATTCTTCAATTGATTCTTGAAGAACAGCACGGATTCGTACTGTTGGCCTCGAACATGAGGATCAACTTATCATACATCTCTTTGGATGTGCCCAACTCGAGATGTAGTCACCGTGCTTTATGAATGGACCGATCACCGGCCTTTGCTTGATCTCCTTCGTACTTTGTTTTGCGCAATAGTGGCAGCAACATAGTTCTTCGGATTTTACCCGTAATAGCAGTCCATATATCTTGTCTTCAATTTGAGATCCAAAATCATCTTCCAAGCATGGAAGTCATCCCTTCACCAATTTGTCATCCTCTGAAGTTATAGCTTCTCAGAACCCATTATCCTCTCCGGTGATTGCTACAAATAGGGCTTGTCTTCACCTCAGCTCCAATACCATGTAAATTTATGTGGATGTTCTATGCTTGATGCAACTTTACTTTTCACTACAACAATCACATAAACAATCAAGTAAAATATTGATAGAACATACCAAAGGATCTACAGAAGACAAACCAGAAACAGAAAAATGTGGTGGTGCATTATGGCGGTCAACAGGATGCTTCAACCAACAAAGTCTTCTTTAAGAGTCATAACCCAACAGCAGTGTGACAAACAACTCCTCAAATCACTTCCTGGGCCAACTCAAAGTCAACCTTAAAAGCTGGCCTCCATTTAGAATAATAAAGTCAACACAATCTCCAATCTTTTGTCAACCTTTTGACCTCGCTTTTTAAAGCACGATACTGGCCTAATATCGAACCTCCACCAAATTTTTGGCCTTTTGGACCACAAGCAAATACTCAAAGTCAATGCGGAGTCAAACTAGCGGGAAACCCTAGTTTAGTGGTGAGTCGTAAGTAACCAGTCCTTTTCTGCCGGTGAACTTAATTTGGTTCTCCAAGGAGCTCGTACTAAATCAGAAGAGGAGATGTGTGTGATGAGAGTGAGAGAAATGATCTCCAACGTTGACTATATATATATCCATCATTCAGGTGTGTGACACATCTGCTGGGGGTGTAAAACCTTAAGGCCGACCTGCACATATTTGAAATTATTAAAAATAAATTCAAAATAAATGTTCCACTCATCGGATTAAGATCAATTTTATATCGATCTTACACCTCTCCGAAAGAGGAACCCAATAAAAATATTGGTATCTTCATCTGAGCATCACAACATGGAGTTTGGACCTAGTTGTCCAATTTTAACACAAAGTGACACACAAGGATTTTCTGGACAAATGTCCCCGGAAAAACCCAATGCGGGAAAACTGGTGCTGCTAGCTTCTAGAGGGTTTTTATTATTATGCAGATTCTAAGAACAACAATCTTGGGCACCAAAACTGGTTAACCCAACAAAGAAATATAAATGGAAGCAATACCTCTATCCCGCAGACAGAAAAATATGACTAATTCACACCCTCAAACAGGATTTACAGAACTCAGCCCCTTTTCGGCCTCTGGAAACCCCAACGTTGCTCTGAAGCCCTCTGCGTCAGCCTCTGCGCTGCTCAGGAACGGTCTGCGTCACCCTAGAAGGGGTTATGTTGCCCCTGCGCTACCCTAGCTAGGCCTGCGTCAGCCCTGCATGGCTCCTACTGCCTCTACGCTGCCCCTGTTTGGCTCTTGGCTGGACTGCGTAGTTGCTACCTCTGCGCTGCTCCAGAATGCTCCTTCTTTGCCCTCGTTGTACTCTTGACCTGGGATCAAACCATCCCGCTGGCCAATACTGCCCTTCCCTGCAGCTGAAACACTTCTGAAATTCTTAGCAAACCACACCCTAGAATCTCAGCTTAGCTTCAATGCTCTTTTAGTGTGTGTGCTTTCTCCAACTGACCCTTAGCCCTTCTCTTAAACTTTTCTCATTGAAACATCAACGGTCGTGATCTAATCTCTAATCGACAGCTAAGATTAGAAGTTGTTTGATCCGCGTCACTTAAGTCATTCTCATCACATGTTTAATCTAATTCACTTTAATCTTTTAATTTTCCTAAGTTAGACTTAGGATTCTTAATTAAAAAGATTAATTATTTGAATAAAACTTAAACCAGATGGAATTCTTCTAAACGCCTCTGGGTCTTGGAGATCTCATGTACTCCAGCTCCTCCACAAAGTTTGGGAGCTAGAGCACATCTGATGCCACCCCAACACCCCAAAATCTCAACATGGGTCAATTGTCATAGGTCAAGCCTCCATTGTAGGCTTTAGGATTGTTTATTTAAGTCAAAGTCAAATTTTGATTAGTCAAAGACTAATCAAAATCAAAGACTCCTCCATCAAGTCTCCTTGCATGTCGGCCTTCAAATTAATTGTCTACAAATCAGCTTCAATCATTGGAATCATGTTGACTCATTACAAAGGGAAAGTACTATATATAGGAGTGCAACCTTCGGTCAAAATTACAGAGATGAACTTGTGAGATCTCAGAGACAAGTGCGGAAATCACAGGTGTAGGTTCGGTGCAAATCTCAAAAAGAGGTTCGATATTACAGTGATATATTTCGATGTACTTTAGCAAGACAGTTCGAATCATTTTTCAGAGAATGGGTTCGTAGAAGTTCAAATTAGAAATCAGTGAAGTCACAATATACTAGAGATGTAAACTCGCCATATATTACAGTGAAGAAACTCAGTATGTTACAGAACCGTGAACTGAGTTTAGGGCAGTCAACACCGGACCGAAGGCTAGATTGTATTGAAGTGTTAATCATCCTTGCTTGGGCTATCTCCACAGCACCAAAGGACATCAAAGGACTGTAACGAAGACAAGGATGACACTATATGGATATTATTACAAAAATATAATTCTGTTATGTGGCTAAGTTATCGAATATCTATCACCCATACAAAACCAAAATATGAAGCATATTACTAAACTGTGTCATCACATAAAGAAGCAAAGCATGACTGAAAGGGTTATCTCTTTGTTGCAAGGAAGACGTGTTGCATACACATTGAAGAATAAACTACTACTTACAGGACTAAGAGTTGAAGAAGAATATACAAGGTTGACTTGATGGAGGGAGTCTTTAGTCTAGATTCTGAGGGTTTTGAATCCATTGAAGGAAGAATTATTGACTGGGTTTTCCCCTAGAGTGAGTTTTAACCTAGTTGTGTGCCTATATCTCGAGTCTTGTTTGGCATTAGTCTTGATGATAAGGCAAAGATAAATCGAACAAAAGATTAATAATAATGAAACTTCACAAGATAATGTCATGATAAGAGAAATCAATTAACTTGCCACTCTTTGAATTTCTCAACAATTACTAGGCCTGATTTAATTAAATACGTTTGAGGTGGCATTCTGGGAAGAATATTCAATGGAATACCTCAGTGTAATAGCTCGTTAGCACTGGAACAAGGAGATCTACAAGATGGGATGATGAGGAGTCGTTTTAAGTGGCTCATACCGTTGCATTTCGACAACTGTCACAAAACAGAGTTATTACTAGGCCTGATTTAATTAATTACGCTTGAGGTGGCATTCCAAGGAGAATATTTGATGGAATACCTCAGTGTAATAGCTTGTTGGAACTGGAACGAGGAGATCTACAAGATGGGATGATGAGGAGTCACTATCAATGGCCAAAGAGAGTATGGTGGGTGATTTACCATTTTCCTGGATTAAAAGTGACTTTAATTATTCAATTAATTAATTAAAAATAAAAAGTGAAAATAATTAATTGGAGGAAAAAGGCCAAAGGTGACTTAACTGAAATAAAATAAATTAAAAAGTCACTTAAGAAAATTCAATGGAGGAGCATCTAGAATAATAATAAAACAATAAAATAAGATGCTTCTAGAGGCTTGGAGATCTATCCATGGAGTCTTTAAAAGGAGGAGGAGGAGATCATTTGGGACACCTTGAAGTTGTGTATTCTTTTGTGGAGAGGTTTGGAGAACTAAGAGTTCTCAGCTTCAGTTGTAGCCCCAAGACGGAAACCCTCGGGTGATTCAGCGAGAGTGGACAAGAACCCATCTCTCTACTTAGTGAATTCATCCAGAATTCATAGGTTGCAGCTTATTGATTTTTAGTTCATATTTTGGAGGCCCAGTTTCAGCTTGAAGCAGATATTTGTGGGAGGCCATTCTCTCAGTCGTTTCCAGTATTTGCATGTATTATCTATATTAATAAAATAAGGCTGAGTCTTGATACATTTTCAGTTTTTGTCGTTAAATTTGTGGCTCAATTTGTGTAAATGGTTTAACGAATTAACAACTTAAATTTCTAAAGCAATTTTCTGCAGAATTTTATATTTGGAACATTACAAGGATCATAAAGATGTGTGACCATCTTGCAGCCATTGGAGAAGTTGTATTGGATACAAATCTAGTGAATATTGCTCTGAATGGGTTCACCAGAGCTTGGGAACCATTCATCATGGGAATATGTGCCCGAAAGCATCTTCCCAACTGGGAGAGACTTTGGGATGACTGCATCCATGTTAGAAAATCAAAAAGGCAAAAAGATTTTCTTATCTTGATAATTACTTGTGATTTCTTTGAATTCTTATTATCTTCTTTTGTCTTCTTTTATCTTCTTATCATCAAGCAACTACTAAAACAGAAGTGCATGAAGAGAAAAACAATAAGGACAAAGGATGTAGGCTCTCAGCCATGGCAAAACCCCTCTCCTAGGGGAAATCCCAAAAATTCTCTTCTCTTCTTCAAGAACAAAACCAAAAGAGACAACCAAGACCCTTTGACCAAGACAAAGACCTCCTTCAATCCACCAAGTCAGCCTCCCAAGAAAGTCCTTACAAGATGACAAAAATCCGCTTCTAGTCAACAAAATACAACCCTCTTCTTCAATCCTGCATCAATCACAGAATTCAACCTTCTGCATTAAAATTTTGACCCCTACTGTAGACCTGCAATTTTTGGCCCTTCTGCAACTTTAGAATCTTCGCACATGTGGACTAGAAACAAGAGAAAATGATCTTCTTTCCTTCGCTAGGATTCCTACTTCCTTTGCTAGGGTTTATCTTCCTTCTTCAAGCCTTTATCTTCTCCTGTTCTTGCCTTCGCACTTCTTTGGATTGCAGATCAAACTTCTAAGTTTTAATGTGTCACAATAGGTCGAATGTGAAAATTTCTAAAAGTTACTTTATGCATAAATCTACAGTTAGATCTGGTTATACTTCTCCTACTTAAACAAGTTATTAATGCTGAAATCTTCAGATTAACATCAAAGTAAACACATAATAGACTTTCACCAATTCAGATCTAAAACAGAAAAGTACATGCACAATAGACAAAGTGAAACACAAGATTTTCTGGACAATAACCCCCGGAAAAACCCAATGCGGGAAAACCGGTCTTCTGGCACTAGAGGGTTTGTATTATTAAGTAGTTTTCTAAATACAGCAAATTTGGGCACCACACTAGTTAACCCGACAGAAAAAAATATAGATCTGCATCTAACATGTTGTTCTGAAGCCAAAACCTTGACTGATCCACACCCTCAAACGGGATTTACAAGACTCAACCAAATTTTGTCCCCAGAAACCCTAGCGTTGCCCTTGAAGCCCCTGCGTCAACCTAGTCAGCCTCTGCGTGCCTCTGCGCAGGCCTGGAGAGGGCTGCGTAACCCCACAATGGGTGACGCAGACCCTACGTTGCCTTAGAAGGGTCTTTGCGTAACCCTGGAGGGTCCCCTACTGCCCAATGCTACCCCAGAAGGGACTGCGTAGCACCTACGTAGCTGAAGCTGCCTCTGTGTTGCGCAGCTGCTGCGTAACTGCTGTTGCTGCCTCTACTTCTTTGTGCTACCTCTGGAAGCTGCTCTCTGCCTCTTACTGATTCTAGGCACTCGGATCAGACAATCCCCTTTGCCTAAACTACCCCTCTCTGCAGCTGAAACACTTATGGAAATTCTTAGCAAACCATGCCCAAATTAGTCTCAATGCTCTGCCTCCGTGTGTGTTCTCCAAATGACCCCAAGCCCTTCCTTTATACTTTTCTCGTTGGGAAACAAACGGCCATGATCAGAGCTTGAATCAATAGCTAAGATTAAAAGAAAGCTTGATCCATGTGACTTAAGACAATTTCATCACATGTTTTAATTAATTACCTTTAATAATTTAATTTTCCTAAGTTAGACTTAGGGTCCATAATTAAAATTATTAATTAATTACTTATCTCCCAAAATGGATGAAATTTCCCAAATCCCTTTCTGGGTCTTGGAGATCTCATGTACTCTAGTCCCTCCACAAATTTTGGGAGCTAGAGCACATCTGATTCTACCCCGACACTCAAGAAAACTCAACACTCCCTCTTAGCGAGGAATGTGCTCTAGTACAACTTTGCTTCACCCCGAAGCTCTGCACTAATCTCTGGTGTGGGCCTCTACACTGATGCTGGACTTGTTGCCCTTCATCACTGTGTTGTTGTTGTTGTTCTGGAATTTGTACTGCTGCCCATGATGCTGCCACCATCACTGCCACATCTGCACTGTAGCTCCCTCTCAATTTGTTGCATCTGTGCTGCCATTTGCTGCACTGCAACTTTCGTTGCTGAGAGAAACAACTAAATCTCCTGCCCAATCTTCGACAGACAAGTCAGTCGGCTGCATCCTCATCACTGAAGCTCCATCGACTGTTGATCTGTGATGTCATCTGGAGGATGATGCACAGCTACAGCTCTGCACTGTGTAAGCAGACTCCCTCTACACTGCTGAAGTCACATCAGCTCCTTGTGCTGAAATCTCTCACACTGCTACTACGTTGCGCTATCCTCCTGAAGCCTTCTACGCTGTTGCAGCTCTGCTCTGCGCTGTTGAAGTCACATCAGCCCTTACGCTGTTGTTGCATCTACACTGCACTGCTCCCATCAGCCTTAAGCTCCGCCTTTGCTTCATTTGTGATTCTATGCACCAACTGCTCCACTTGTCCCACTATTGTCTTAAGGCTCCCATAGCTCGAATGTGATCCAAGAGATGTGTTGCTCAAGGATCCCGCCCCACTTTGTAGCTGCTCTACAGATCCATGTCGCCCCACTTTCGTGGTTCATGAGCGCTCATGACTACATCATCTTCTGACCCATCGTCCGCCACAGCAGCCTTGGAAGTAGAAGCTTCCTTGTCCTTCTTCTTCTGTAGACAATTGTTGGCGAAATGTACTAGTTCGCCGCACTGGAAACACTTGATCTTAGATAGATCATGCTTCTTCTTCCCTTGCTGCCTCTTTGATGCCAAGGCTACATCATCTTCCTCTTCCTTCTTCACCTTACTAGATCCCGTGCTGTAATGCTTCTTGGTGAATCTGCGGAGTTCTTCTTGACATAAGATTGCCCACATGTTGTCCCAGTCGGGAAGGTCCACTCAACCCAAGACACTTCGGACAAAGGTTTCCCACTCTTCTGTGACTGCATTGAGTGCAGTCCTTACCATCACATCATCCTCCACCTTTTCTCCCATGGCAGACAATTGATCTCTGATCGTCTGTAATCTGAAGAGGAAGGGCTTTATTTCTTCTCCCTTGGTCATCATGAATGACCTCAGCTAATTCTCCAGAAGCATTTTCCTCTGGACGGACTTTCCCTCACATAGGGTTGTTAAGGCATTCCACATCTCATTAGTTGTTTTCTTTTCAGCTATATGTGGAACAATATTGTCCTTAACCCCATCCATTATAAACCGTTTGGCATGTGTCGCAGCTTCCTAATGCTTCTTCAGGAGATCTGCATCGGTCGCTGTGGCCAGGACCTTTTCTGCATGGTCTCTTAGACTGTATGCCTCCATGACTACCAGGATTCTGGCCTTCCAGACTGCAAAGTTGGATAGGGCGTCCAACCTATCCTGATCACGTAGTCCGTGAGGTGCCATCTGCTCAGATCTACTTTGTCGGAATAGATCTTCCTCTCCCCGCTTCTCTACTAAAGCTCAGATCTAGGGTCCTTGGCAAAAAAGCACCCTCTGCTCCCTCTGACAACTGATTTCCTCTCTTGGAAATCCGCCAAATCAACAATGAAACAGCGCTCTTCGATCCACTGATCGATCTGCAGATTTCTTTGGATAGAAACCCTCTGAGACGCTGATCTCCTCCCGCTCTTTGTCACTAGTGCTTAGGCTAAATTCTGAATCTTCAGAAATTTAACCCCACCAGCCAAGGTTACTTGGAAGCGGGAGCGGGAGCGGGAGCGCCATTTTTAGAAGCTCCCGGTCCGGAGCGTTTCGGGGAGCATTTATATATATATATATATATATATATATATATATATATATATATATATTTTATATTTTGATGCATTTATGTCAACAAAAGCAGGTAGAATGATGAATTAGACATGAAAAACATAAAAACATAGATTGATCATTGAACCATATAACATCAATCTTCTAGAAGTTACAATCTTCATCAACCACGCCCACAAGTTGGAAACATACAACATATTGACTCTTGAGTCTCATGAATCATCAATCCTGTTTGAAGCCAAATTCAATATATCATGGCTTAATGTCATTGATATAACATTTATCATCATTGATTTCAAATTTCAATATCTAACATTTATCATCATTGATTCATTGATTTCAAAATTCAATATACATTTATCATCATTGATATATAACATTTATCGTCATTGATTCATTGATTTCAAATTTCAATATATAATATTTATCATCATTGATATATATCATTTATCATCATTGATTCATTGATTTCAAAATTCAATATTTAACATTTATCATCATTGATTCATTGATCACCATATAACTTTCATGAAGCATCATATTCATAATTAATAATGACTTGTAAACTTATAAATGCCAACTTCAAAGTTTCACTTTTCAAATTCAAACTTCAAACTTAAATTGTCATTAAATATATGAAAGAGCTGGTTTCTTAACCGTTCAACTGCTATCAGCTATAAAAGATAAAAACTATTAGAAAATAGAAAAGACTAGTAAAACAACAAATACATTTTATTCATTACCAGCTGACCTGCTATTTACCAGAAATGTCTAATTTGTGCGAGCCACGAGGAAATGGTGGTCTTCTAGTACTCTCAGGAGTACCACAACCATGACTAGAAGGTGGAGGCTGAATCTACAAAGGAACAATAGTTTGATATCGAGAACTGGCACTGGCACTGGCACCCGCACCCGCACTGCTACCAATAGATGGTGGGACTGGCCCTATGTGTGGCGGTGTTGCTGATGCTTCATCAACATCCCTAAAAAGTTCTGCTTCCAATTCTTTCATATGTACCGTGCCATCCTCCAAATTATCATCCTCTGGGTTGTTGTCCCAGACTCTGTATGATTGATCCTCATTTGCCCGATCACAGTAATGGCTCAACAACCTCAAGTTGTAATGCACATAAACCAAGCTTTCAGCTCGATTTTCATTCAGCCTGTTTCTTCTCACATTATGTATGAAGTTGTAGGTGCTCCAACACCTCTCTGCAGAAGAAGTATTTACAACTTGTGAGAGAACTTTTTTTGCCAACTTTGGCAAAAGTCCCATGCCGCCATATGCTTCCCACCATGTGAGAGCATCAAATCTGTCTCTGTCTTCCATTGCATGGAAAGAACCATAGTTAGCAGTGCAACTGAAGTATTTGCCTAATTCAAGGCGCAATCTAGCACACTCCTCCCTGTCGGGTACCAACTTGTCTAATGCCTTCACGTTCCCCTCTTGTACCTCTAGATCTGTGTGAGGTTTCATCCTAACCCCACCTCCAGGTGCAGGCTGGCCCAACCAAGATGGAGAGTAATATTTTGGCGTAGGGATATATGCCAAGGCATGTAGTGGAACATTGAGTTTATTCCACCGTGCACACACACAGTCATGAAGCATAGCATACAAGTTGGGATCATTATCCTTAACAATATCTTTTATTTGGCCCAACATGATGTCCATCTGCTCATAAACCTCCCCAATCACTAGTTTATCAGTATCTGCAAACCGAATCATGTGATAAATGGGTTTGGTGAAATTCAAAACTTCCCTCACACATGCCCGAAAGAAAGGGTCAAGGGCGGTCTCCTCCACATGTTCGAAACCTTGCCTGTCAACTATTGTCGTTGCCCTGTCCTTTAATACTTGCCAGTGTGGGCTTGATACCATTGTAGCCAATGACTCTCTTACCTTCAAAAGGTGCCTGAAGGTGAGGTAATAGCTAGCAGATCTAGTCTTTGCTATCTTCAACAACTCCAATTTGGAGTGAGTATAGAAAAGCCCATGGGTATTGCTATGATTTGTAATAAATTTTATCATTTTTTAACCTCTCTTGTACAAATCACCAAGCCATTTGAATTGAGGTTGTTTTTTTTTTATGATATCATGCATCAAAAGGTTCATTGTGTGAACCAAACACCCAGACCAAAATATGTCGAGGTATTTATCCTCAATAATTTCTCCTGTTGCCTTACAGTTAGCAGCATTATCAGTGATGACCTGTATGACATTGTATGGCCCAATCTTTTCAATTATATCAAGTAATAGTTCTGCAATGTTAATGCAATTTTTCAATTTGTTTGAATAATCATATGCTGACAGGAATATTGCACCACTAACCAACATAGCCAAAACACTTATCAATGGCTTTCCTTTTACATTGGTCCATCCATCAGAGACAATGGAAACCCCATGCTCATTCCACAAATTTTTCATTCTAGCCAAAGAATGGTTTATTTTAGCTTTTTCATGATCAAGACCGATGGTTCTGGCCTTTTCATACCTAGGGCTTTTGTATCCTTTGGGGGAATCATTAATGGCACAAACCATTTCATGCCAATAAGGTGAGTGAAGAACATTGAATGGCACCCCACATGCATATAGAAACCGGTAAACATTTGAATCCACATCATTCCTACACCCTTCATCCAGGAAATCGGATATGGTTCTACACCTTAATCCAGGTGTGACACTGCCTCCAAAACCACTGGCATGGGTGGAAGTTGAGCTTGTTTGTCCATGACGTGTTGGGCCTGAATAAGAACCAATGAAACCCCTAGATCTGTTAGATCTCTGTAGGGCAGCCTCCTCTTCCTTTCTATATTTCTCTCTCTGTGTTGTTGGCACACTAGTACAAATTTTGATTCCTATATTTTTTTTCTCCATCCCCTGGAATTTTCCCACAAAGGTGCCTTCTCGCACGGGTGTATGAACCATGGTATTGTTTATTGCAAGGGGGGGAAATAAATTTAGTGGTTCCACCACCTTTCCCTGCTTCCTGTTTCTGAACATATTTCCACAAAGGTGTCTGAGTTTGGTCTTGTCTAGTTGGGGAATTTGTGTCCTCATGTTCTCCACTCCGCACTTCCTCCTCAACATAATCCTCCTCCTCTTCAGGATTTTCTTCAAATCCACCATAACCCTCCTCTTCATCCTCCTCTTCTCTAATTTGCCTCTTTCTTCTTGAAGTTCTACTACTCTCCAACACCATTATTACAAATAAAGGAACCAACATGAGGAAAATCCCTAGCCATATAGTCATGATGTTCCAAGTTTCAAGTTTAAAGTTTCTAGCCTGCAAAACAAATGGAGAAATGCCAAATGGGAATAGGAAATACAACATAGGAAAAAAACAATTCATTTTTTAAGTTTTAAACACAATAAAATGCAACATTCAAGAAAAAAATCAAGTTTTCATTTTTAAACAACTTACAAATTCATCCTAGAAAATACAAAATTAGATTAGAAGACCTACCTCTTTCTTGTAATCCTCATTGCCTTACGACTTGCTCATACTCTCTCATATCATACAATCTGCCTCAGATCCGTCCCTTCTTGCTCCTCATTTGCTCCTCTCACTCCTCTCAACTACAAACAATAAACAAAATGAGCCTCCCTCCCTCTTAAAAATAAATCGATTTTTTCAACAACAAAATTTCTAGCGAGGCGGAAGCAACTCAGAGAAGCTTTTTAAACGCTCCCAAAGTGTTTTTAAATGCGGAACGCTCGAAAAACGTTCGCTCACTGAGCGCTTAGGAAACGCTCCGAAGGCGAGACGTTTTTTTACGGGTCGGAAACGCACCGACGCTCCCTCGGGAAGCGTTTTCGGGACGGCGTTCGAGCGCTCCCAAAACGCTCCCGAACAAAGCGCGTTTCGAGAGCGGGAGCAGGGGTGGAGAGCTTCCCGCAACCCTTCCACCGGCACCTTATGAATTTACGGCTGCGCACGCACTTCATCAGACGACGAGATCTGCGTCACCCTAGCTGGCCTCTACGTGAGAAAATAGTCCCAGCGCTGCCTCTGCGCAGTAAGTACGTGGGCCTGCGTGGAGACGGCCATGGGAAGCCAAATCACCTAACCTACGCATGGCTACTCCCTCTAAAACGGCGTTTTCCCCTTGAATACGGCTTTGCTGCGGTCTTGCTCTCTACGCTACTTTGGCGGCAAGATTCTTGATCTTCTACTTTGGTGACCTGCTAGTCTGCCAATCCCTACGATACCATGTATGAAATTTCTAAAAGTTACTTCATGCGAAATCTCTTATTAGATCTGGTTATACTTCTCCTACTTAAACAAGTTATTAATGCTAAAATCTTCAGATTAACATCGAAGTAAACACATAATAGATTTTCATCGATTCAGATCTAAAACAAAAAAGTACATGCACAATAGACAAAGTGACACATAAGATTTTCTGGACAACTGTCCTCGAAAAAACCCAATGCGAGAAAACCGGTCTTCTGGCTGTTGGAGGGTTTACATTATTAGGTAGTTTTCTGAATACAGCAAATCTGGGCACCACATTGGTTAACCCGACAGAGAAAAAGATAGATCTGCAGCTAACCTGATGTTCTGAAGCCAAAACCTTGATTGATCCACACCCTCAAACGAGATTTACAAGACTCAGCCAAATTTTGGCCATAGAAACCCCAGCGTTGCCCCTAAAGCCCCTGCGTAAGCCTACTCAGCCTCTGCGTGCCTCTACATTGGCCTGGAGAGGGTTGTGTAACCCCAGAATGGGTGACGCAGGCCCTACGCTGCCCTAGAAGGGTCTTTGCGTAACCCAGATGGGTCTCCTGCTGCCCAGCGCTGCCCCAGAAGGGACTGCGTAGCTGAAGCTACCCTCTGTGCTGCGTAACTGTTGTTGCTGCCTCTATTTCTCTGCGCTGCCTCTGGAACTTGCTCTCTGCCTCTTGCTGATTTTAGGCATTTGTTGGAGCAGGGTCTCCCAAAGGCTATGAATTTTGTCCATTTTTGTATAATTTTGTATTGTTTAGTCTAACGCAGGGGTTTTGGGGTGGGTCAAAGCCCCTAACACATTTTAAATGGGTCAAGGGTAGACCAAGAGTCCGCAAACCACAGTTTGTGGACCATTGGATGCGTAGGCTAAATCGCTATAAATAGATGAACCTTTTTTGAGTCATAGGTAGGAATGAATAGAGATTGATGCGAAGTACTAACTATTAGATCTGTGGTAGGGTTGTTTGGGTTAGGACTCCTGCTGGATGAGTGCATGGAGATCCTCTGTCTTGCTGTGTGCAGACCCTGCTGGCTTTGTGCGTAGGTGGTAATTTGGGAATGTAAGAGGATTTTTGGGTAATAATATAGATGTGCGAAATTATTGTAGATATTTGATGTTATCTAGATCTAATATGTTATGGTTGATGCGGACTTGAGTTATATGATCTATTTTTAAGCTGCAAACTGTCTATGATTATGGTAAATGCATCTGTGATCTGTTAATTTGCTGCGAATATAATTTTTTGTGATTATAGTTGATAGCACGCACGTGGATGCGAGCCTGTTAATTAGATCTAATAACTATATTCTAGTTATTTATTAAACCTCCTGCCGAACTTCTCACGTAGTATAGATGCGGCAGTTTGTGGACTGGCTTGACTCACCTACTCTCTCTCGGGGTGGAAACACCCGGTTCCATTGCCCTCCCCATCTCTTTTAACCCGAGTGAGACTTCCCGGCTGTGGCAATCGCTGTAGAAAAGAGACCGATAGTATAGGGGTTTGTCGGCAAGCCTTACCTCACGGAAAGCATCCATACATTTCGCGGTTTTACCCAACACCTTATGATAAGAAGATTCAATAAGTCCACTAATAATAATATTCTTTGCTTTTTCATCATTTACCAAATTCTTCTTACCTTTCTCATCCGCGGTTGATGTAAATCCATTTTGAACAGTGTCCCATACTTCATAACCTTGCGCCAAGAGATAGACCTCCATTCTTCCTTTCCAGAGTGCATAATTATTTTCATTGAACAGAGGTACATCATTCTTGGTATTCTCCATGACCTCCTTTCAGTTGTTAAACCGCTATTGAAGGAACCAAGATCTGAAACCAATTGTTGGAAATACTGAGAGGGGGGGTGAATAAGTATTCCTTTCAATTAGAGCATTAGTTAATCTTCAATTATTATCAGTGTTTGTACAATGATAGCGATGAAACAAAAGGAACACAAATGTACACGGTTTTTAAGGTGGGAGCCCACTCACGGGAGAAAAACCACCTAATGCTTTTCTAATAATTCTTTAATATTCCAACTCCAATTGAAAATAAAGCTCCAACTTCCTAGAATCTAGTAAAGCATTCTTCTCCGGCTCAACGGATGGACGCTCCAAACGCCCAGAGATTCTTCGGTAGTCAAGTGGAACGGATGCCCCAACACCCAATGAGCTACAACTCACCCTAGCACCACCCTACCACCCTATAGAAGAATAAAAGAAGAATGGACTCCCGTACCAGGGAAAATGGTCCACTTTACAATGATATAGAATGATGTAGAAGAAGAATACATACTAGACCATAACCCCAACTTTGATACAACCACCTAACGATGATCCTAGACCTCCCAACATTGCCTTTTCAACCCTTGGTAGATAGACACTAGTACAATTTGTACAATAATGAATTCACAATGACTAAGTACAATGATACCTTTACAGTAATTGTATGCAGTGCTGCCCACTTGAAGACTTCATATGATGTACTTCTTGCTGCTGTTATGCACCTTAGTTTCTGCTCTTGTCATGCTACCATCTACTGCACCTTGCTTTTCTTTTCTGCCGTAGAAATTCTGGTCCTTTGCAACCCTTGACAACACATGATCTAGCTTTTTCTTGCCTTCTAGGAGCTTGATATTGAATCTGGTGTATCTCTGTCATTTCAGATCCTCAATATATAATTTTCAGTCCTTTAGTAGTCCTCTGAGTCATCTTTCCAATGCCACGGGTCTGACCCAATTTGGATTCTTGAAGAGAGAGTTATACCCAATCTCTCACAATGCCCTAATTATGGATTGTTTCAGCAGAGCGCACTTGTACAACGTGCCACGTGTCATTGTTTCTTCATTTGTTTCTGAAATTTATAGAGCGAAAATTAAAGACTATGCACTATCCGTCACTTTTTATGTAATTCCAATCTGATACTCAGAGAGATATTTATGACGAATTTACCAAGGTCACTTATTTGAGATGAATTTCAGGAGCCTACAAAAACCCAGACTTACATAGATCATATCTCCAAAAATATTTCACACTTTGATATGAAATTTTTACTGCAACTTCCTTAGGATCTTGGCTTCCCCTCATAAAAATTTCAGCTTCTGAACCTTCGTAGAAAAAAAGTTAGAGCGAAAATTCCAAGATGACCTATTTCAGATGGCCGAATCCCTTGCATAAGGAGGAAATGAAGATCACAATTTATATGAATGCTTAAGTTGAGAGGGGCTTCAACAAGTGAATGTGGGAGGCATTTTAGGAGCTTAAAAAATATTAATTATGACTTTTCAATGACCCATGCCCCAACCCCATGGGGTTTTAGCCCACTAACTGGGGGTACAAACTTCAAACATGAATATCTCTCAAACAGTGAAGAATTACATGGCGTGCCATATATCAACGGAAACATCTCGACAAGTAGAAACCATCAAAAGCATTATTGACCCAGAATATATTAATTTGGTAGGTCAAAATTCCCATGCAATATTGGGTTAGCCCTTGGTGCTGCTTGGGTTGACATCAATGACAACCGCTGATCAACAATCTCCCCCTTTGGCATTGATGTGCTGCTTGGGTTGACATCAATGACAACCGTTGATCAAGTACTCCCCCTGCGATCATGACACCTCTTCCTACAACATTCTCTCCCCCTTTGACATCAATGGCAAAGGGTAACTCCCCCTGAAACACAACCATCCTGTGGACCTGTACACACTTCCACTCCCGCTGACACATAATCATTCTGCAGACCTGTACATACTTCCACTCCCACTTTATATTCTTGAAAAGGAAAAATCTAATGATTACTTGGGAGAATCCCAAGCTTTTGACGAAGATATTCAAATGCTTCGCGAGGTAAAGGTTTAGTGAAGATATCAGCGATTTGTTCTTTTGTACAAACATACTCAAGTTTGATATTCTTTTCAGCGACTTGTTCTCTAACAAAATGATATTTGATCGGAATGTGTTTTGTTTTTGAATGCATGACAGGATTCTTGGAGATGTTGATGGCACTAGTGTTGTCACAGAATATGGGAATAGGCTCATTGAATTGTACTTGAAGATCTTGCAAAGTTTGTTTCATCCAAAGGACTTGAGTACAACATGATGCTGCTGCAATGTATTCTGCTTCCGCTGTAGATAACGAGATTGAAGTTTGCTTTTTGCTCAACCATGATACAAGACAACCACCTAGATAGAATGCTGCTCCACTAGTACTCTTACGATCATCAACGCTTCCTGCCCAATCTGCATCTGTAAAGGCTTGAATAATGAGATTGTTACCCTTGGGATACCACAAGCCATATTCTTCTATGCCCTTTAGATATCGAAGAATTCTTTTGACGACAATAATATGTGATTCTTTTGGTGCTGCTTGGAATCTTGCTACTTGTCCAACTACTTGCATAACATCTGGCCGAGAGGATTTTACATATAGAAGACTACCAATCATAGATCTGTACAACTTCTTATCCACATCCTTAGATGAGTCGTCTATGCTCAATTTGCAACCTGTTACCATTGGAGTAAGGACGGGTTTGCAATCTTCCATTTTTAATTTCTTGAGCATTTCCTTGATGTACTTGGCTTGACATATAAATATTCCTTTCTCTTGCTTAGATATTTGAAGCCCTAAGAAGTATGTCAGCTCACCAAGTAAAGACATCTCAAACTCACTTTGCATCTTTGTAGAAAAGTTCTTACTTAGTCGATCATCATTGCTACCAAATATTATATCATCCACATATACCTCAACAATTGTTAAATTACCTTTATCTATTTGTACATAAAGATTGCTATCAACAGTACCTTTCTTGAACCCTTGTTGACGTAGATATCCATCAAGACGAGCATACCATGCTCTGGGAGCCTGCTTGAGACCATATAGAGCCTTCTTTAGCCTGCAGACATAGTCTTCTTTTTGTGATAATAGAAAACCTTCAGGTTGTTCGATGTAAACTTCTTCTTCTAATTCTCCATTCAGAAATGCTGACTTAACATCCATTTGGTAGACTTTGATTTTTCTTGAACATGCATAGGTGAGAAACATTCGGATGGCTTCCATTTTGGCAACTGGTGCAAATGTTTCGTCGAAATCAATTCCTTCCACTTGTGCATAGCCTTTGCAAACCAATCTTGCTTTGTTTCTGGTAACCTGCCCATCTTCATTCAATTTGTTCCTGAACACCCATTTAGTCCCAATGACATTTTTATCTTTTGGCCGTGGAACTAATTCCCAGGTGTTATTCTTCTCAATTTGATCCAACTCTTCATTCATAGCTGCTACCCAATGTTCATTTTGGCTAGCTTCCTCAAAACTACTAGGCTCAAAGGTTGCTAGAAAAGCAACGTGAGCTTGTTGTGATGAACGAAGCTGTCGACCTTCATTTATGTCACCAATGATTTGATTTGATGGATGGTTCTTTTGAATCCACTCTTTTGTTCTCCTTAGAGGAGCTTCTTGTTGTTGTTCTGGTATATCTTGATGATCATTGTTTACTTCTTCCTCGTTGATAGTTGCTTCTTGTTCTACAATTTTATCTGTGTCTTTTTCAGCCTCTGTCTCAAGTTTCAAAGATTCTAGATCTTCATCATTACTCACTAGAACACCATCTTCGTCAAATGTAACATTTATGCTCTCCACTATCTATTTTCGTCTTAGATTATAGCATTTATAGGCCTTTATTTTGTGTGAGTAACCAACAAAGATACCTTCATCAACATGTGATTCAAACTTACCCAAATTTTGATCTTCTCTGTTGATATAAAATTTGCTTCCGAAGATTCTGAAATATTTTACATTAGCTGGTTTTCCTTTCCATAATTCATATGGAGTCTTGTTGCAATTATTTCTGAGAAGACTTCGGTTGATAATGAAGACTGCTGTATCAATTGCTTGAACCCAGAATTTTTCATCCAATTTTGAGTCCTTCAACATTGTTCTACCCATTTCTTGTACAGTTCTATTCTTTATTTCAGCAACTCCATTTTGCTGAGGTGTTCGTGTTGTTGAAAATTACCTTTTGATTCCATTTTCGTCACAGTATTGCTGAAATAATTTAGAAGTGAATTCTCTACCATTATCTAATCTTAAACACTTTATTATCAAATCAGTTTCATTTTCAACCAACTCCTTGTAGATCTTAAAGCACTCAAATGCTTCAGATTTTTTCTTTAGGAAACTGACGACTGTCATCCTGGTATAGTCATCTATCATTAACATGAAATATAATTCTCCATCTAAGCCTTTTGTTCTCACAGGACCACATAGATCAGTATGTATTAATTCCAATGGATGTGATGAAAAGTGTTCTTTTGTTTTAAATTGGACTTTTGTCTGTTTGCCATGCCGACATGCCTCACATAGTGTGTTGGAAGGTTTTGAGATTTTCGGCATTTCTCGTACTGCTTCCTTTTTGCTTATCCTGACAAGATTGTTAAAGTTTATGTGACCTATTCGTTTGTGCCATAACCAACTTTCATCTTCTTTAGCTAGTAGACATGCTTTAGTTGCTTCATCCAAAACATATATGTCTTTTGGAGCTCGACTTGCTGTAGCCACAATTTTACCATACCTGCCTTTCCTGATTTCACATTTTGTAGAGTTGAATAGCATTGTGTGTCCTTGATCACACATTTGTCCAACACTGAGCAGATTGTGATTCATGTTTTCGACCAATAGAACATTCTTGGCTATAACATCTTTGCTTTCGAGAGTGACGGTACCTGATCCTATAACATTTGAAGATCCATCATTTCCAAAGGATATGGTTCCATCCTTCTTCTCTTTCAGAGATACAAATTTCCTTCTATCTCCAGTCATATGCGTTGAGCAACCGCTGTCAACATACCACACATCTTTCTTTTTTTGAGCCTTGAGAGCGAGAGCACAATTATCAGTCTTCTTCTTCTTCCATGTTCGTTCATTCTGTGGCTTTGAAGATTCTTCTGGAGGATTTTCAAGTCTGCAGTCTCTGGCTATGTGTCCAAAGTTCTGACATTTGTAACATTCCAAATTATTTCTTAGATTTTCAAATCTATTGATGTTTCGTTGAGCCCTGGGAGGTTCATATTTGAAGAATCTCTTGGAATTGTATTGGTTCATAGGGTACGTGCGATATTCTACAGCTTTATGACCAAATTTTCCACATGAATAACAATAGCCATGAAAAATATGTTGGTACCTGGATGAAAATCTTCGTCAAGGAATCGTCTTCCAAGGATGTGCTTGCGAATCTTGTCCAATGAAGTCTTCATGTATGTCAGATCTCATAGGTTCATTGTATTTTGTTGTAGAAGGTCCTGCTTCTTCTTCTTTGTAACCGAGACCAGTTCTGCCGTTGTAAGATCGTTGATTGTTGATGAGTTCTTCCAATGCCCTTGAGCTGTTGGCATAGTTTTGGATAGCTTTTCCCTTCTTCACTTCCTTACGCAGCGAGACTACTTCGGCTTCTAATGCTTGCCTTTCTTGCTTGCTTTCTTCCAACTTCTTTTGAAGTGACTCTTCAATACATTTGTGTTCTTCAACCTCAATTTTGAGACCTTGAACTTGTTCTCCAAGAGTGTTGGAACGGATCTTCTCAGCATTGAGCTCTTTTATAAGCTTGATTGCCTCCTCATAAAATTCTTCTATGGTCAACCCTTCTTCTTCATTGTTTGATACTTCTTGTTTATTGTGCTTGGCCATAAACAATACTTTGTCATTAGCTTCTTCTTTGCTATCACTTTCTTCATCGGATGAGGATCTATCTTCTTTAGAGACAAAGTTCCTTTTGGATCCTTTATTTTTTCCTTGCTTGTTGAATTTATTAAAGCCTTTCTTTCCTTTTGAGTTGCCATCACTTTTGTTTGGACATTTTGCTACGAAATGCCCAACCTCACCACAACCAAAACATATCAATGGAAGTTTACCTTTGAATTTTCCCTTACCAGGTTTTAGTTTTCTCGTAAAGTAAGCATATTCTTCATCTGAAAGACCTTCTCCATCATCTCCCTTTTCTTCACACTTGCAGGTGCATGTCATTTCAATTGAAGGTTGTTTGTCCTTATTGGTTTTCTTAGATGCAACGAACGCAATTTCTAGATTTGTAGTACCCTTTTCTTCATCAAGTCTCATTTCATATGCTATGAGAACTCCATGTAATTCTTCCTTGCTGAGTTTGTCCAGATTTGCACTGTATTCTAAGACCGATACCTTTGGGTTGAATCTCCTTGGTAATGTTCTAAGAATATTCCGTATAATAGTCTTCTCGTCAACTGGCTCTCCCAATCCTTCCAAAGTATTGGTTATTTCATCAACGTATTGGAAGTATGTAGCAATGTTGCAATCTTCTTTCATTCTGAGTTGCTCAAATTTTGCTCTATAGATTTGAAGCTTTGCTTCTTTGACATTTGAGTCACCTGCATATATATTCTCAAGCTTGTCCCATATATTTTTGGTGGTTTTACCACCCAACACCTTATGATAAGCAGATTCAATAAGTCCACTAATAATAATATTCTTTGCTTTTGAATCATTTACCAAATTCTTCTTACCTTGTTCATCCGCGGTTGATGTAAATCCATTTTGAACAGTGTCCCATACTTCGTAACCTTGCGCCAAGAGATAGACCTCCATTCTTCCTTTCCAAAGTGCATAATTATTTTCATTGAATAGAGGCACACCATTCTTGGTATGCTCCATGACCTCCTTCCAGCTGTTAAACTGCTATTGAAGGAACCTGCTCTGATTCCAATTGTTGGAAATACTGAGAGGGGGGCAGGAATCCGCATTCCTTTCAATTAGAGCATTGCCAGTTAATCTTCAATTCTGCCACGTTGTTTCAGGGCAATGATAGCAGCAAACAAGAGGAACACAAATGCACACAGCTTTTAAGGTGGAAACCCACTCCGAGACAAAAACCACCTAATGCTTTTCTAATAATTCTTTAATATTCAACTCCAATTGAAAATAAAGCTCCAACTTCCTAGAATCTAGAAAAGCATTCTTCTCTAGCTCCCACCGGATGGACGCTCCAACGCCCGAGATTCTTTAGTAGTCAACTGAATGGATGCCCCAACACCCAATGAGCTACAACTCACCCTAGTACCACCCTACCACCCTATAGAAGAATAAAAGAAGAATGGACTCCCGTACCAGGGAAAATGGTCCACTTTACAATGATATAGAATGATGTAGAAGAAGAATATATACTAGACCATAACCCCAACTTTGATACAACCACCTAATGATGATCTTAGACCTCCCAACATTGCCTCTTCAACCCTTGGCAGATAGACACTAGTACAATTTGTACAATAATGTATTTACAATGACTAAGTACAATGATACCTTTACAATGATTGTATGCAGTGCTGCCCACTTGAAGACTTCATATGATGAACTTCTTGCTGCTGTTATGCACCTTAGTTGCTACTCTTGTCATGCTACCCTCTGCTGCACCTTGCTTTGCTTTTCTGCCCTAGAAATTCTAGTCCTTTGCGACCCTTGACAACACATGATCTAGCTTTTTCTTGCCTTCTACTAGCTTGATATTGAATCTGGTGTATCTCTGTCATTTCAGATCCTCAATATCTGATTTTCGGTCCTGTAGTAGTCCTCTGAGTCATCTTTTCAATGCCATAGGTCTGACCCAATTTGGATTCTTGAAGAGAGAGTTATACCCAATCTCTCACAATGCCCTAATTATGGACTATTTCAGCAAAGCGCACTTGTACGGCGTGCCACGTGTCACTGTTTCTTCATTTGTTTCTAAAATTGATAGAGCGAAAAGTACAGACTGTGCACTAACTGCCACTTTTTACGAAATTCCAATCCGATACTCAGAGAGAGAGTTATGACGATTTTACCAAGGTCACTTCTTTGAGATGAATTTCAGGAGCCTGCAAAAACCCTTACTTCCACAGATCATATCTCCAAAAATATTGTGCAACTTGATCTGAAATTTTTACTGCAGCTTCCTCAGGATTTCGGCTTCGCCTGAGCCTTCGTAGAAAAAAAGTTAGAGCGAAAATGCCACGATGACCTGTTTTAGATGGCCGAATCCCTTGCCTAAGGAGGAAATGAAGATCACAATATATATGAATGCTTAAGTTGAGAGGGGCTTCAACAAGTGAACGTGGGAGGGATTTTAGGAGCTTAGAAAATATTAATTATGACTTTTCAATGACCCATGTCCCAACCCCATGGGATTTTAGCCCACTAACTAGGGTTACAAACTTCAAACATGAATATCTCTCAAACCGTGAAGAATTACATGGCGTGCCATATATCAACGGAAACATCTCGACAAGTAGAAACCATCAATAGCGTTATTGACCCAGAATATATTAATTTGGTAGGTCAAAATTCCCATGCAATATTGGGTTAGCCCCTGGTGCTGCTTGGGTTGACATCAATGACAACCGCTGATCAACAGTTGTGGTGTCCTTAACTTAATTATTTTGATTAAAAGATGTGATGTGAAAATCTCTTTATCGAGTTGATGATGTGTCACACAAAAGCATTGTGCTTGTTTGTGCTTTTATAGCTTATGTGCATGTAGTTGTTTAATTGGTTGTGTACCATATTACAAAGTGAGTGTCAAAAAAACTGGACACAAATCATGCACATGCATTCACTACACACGGTGTACCTAAGATCCCCTTATTCAATTTCAGACGGATCTAGGACACAAGCACCAAAAAAATGTCTTTATTAAGCATTGAGCACATCAATCTTTTATATTTACAACAACGTCGCTGAGACTTCTCAAGTAATGAAAATTCCACGCTTGCAAACTCCGAAAGCAAATTGTCTTCAGAAACTGGATATTCACTGACTCAATCTCTCTCAAAGTAAAACGTTACTTTGGATTACAACGACTTTCTCTTTTAAATATATTCCCTTATTACTCCAAATTTACAAAGCACTTATCGCTCCAAAATTACAAAAAAAATTACCATATCACTCCACACCTTATTTCTCCAAAACGTAACCTAAATCAAATTTTTACTCCAAACATAAGAGTCATTTATCTCTTCAAATGATCACTTTAAAACACTTTTGCATGCACCTCATTTAAAACATTTAGATAAAATATTAAAATCACTTTATAAAAGTGATTTTTTTTAAAAGGTGATTTGAGGTTGAAATATTTAAGAATGTATAAGCATACCATAAATTTGTTGGAGATATGGTTGAAAATTTAAATCGCTCCTTCCGTGCTTGTTATGCGAGATGGTATAGATCTTCAAAAAGCTTGGTGCAGCGTAGGTTTTCTTTGCAGGAGGTATTCACAGTATGTAATGGTAGCACAGTGCAAGTCGCCATTGTGCCATTTCACCGCCAACTTCAATCAACCATCTTCATAAGTTTGCAGAGTTTATTGTTCCAGATTAAGCTACTCTCCGGACGCTCCACCTTTCAATTGTCATATCACTTCATAGTTCTAGTATCAAGTTGCAAAAGTCCAGCTGTGTGGTACATCCGTTAAGTAAAGATGATGTGCATTATCAAGAAGGTGGCCTCTTCTCTACCTATTGACGTGTCATCCTCCCACTTGGACGCCAAAACAAAATGAATTAAAAAACAAATTATAATCATATGAAAACATTAAGGCCAATCGATATTTGCAGTTCCCGCCTTCAAAACCGCTTACCACCATTCAAAACAAGCGTTCTCTCGAATACAGCTATTTAATAGCCCACAGTTGCAGGCTCCATGTACCATCGGAATCTGGGTCTCGATTCTCTCATCCCTCGACAGCGCCGCTGATAATCATCCTTGCCCTTAGTCCACCACTAGATGCCACAAAGGTAGCCACTTGCTTCATATTTTGGACTTTTCTATGGATGGGTTACGGTATCGTCTTGTTGGTTTCGTGCCGGAAAATAAATGAACCTCGCCCTGTTTTAAAATAACAGAAATTTCTGCATTCTTATACAAACGAAGTGCTCAATCGTGTACTCGGATGGAAATGCAGCATCTGAGTATTCCAATTTCAATCATCGTGTACTCGGAAATAAGAAAATATGGGAGGCGGGGCGATGCAGCATCTGAGTGTCTACTAATATACTTAAGAGTGTTGGCAAGCTAATGATATATTTCCCGCAATTTGCTATGATTTATAATCATATTTGTACTAGTCAATTACTGTGAAGCTGAAAGTGATTATGAGAGAAAATACCTCCATACGCTGCGTTGCCGAAGCCCACTGATCCTCCAGTGTAGACCACGAATCTCTAAGGAATCCAATTCTCATTTAGGTTTACAAAAATATGTGGGTATGAAATTCTATGTCATTCTCATTGGATCGAGCGCCTTTAACACGACTTGAAATCAATTTTTCGATCAGTGATTGCCATCTCGTTGAATCGAACTCTCTATCTCTTGATCAATTGGTCCTACCTCCACTATGTGCAGCGCTATGGATACAGCTTCTGTCAATATTAACAGATCACACAGTGTTGGCCCATTCAACCTTTAGTGCCAAATCGGACCCAAAAGTGCTGGCCCATGGATTCCATGCAGCACTGCGTCCCAGCGTTTCTATGATGCCATAAAAAGAAAATTGCAAGGAGACCAGATCACAAGAGTCTCTGCCATCTCTATGTGAACAACTATGTCATGCGTCACGCTGCCAACGATGACAGCCCCTGGATGTGGCAACAAGATGTTGTTGCATGGCAGTCGATCAAAAGGACTTGATTGTCCGATGCGGCGCTTCGCCAATTCAAGGCAGCCACAACGTTTTCAAATTAATTCACCAATAATAAGTAGATAATTCATTCTTTAAAAACCTCACATGCACCCAGCATCATCGTTCGCTCTGATACCACATGTAAGAAATTAAATCACTCATAAAACACATAAAAATATCTGAGACATAGAACTGACAGAAAAGACTTGAGAACCTCTTACGGCTTTCCTCACATATTCTTCATTATTAAAACAATGTAATAATACAAATAAATAGATGAAGAAGTTGTCTCAAGATAGTGCATCTATCTTGGACAACTTCGTTGAGAAAATATCTCAACCACACACACTAATCTAGGAGCTAAGTTAGGTAGGCCTAAACTAACTCCCAATTAAGAGGAACCAACATAATCTCGAAAATTAGGCATAAAATCCCAGTTTTCAATATTTAATTAATTTAATTTATTTTGGATTTATAATTGTTTATGAGAAAGAGGCTAACAATATCTTACTCCATTTCCACTCATTTACCCCTATTTATCATTTCTCCCACTGGGGCCACATAGGGTCAACCTCCCTATCCCCTTGACCACACCTTGGGTCAGGCCTGGAACAATGCCCTGGAGGTTGAAGCAGCTAAAAGAAAAAGTAAAAGCATAAATGGCCACATTCAACGGGAAATTGTACCATAAAATGCAAAAGATGGTCGAGACAAAAATAATTAGCAAAAAGGAAAAAGTCAATACATGAGCTCTACCCCATACCCATGGTCATCACCCTGGTTCCATAGGCCCTAGATGAGCCTCTTTTATCATTCAGGAACCCATGATTGTCCCAACCCTTGGAGGGCAATGAACCGCCCTACCTAAAAGGGGGTAATCACTGCTACATCTTACACATCGTGCTCTTGTCCTTTGAGCCCCGAGCAATTAATTAAAGAAAATTCATAAAAGGCAAAAGGTATATAAAGAACGGTGGAAAAATCAAGGTCGTGGCACCTCATGTACCATGCTTGCTCCCTCCTACACATTATATACCCAACCCTTGAGCCCCAATATGCGGCCCAAGACTGTCCCTCTCATTCCCTATTCCATTTCACTTCTTTATCACTTGCCACCCCCTTTTGAGGGATGTACCTTGGACACGCTATCCCATCTAAGGGCGGAAACCACCTAATAAGGTACCTGGCGAACCCCCTTTGGAGCTTGGAGACATTAGCACATGCCAAAGCCCACTTCGGAAGGGCATGCCATTATGAAGTGCCCACTTTGTTGTCTATGGTTTGTAAACTCTTTTACACGATTACTCTAATGACTTGTTGTATTGGAAGGCTAGGGGACGCATTGGATCTTATGCAAGATTGCAGATGGTATCCATTTGGGTTTGGTCTCTCAATATGGGGTCCTAACAGCCCAGATGGCTACATTGGCACATGTAGGGTGTGTTTAGAGAGCCATGGGCCTCCACAGCAGCAGACAGCACTCCATGGATCCCCACTGATGTCCAAAGATTACCAGAGATCTACCTTTGGGACGAGGATGATGCACTTGGTACACTATGCCTAGCAGGCCCCAGAAGAGAACCACACACTTGGCAAGTGTCCCAGGACTTGTACGATGACATGGTAGCGTTCATTCCAACATTTGAGCCCTTACAGATGATCTACAGGCATCTTCAACTCATATGGAGACCCATGGGATCATTGGTGTGCCCCCACACCCATTGGGAGCACCGTAGGTCTACTACTTTGAGAACAAGGGGCCACCCCCTTGTCCACCACATTTTGAGGATTTTATTCATCATTATGGCACTTCTAGACATTATCAAGCCTTTTGGAGGGCCCCACAACATGCATATATTATTATTTGACCTCCTAAGAGGCTTATTATTTCATTTATGAGCTAGTTTGGTGGGCTTGTCACCAAAAGTTGGTTTATTTGCACATTATTTTATTTTTAGGGGCTAATGTAGGCTCATTAGCTAAATCGAACTCCTAAGTGGTGTATAAATGGGAGTTAATTGGATTCATTTGTATCATCACTTGGATTGGGATCTCTCTCTTTTAAGAGAATTTCGCATTTTTTCCATGGTGGAGATTTTTGGATGATGGATGAATTTTGATGTATGGATTTGGGTTCTCTCTATCTTGGATCTTCTTATATTGCAAATGTGATGTTGGTTGGATATATTCTATAACATGTAAGTGAAAATTTGATGTCATTTTCTTGTTTTTGCATACATTTGAACATCGCTATGATTAGGGCTAATTGCTGCATATGTTAAATGTGGAATTATGTGTCTATTTTAGCATATATATGTGTATGGGCCATGTTATATGAATGAAATTTCCTAGAGATCGTGTTATCTTGATAAGCCTTCACAATTTGCAAGAAGTATAAATGTTTTAAAGTCACTTTTCTTCTCTAGCCTCTAACATTAGACGAAGTTGACTTTGAAGCCTCCTTGAATGATAGAATTACATTCCATCTTCTTAATTATCCTTGACTCCATATCCCCAAGTGAAATTAGGCATTGATCCTTCACAGGGTGATCATTTTAACCCTCATTTTTACCTTTTCTCCATTTTTCCTAGGTCTAGCCCCATTAGGTCACTTAGGGCATCACTTTCCTGGAAATCTGGCCATAGGAAAAATCTGATCTCGTAGGATCAACTGCGTTGGTGGATCCCCCAGGTCTCCCTAAATTTTGAATACATTCCGACGGTGGAATCTCGGGACACCCCAAGCCCTAGCTCTAGGATCAAGTTTTGCCCTGTGTTTCCAAAGACTAGCACCTGGCAAAATCAATTTGACCTTTTGAAGTAAAAAAATTTGTTTGATCCTTTCCTCTCACCTTGTCCAAGATAGGAACATCATTGGTTGCTAAATTCCATCCTCGAACCTGGGTTGGGTACACTTGGCCCCGTGTGGTATCATTTGTTGTCAAAGACTATTCATCAAGGACTATTTGGGAATCCAAGTTCTTATAGGATTTTAGGGATCGGGAAGCACCTCTACAAGTTATACCCTTCATCCTCACCCCCTCTCCCTAGAAACTCAAGGCCCTTACTTAAAGAGCAAGCAATCTCCATTCTTCACCTCCTCCTAGGGAAAGGGTTTAAGGGGTCACTTCTCGTCTATTAATTGATATATCCTTTATAAGTGGCTTCCCAAAAGCATCGGGACTACTCCCATCAATGAAAGTCCGTAAAGAGCAGGGAACCTTAACTGTGGTGACAGTAAGCTAAGCCTCCACCATTGCCCTTAACCTAGCAGTTGCCCTCTTAGGAAACCTTTTTAAGTCCCCTACTAGTTTGAGTGGTGACAGGTCTTTCTTGGAAAGCCATTAGCTTCTCTTGAGGCACTAACCCCTTAAGGCTTATTTTGAGCCTCTTCTTTGAATGGGCCTTGAAAATCACATCATACCTTGTCACTGATCATATCATTATTAGTGATTTCCCTCATACCGGGACTCCTTCCATTGGTGAAAGTTCGTAAAGAGCAACGGACACTGGCTGAGGTGACAGTGGGTCTTTGTCCCATTGTTGTCATTTGGTCTAGTAGTTGTCCCTTAGGTACCCCTCCTAGGACCCCTGCTAGATTGTGTGGCAACATGACCTTCATTAATAACTTCTCCAAGAAGAACTAGATCTACACCATGAGGACTAAGGGTGAAGTCTTCAATCATTTCAAAGCTTTCAAATCTCAAGTGGATAACATGACAGGAAGGAAGATCAAGGTGCTAAGGACAGACAACAAGGGTGAATACACCTCTAAAGATTTCATTGATTTTTGCAAGGAGGCGGGGGTTAAGAGGGAGAAGACAATGCCTACAACCTGCAGCACAATGGGGTTGCAAAGAAAATGAATTGGCCTATCATCATAACAAGATCCCACACTGGATTCTTGAGGATAAGACACCAAAGGAAGCACTCACAAGAAAGAAGCCTGATATAGGACATCTCAGGATATTTGGTTGTCCAGTCTACATCAACATACTTGTGGAAAAGACGACGAAGTTGCAACCCTCATGTGAGAGGGGCATTCTGGTGGGGTATGGCGAGGATACAAAGACTTATAGAGTCTTCCTGACAGATCAGCAAAAGACAGTGGTGAGCCGAGATGTCAAGTTCAAGGAGGACTTTGCATCTATGAAATCTCAGGACCTACCAACATTTGCAGAAGGGCCTCGGGAGGAGGAGCCGAGAACAAAGACTTCCAGTAACAGAGATAGCCAACCTTCAATGCAAGAGGAGTACTCAACTCCTTCGACATCAGTCAGGGGGCCCAGGTGGGCAGAGTAGACATTTCAAGATGCTCAAGAGCATGTCGAGCCTCCTAGAACCACTTTCAATGAGAGCAAACGTCCGCGAAAGTTTCCAATGTACATGGCTTTGATGACCAACATCATCGACTCAGAGCCTTCCAACTTTGAAGAAGCAGCTATCCAGCAAGTGTGGATAGATGCCATGGTGGAGGAATACAAATCCATCATGAAGAATGGTGTCTAGAAGATTGTGTCGAGAGCAAAGAGGAAGTCAATTGTGTCTCTAGGTGGCTTTACAAGGTAAAGCATGCAACAGATGGCAATGTTCAGGAATACAAGGCCAGATTTATGGCTCACCGGTTCTCTCAAAAAGAGGAAGTAGACTACGAGGAGACTTTTGCTCCTATAACCAGATACTCCTCTATTTGAGCAATTCTTTCGATAGCTTCTAAGTTGGGATGGAGCATCCATCAAATGGATGTGAAGATAGCCTTCGTCAATAGCATCATTGAGGAAGAAGTCTACATCGAGCAGCCATAGGGGTTTGAATTCCATGACATAGAGACACATGTATTCAAGTTTAAGAAAACCCCATATGGAGTCAAACAAGCACCCAATGCTTGGTATGCCAAGATTGATAGTTATCTACAAGGCATGGTCTTCACCAAGAGTGAGGTAGATCCCAACCTATACTTCTTGTTGGATGGATCTGAACCCCTCATTTTGGTGTTGTGTGTGAATGATCCCATTCTGACAAGTGCAGAGAGATTGATTGCAGGTTGCAAATCAGATCTAGCATCAAAATCACAGATGAAGGATATTGCGTCGATGCATTACTTTATGGGACTTGAGGTTTGGTAGCAACCGAGCAAGATCTTCCTCGGACATGGAAAGTACACTCTAGAGATCCATAAGAGATTCAGGATGGAGGATAGCATACCAATGGCCACTCCCATGGTGACCAATCTGAAGAAGACTAATTCTTCAGTTTCAAAGTTAGTACTCTAGACAATACAGGCACTTGATTGGCTCGTTGATGTATCTAGCCAACACTCGACCAAACATCAACTTTTTTGTTAACACACTGAGCCAGTTCATGGTGGAACTGAGGGAGGTTCACTGGATTGCAACAAAGCACATGCTCAAATATTTGCAAGGAACAATAGGATATGGATTACACTACCTTGATGGAGATGGCCTGAGGTTACAAGGGTACTCATATTCAAGTCGGGGAATCAATGATGCAAATCAGAAAAGCACCTTTGGGTGTTGCTTTAGTTTAGGTTTAGTTAGGAGTGATTTCCTGGTTCATTTCGGGTCCAACAAGATGCAGACCTCAGTAGCACTAAGTTCAGTTGAGGCTGAGTACATGGCGGCCAGTCTAGATAGCAATGAAGCCATTTGACTTCGCAAGCTACTCACAACATTGTTTGATCAGAAGCTTGAGTCGACAGTGATTCACTGCAATAACTAGAGTTGTATCAAACTCTCAAAGAATCTAGTGTCTCACGACAGGTTAAAGCACATTGAGATCAAATACCACCTCATCGGAGATAAGGTGTTGAAACTTGAAAGGAGCAGTCAAGCTCCAATATATTTCTAAAGAGGAGCAGTTGGTAGACATTTTCACCAAGCCCTTTCTAAAGGGCAAGTTTTTCTAGTTTTGAGATAAGCTTGGAGTGGTTGAGAAAACCTTCCTCACTAAGAGGGAGTGTTAGTGCTTGTAGATCAGACAAGTATTTCCATGAGGGTGTCTACTTAGGTAAATCATCATTAATTGTAAAATTCCCTCTTGTAATTTTCCCCAAAACACCCATGTTCTTCTTGAGTTTACAGAGTTTTCTCAGTGAAATATTTTGTCAAACAGTTTATATCAACACTATTGTAGGTATATTTTCTTAATTTCATTGCAAAGACACATATGTAGTGAGTCCCATTTGGCATAATAACGCTTCAGCTGGTTATAAATTGATTTGTAGTGCAACCAAAAATACAAGTATTGTTGCTACAAATTTATTAAGCAAGGTACATACAACACACAGCCATACATTAATTCAATTTTAAACAACAGTGGCACAAAAGTAGAGGAACCTGATATGTAGATTATCAAGGCATTCTACAACATATTGACCAGCTACGAACTGGGATTTCAGCAGTGTACCTTCTAGATAGATATTAACAATATTGTGTATATCACCCACTATTGTAGCTTCCAGATTGGCACTGAATACATGTACATCTAGCTAGAAAAACTCGTAGGGCTCTAGTGTAATACACAGATTCTTCACACCCATTCTGGTGCTAACTGGACCCCAAAGAGTTTTCTCCCACTGTATCCACGCTCAGCAATGCATGAAAAACAGCCCAGATGTGACTACTATCGACCCCCTGTGAAGAAATAATATGCCCAGCAAGTATAGAAGGTCCACGAAGCCTATACTAGCCATGAGATTGTTTATTTCATGCCCAAAAGTTAAAATTGTCCACTACAAGTATGCATGCCCAACAATAGCCCTGTTAATGGTTTCAGCCTCCTAATCAGGGAAACTCGACTCCTTCAGTACCAGAACTCGTCAAGAAAGATGGTGTGGCTTCACGTCCCCCTCTTCATAAGAGAACTCGACCCAAAGTCACAAGGAACTTGGCCAACTTCAAGAGCAGAGAGCTGGTTCCATTTACTATTCAAACCCACTAGCAAATAGACTAGGAAACTCAACTCCTTGATCGGTATTCTCCCAATGAACTAAAACTCAAGATTTGGCCATGGCTTCAACCTATAAGAAGATAAATGAGAAATACAAAGTCAGGAAATTAACTGATAACACCTCTTCTAGCTCAAATCTCCTACAAATATTTTACTCCATTAAAGCGCAATAGTGAAATCTGAGTGATCTCACTCTCGTGAACCAACTAGGGTATCTAGTTTTAACACCGAAGCTAGTTATGGCGACTAGGGTTTCTCAAACCCTAAGCTTCTTCTCCAAAACTCTCGAAAAGCTCATATTCTCAAAATGCAAATGGATGAATGAGGAGAGTCTCCTCACTTTTTCTCTTTTATAAACTTGTAGCCACTTTTGCCACCATTTTACACTTTTAACTTTTATAAAGTCACTTTATAAAATTAAAGTGACTTTTCACTCGCCTAGGAAATGTCCCCCATTTCACCCCTTAGACTTTTATAATGTTTTCCTAGGAAAATCAAGTCCCCTTATTAAATTTTCTCCGCCTTAGCCTACGGGAACCATGTTACTCTAGCAAACTTCGTCATATGCTTCCTAAGTGGTCGGGGACATTACAGTCCTCCCCGCCCAAAATTGTTTGTCCTCAAGCAATTTTAACTCATGATGTTTGAGCACCTGCTCACATTCCCAGGTGGCATCCTCCACGAGCAAATCCTCCATTTTACCAAGTACTCCTTCACTGTCTTGTTTCATAGCTTCTTCTCCCTTGTCTCTAGGATCTCTTCTAGAACCAAGATCAATTCTCCTTCCTCATCCAATAGTGGGAGTTTTGTGGAAGTGACAACATGTTGTCCCAAGGCCTTTTAAGGCACGAAACATGAAAGACATTGTGAATCTTACATCCTTTAGGAAGCTCAAGTTCATAAGCCACTTCTCTTATTCATCTCATGATTCTGTATGGCCCGTAGAACCTGGGTTTCAACTCTTTTGCCCCCTTTGTTTTGAGTGGCCACTGCTTGTTGGGTTGAAGATGGAGGTACACCATATCTCCCACTTCAAAGTTGTGCTCCCCTCTGTGCCTGTCTGCATATAGTTTCTGTTGATTCTTAGCCACCTATAAATTGTCCTTAAGGACCTTTAAAATATCTTCGCTTTCCTGAATCCAATCCTTGGCCAAAGGTGCCCGACTATCCCCAAATATCCTATCTAGAAATGTTGGGGCATCATACCCATATAATGTTTTGAAGGGGGTCATGTCGATGGAAATGTGGAAAGTGATGTAGTAGCAATGCTCCCCCAGATGCAACCACTTTACCCATGCCTTTTGTTGGTCAGTTACATAATTCCAGAGATAGCCCTCCAGCCATTTGTTGACTATCTATGTCTTCCCATCAATCTGTGGGTGGTAGTTGTTGCCTAGTGTCAACTCGGTCCCCATAAGTCTGAATAGCTTCAGCTAGAAGCTGCCCATGAACCTACTATCTCGATCACTGACAATGGTCTTCAGCAACCCATGTAATTTGAAGCGCTCCTTAAAGAATAGCTCGGCCACCTGTGTTGCTGAGTATTTTGATGGTATGGCAAAGAAATGAGCGAATATTGTGAGTCGATCTACCACAATGTTTATACAGTCTTTGCCCTGTGTCAGAGGTAGTCCAGTGATAAAGTCCATGGAAATGTTCTTCCACTTCTGCTACAAGATAGGAATTGGTTGTAGTAAACCTGTCAGATGAGTGTGTTTTTCCTTGTTCTATTGGCAAGTGCTACATCCCATCGCGAACTTCAACACATCCATCTTGAGGCCCTTCCAAGTGAACCTCTCCCTAATTTGTCTACAGGTAGGTGCCCTGCTAAGGGTGAGCTGTGAGTTGCTTACATAATTTTCTCCTTGAGTTATGATTCTGGCACCAAATAGATTAGCCTCTTGTAGTATATGATATCATCCACAACTCGGTTCTTGTCATCATGTATCAACCCCTCCAAAATCTCACAAGCAAATTTATTCTTCGAATACTCCACAAGCAGCAGTAACTTCTAATCATCTGCCATCTCCATGAGTGAGAGAGTGGGAGGCATCAAAATAGCATCAGCCACTATATTGTTCTTTCCTTTGACGTACTCTATCTCAAAGGCATAGGCCTGCAGTTTACTAATCCAATTTTGTTGCCTCTCACTAAGTTCCTTCTATTCCATGAAGAACCTCAAGTTGTTATGATATGTCTTTACCTTGAACTTGGTCCCCACCAGATATTGCCTGAATTTGGCCAATGCATACATCATGGCCAATAACTTTTTATTGTAAATAGAATAGTGTCGCTCATAATCTCTGAGTTTGCGGCTCTCAAACGTTATGGGGTGATGATCTGACATAATAACTGCTCCTATCCCCGTCCCCGAAGCATCGCATTCCAGCACAAATGGCTGGGTGAAATATGGTAGTGCAAGCACAGGGCACGTACTCATCACCTCCAGTTAGTTTTTGTAGCATTGAATGGTGTTCTAATCTCAAATTTTGTAGAGAGGCTAATACACATGAGATCTCCAGAAGCCAAAAATCGTTTTTGGAAATTCCACGTAGAGATAGCTCAATTAAATTAATTGACCATCATTTAAATTTATCCTTAGTCTAACTTAGGAAAACTGGTTAATTAATAGTAATTAATTGAGAAAGGTGAGAATTCTCTAGAAACTCACATGGATCAACTTGGAGATGATCTCAGCCATCGATTAAGTTTTAATCTTGGTTGTTGAAAACTCAATTGGAGATTATAAGAAGAGGTCAATAGTTAGATGGAGAAACACACAAGAGAGAGCCAGCAATGTTAGTTTCATGGGCAATTCAAGCTAGAGAGGGGATGCAGAGCTAGAGAGGAGCAGGGACAGTGATCCGGAGGAATTTTTCCAGTTTAGAAGAGGCAAATAGAGATGGTCGAATTATTTCTTCAAAAGGTTGCACAGGGCCTGCGGAAAGCCTCAAAGAGGCAGTTCGATTTAGCTGAACTAGAGGTGGATTCAGTTGCCAGATGTCGGGATGATTTCCAGAAGGCCAATAGGATCATTTCCAGAGCAGTAGCAGGCAGGACTGCTTGATAAGTTGATTAGCAATAGTTTTGGGTTGAGCGTGTGATAAGCTACACAAAGGTGACGCAGGAAACCTGCGCAGAGTGTTTGGACGGCTTGCTTGGAGTTGTCTGTTTGTGATAGGATTACCTGGAGAAGAAGGTAATTTACCTCTGTTGATTTTGCCAGTATTTCTCTCAAATTGGATAGCCAGATGGGCATCCATATTTTGTACTCGGAATTTCATTGTTGCATAATAATAAAAACACTTAGCTGCTGCACCGGTTTTCCCACATTGGGTTTTTCCAAGGACATTTGTCCAAAAATAATTGTGTCATTTTTTTGTGTGTGCTATCATTTCTCAATTCTTATTCTTGCTTCCGTGGTACTTTTTATGGTGAAGAAATTGCAGTGTGAATAATTCGTTATTTTTTCGTTAACAAAATAAACTGCATGATTATTTTTATTAGTTAGAATAATTATTTCCAATTGTTGCATTTCAAGGAAATTTCCGCACCTCCTTCATCTTCTCAAATGTTTCCTGTGCTTTCTCTAACCATTTGAAGGCTCCCTTCTTGGTGAGGCTTGTTAGAGATGTTGTTAACTGTGAGAACCCCTTAACAAACTTCCTATAGTAGGTGCAGAGGCCAAGGAAGCTCTTAAGTTCTATTACATTCTTTGGGGTGGGCAACTCGATGATTGCCTATTTTCTCCTGGTGGACCTGAACCCCATCAGTCCCAATCACGTGCCTCAAATAGAGCATCTTTGTCATGCCAAACTCACACTTGGACTCCTTTGCATATAGTTCCTGCTCCTCCAGAGTCCCCAACACCTCGTCAAAGTGCACCAAATGGTCCTCCCACGTCTTGTTGTAGACCAATATATCATCAAAGAAAACAAGCAAGTACTTTCGCAACTGTTTATTAAACACATTGTTCATGCATGACTGGAAAGTTGCGGGGGCGTTGGTTAGCCCAAATGTCATAACCAAGAATTCGTAGTGCCCATAGTGGCACCTGAAAGTTGTCTTCAGGATGTCTTGCTCCTGAAATCGAATCTGATGGTAGCCTGAGCGAAGATCAATCTTCAAAAAATAGTTGGCCCCATAGTTCATCCATCAACTCATCTATCCTAGGAATAGGATATCGGTTCTTGATTGTTCACTTGTTAAGAGCTCGGTAGTCTATGCACATCCGCAAGGTTTCGCCCTTCTTCTTAGCCATCACTACTGAAGAAGCGAATAGACTGGAGCTAGGTCGAATATGACCCAACCTCAACAACTCCTTGATGCCTTTCTCTATCTCATCTTTGTAGACCTTGGATGTCAATAAGGACTGGTTATAACTGCCTGTACAGCCTCCTCCAATTCTATAATATGCTCAAAACCACTATTTCGTGGTCTACCTGGAGGAATGTCAGCAAAAACATTTTGGTGATTACGAAGCAATACCTGAATGTCGTCTGGGTGTTGTCGTTGCTGCTCAGGCTACCTGTTATCTGTGATGAAGCACTCGACTCCCCATTCAATGTCCCCTCTTCACAACACTGCTTCCATGTTGCATGATACTATCTTCGGCAAATACTGATGCATGCCCCTCAATACTACCCTTTTTCCATCCACTACGTCTTTGAACTCCATCTCCATGTTTCGTTGATTAGTAGTATACTTCCCCATGTAATAGAGCCACTGAACCCCCAACACCACATTGGTGTCGGGCACATTCACCACGAAGAAGTCATCAGTCACTATGTAGTTCCCTATGGTTAGTTGTAACTTTGGGATGTATCTAATGCAGTCCATCTGATGGACACCAAGTATGGCAAGTTGCAACCACAAAACCATCGAACTCCTCAGTAGGAATCCCTCTCCGCTCAACCATGGTTGCATCTATGAAGTTGTGGGAAGCATCACCATCAATAAGTACCATCACCTTGTGTCCTTCCAGAACCCCTCTAACTCTGAAAGTATGATATCTGGGAAATCTTGACATGGATGCAATAATAGGGGCTTTTCCCTCTACATGTGAAGTATCACCTCCAACTATCTGATGTATTTGTCCCTATACATGTCCCTACACTAACTCCTCATCTCCCTCATCATTATCGATCTCACAGTACACCTCAATATAGTGAGCCTTGCCCACCTTGTCCTTACCTGCACACTTGTGCCCTGGTGCCCAAGGCTCGTGACAGCTGAAACAGAGCTTCTTCTTTCTTAACTCCTTCTGGGTATCCTCATCGATCTTTGGTTTCCTAGTCCACTCCTTATGAAATGGCTTGACCTCTTTACTCTTACGAGGGAAAGAGGGCTTAGGAGCAAATTTGTTTTTAGAAGCGGCATCCTGCATATCCCTAGCCTTGTTAATTGTCGCACGAACAATGGTGGGTTCAAAGCCTTTGACCCATCCACGTAGAGGTCGACTTCTAAAATTGGTTTGGTCGACCTGTACTTTCTAACTAGGCCAACCTGACAAAATATTTCATACCTCCTCATTCCTATGGAGTTAAAAGGAGTGCCATATATTGTTGGAAAGGTCTCAAAATAAGTTTTTCACCATATACCCTATGCTCTCATTTGAGCTAGATCTTTTGAGTGAAAAGGCCTTCAAAGACAGGGTATCCAAAATGGGCATCAAAAAAACTAGGTATCCAAACAATATTTCCAACAATCTTTATCTTGGACATTTGTGTTGATTTGTGGTAGCATCGGATGTGCTCTAAGTCTCAAAATTTGTGGAGAGGCTTAGACACATGCATTACAGATAACCCAGAAATTGTTTTGGGAAATTCCACCCAGAAACAGTTTTATTTGATAAATTAAATATTTGTAATGAGGACCCTAAGTCTAACTTAAGAAATTAAAATAATTAATGGGTATTAATTTAAACTGTGCGTAAAACTTCTAGAAAAACAGATCAAGTCTAAATGTAATCTTAGTCGTTGATTGGAGATCTAATCTCGGTCGTTGAAGTCTCAACGAGAAGGCTATAAAGGAAGGCTTGAGGGTCATTTGTAAAATACACCGAGAGGATCAAGTGATCGAATTTTCTGAAGTGAACAGTGCTCAAGATGAAAACCAGATCTAAGTGATTCTCCATTCCAGTGAGGGGCAGACACAATATCCGGAGATAAATCTTTCTCAGCCGAAGAATCATTAGCAGAGAAGGACAGAGAGAGATCCAGCAACAAATGCGCAGAGCCAGAGAAACTGGCGCAGAGCCACGCAAAGCCATGCAGGGCTATGCAGAGGTTGCGCAAAGGGCCAGAGGAAATCCGAGGATTTGTTGAAAGATCGATTTCAGAAGCCGGAAGCTGAAGTGTGAGACCGAGAGGCAGAGATCAGAATTTTTGTGGAGCAGATCGATTCACCAACTGAGTGACGCAATGCCCAAAAGGGTTGACGCTAGGACTGCGCAAAGGCAACGCAGAGCCTGCCAGAGGCGCGTCATTCAATTGTCGGATCAGCCGGGATTTCCAGTGATAGAATGAGATAACCTCACTGATCTTTCTGCCAGTCATATTCTCTGTAAAATGAATTGTCTGGAGTGACATTCAGTGATGTATTTAGATATTACTGTTGCTTAATAATTAACCCCTCAAATATGTTGCACCGGTTTTCCCGCATTGGGTTTTTCCGGGGACATTTTTCCAAAAATAACGGTGTCCTGTGTGTGTTATTTCTCTTGCTCAATTTATTGTTTTCACATATAATTTAAGTAAGTGAAGGTTGCTTCAGTAACTGCTTCAATGTTTTCAAAAGTAATCTGCAAAATAACTTGTTAAATCTAATTTACAAGTAGGAGAAGTAGTTCAGTTTGCTGCAGTAGGATTCCAGATCTAGGACTTGGAATTTTCACAATTTGTAGCCTCCCCCTATCTCTCAAAACCAATGACAACAATATTTCCAACACACCTGTCGCCCACTATGATGCAATCAATCCCCTGATTGACATGTGATTTGATTCGATTATGTTTTGTTATAGTTCTTTCAATCTATTGGATATTCATTTATTAAATTGTATTGCAATGTTGTAGCTAGTTAACATGCATTTATTTTAATTAAATTGTATTGCAATGTTGTAGCTAGTTAACATGCATTTATTTTAATTAAATTGTATTGCAATGTTGTAGCTAGTTAAAGTGCATTTAATTTGATTTAATATCACCTAAACCACACATTCAATGCAATCTTTGTAAAATTCCACGATTGCAATAACTGGAATTTAATCTTCTATCTACTGGAGATTATTTGTCTTCAGAAAATTGATTCGACAAATAATGATTAATTCACTATTGCAATCTTCGCAAATAAAATTCAGGAACTGAGAAAATAAGGCACACACACAAAATATATGACACCAATATTTTTAAACAATAGTCCCTGGAAAAAACCTAGTGTGGGGAAAACCAGTGCAGCAGATGAGGGTTTATATTAATTCTTCAACAATTTAAGAGTACAATGATTTGCTTGCCTGTTAATGGCAAAGCTCTGGCAAATCATAATCTCCACTGGAAAAATAATCTAGAGACACAAAGTCTCCTCTTCAAATCAATCTAGCCTCTCCCCAGTAATCCACACTCCTCTTAGCTATTCGCACTACCTGCCAAAAATTCGCACTGCTACTCCGAGAAAATTCGTACAGCCTCTGAAAATCACTTCCTGCAAGTCCAACTGCCTCCAGCACTACTCTTGGCCCACTTGCTCTACCTCTGAGTGCTAGATTCGGCACTGGCTCACTAAAATGAGCTCCTCTGCCACTCGCACTGTATAATTGGCTACTCGCACTGCTAATTTCGACCTCCTTTGCAAATAAAATCGACCTCCTTTCTTGTCACTGGAACATTAGAAAATCTATGGAAATCCTCTCCGGAAATTCTCCTCCTAAATCTCTGTTGAAACCCTTGTTGTTGATGTCTCCTTCTGCTTCAACTGCACCCTTGCTAACTCTACAACTGGGTAAGTCGAGTTGCGCAAGTGTGTCTCTCCAATCCCATCGACTTGCTCTTATAATCTCTCGTTGAGCAATCAACGGCCATGATCTAATCACAATCGATGGCTAAGATCATCTTGACCCCACCCAATGACTTTTCCGGAAGTCTCAAGAGCAATTTTCCTCAATTAATCTGATTTAATTAACCAGTTTTCCTAAGTTAGGCTTAAAAAAATTTAATAAATGGTCAATTAATCTAATCGAGGTGTTTTCTCACAAACCCTTTTCTGGGTATTGGAGAAAATGTGTTTCCTAGTCTCATAGACACCATAGAGACTAGAACACTTGTCCGATGCTACCAAAAACTAACAATCTTTGTCACTAATCTTTTGCTACATTTATATTTGCAAATAATCTCAGCCATTTTCAGTTTTAGTTGAAATTTATACTTTCTCATAACTATTTATGAACAGCTCAAGAGTGAGTCTTTGTGTGCTAATAATCTCAGAGTGCTCTACAGATTTGTTGTTTCAGTGGTAGCATACACACCATTATGACTAGAAAAGCACCAACCTAAACAAAGAGGTTTTCAACCATGAATGGGATTGGTTTGCTTATAGTCTTTAGGCAAACCATGATAACAAAGCTATAATACTAACCAGTAACAAAAACTTGATTGATAACTGCTAACCCCAATCATTCACATTGGTCTATTACCAGAATATTCATGGCATAACCTTCGATTAGTGGACCTTTCATATTCAATTTCATTAATTTCTAGGAAACTACTATTTTGGAGAGTTCTATTTTTCTGATATTTAGACCATCAGGGGCCCATGCATCAAAATTGACTACTACTTCTTGATCCTAGTGAAAAAGCAAGTCCAATGGGACCATTTTCACTCTGATCCGGAATGGCACATTTTCCTATGCTTTTTTGCTTTTTTAATTATGGGCTAGTATGTCATTTGACCAAAATTTGTACTTAAGTGCTTTTTTTATTTTTTGGGAAGAATGTCTTTTTAGGCATGTCTATAACAAGTAATTGTATGTATTTGGCAGGTGCAAGTACCGGTCATGGTTCCTACCTAGCAACTGAGGAATGGTCTAATTTTCCTTGTAAAGGGTTACATGCTAGTTGAATCAATCCACTTTATGAATGTACCATAGACTGAGAAAGACCTGAAAGTGAAATAAAGCATAGAAGCATGAAATATCCAAAATTTGAAGTGAATTTATTAATGCCTATGTTTAATATATGATTGACCACTATAATCTGACATTTACTTTAACACCCTCCCTTAATGGTCAATGTACTTGTTACCTCCCAAGTTCACATTTTGCCTATGTTTAATATATGATTGACCATTATAATCTGACATTTACTTTAACACCCTCCCTTAATGGTCAATCTACTTGTTACCTCCCAAGTTCTCACTTAAAATGTACAAGTCCCAACCCCCCTGTCACCTTAGCAGTACTTTCCCTGTCATTAGGCTGATACTCCTTCAGCGCAAGGGGGGAACCCCTAAAGCAATCTAAGTCTTAGCAAAGGGTAACAATTGGAAAGCTCAAAGACTTTAGGGCAAATCTAATGTCTAGTAAATCTATAGTAGTAAATTCCAGATTTGCGAAACAGAAAGAAAGTCTGGTAAAAGATGTTGAATTAAATATGTTTCTTAGACTTATGGAAAATCTGGTATCTTATATTTTAACTGTAATTGTATATTTGCAAAACAGAAAATTAAATGAATTATTTGTATGCTTTGAAGTGGTTGAAAGGGGCGACAACTGTCTAGATTCAAGAATGGGCAAATAAGGTCAACAGGACAAACTTACAAGGCTACTGTAGCAATGTTCTTTGGGGTAAACTAAGCTGCACCAAGTCCCTCAAAGAAAGTACACAGTTTTAAAATGAAAATATTGAAATATATAAGAACGTACTAAAAATGAATAGTGAGCAACATCCTTGGCATACTTCTAACAATGTAAGACGGCATACAAGTACAAGAATCCCACCCATATTATGACATCAAAAATTATGATTGAAGCCATCCTTAGGCTTCAACTTTAGCAAAAGAAATATAAAGATCTTCCGGAAGAAGCTTTATTGAGTAGAGCAAGAACCAATCGCTTGTGTCAGATGATTATTGATCCCCTTTTTTTCTATTGTGTTAAAGCAACTAGTGTAATGTATAATCCATTGCACATGTAAAGACTAATACTTGCCTGGACATTGAAACTCTCTTCAACTTTTGTGTAAGGAGCCAAGAACACATGAAATGCTGCAATAGCCATCAACAACATGTCCCATCCTAGAAAAACATGTGAACCAACAACACCTCAAAATGTAGACAACGAAAATTTTATCACAAACCAATAAAAACACATGTAATAATTGTCACCGTTACCTCCATGAATCATAAAACTTTATCCAAAGATTTAACTCGCATAGAGATTAATAAGACCAATTCCAACTAAAGCACAAAATTATAAAACTTGAACTATGAGTGAACATGGGCTTTACTTGTAATACTCCAAGCACTAATAACCAATAGGGCCTTCAATTCTGCAAATAAATAAAATAGAATACTATTTGAGAGCAAATTAATTATGTAAAGCATAAAGAGCAATGTGGAAAAAGTCGAAGTCGGGATTAAATCGGCAAGGGTCCAAAAGTTGAAAAACTCGATAAAGTTGGGAGTTTTTTGAAAAAGTCGGCGAAAAGTCGGCAAAACTAAAAAAATACAAAAATATTCATTTTTGGAAAAAATCCTGATTTTTTCAAAAAATAAAAAATAAAAAATTATTAAAGAAACTACCTCACTCACGATTTTTTGGAAAAAGTCGGCAAAAAGTCGAGACTTCAAGGATGAAATCACAACTTTTTCAAGGACGAAAAAGTCGGCCGATAAAGTCAGCTCTAGGAAAATTCAGGATTTTTTCAAAAAATTGGGACTTTTTGCCGACTTTTTCCACACCGATAAAGAGTCAATATAGTGCCAACGTGCTCACAAAATTCAATCACATCTTTCTCGACAAATCTTTTTTTGAAGTTTAGCAACAAACAGGTGCTTTTGCATAGGCTAGGTGTCAAGCATGTAGGATTTATCCTGAGTCTCACTTAGGAAACTTGCTTAATTAACCTCAAGTAATTGAGTAAGTTGGTTTTTATAATTTTCCTAAGTCTAACTTAGGGAAAGCACATTAATCTCAAGTGACTTGGACTTAATCTCAACCATTCATCTCAAGTGAGGTGAGATCTAATCTCAACCGTCAATCACATTGGAGATTAGGGTTATGGGTTTAGCTCAATAAAGAATTATAAAAGGCAGCCTAAGGAAAGAATAACACAGATTAGAGAAAAGCATTTCTCAGTGACTGTGAGACATGTTGATGTTTGTAGCTCGGTGTAATAACCTCGGTTACATTCTCCCACTTATTGTAAATTAAATAAATTAAACATGGGTTGAGTCAAAAAGACACTGATTCCAGGGCTGAGGAGGACATGCTGCTTGGGACAGATGGCAAGCAAGGGGGAAAAAGGTCAAGTGGCACTAGGTTGATTAGCCTGCAAGACTTGGCTGGCAGATACAAAAACCAACCAATGATGACAAGGCCAATCACTACAAAAATCTAGAAACAGAGGACAGATGGTGCATTTTTTCTTGCTCCAAAGAATTTGGACCAGACTGGACACTAACTACCAGCAGGCTGAGTTTTAACAGCTGAGAGTTTACTCAGTGGACAAAGGTCGAATTATGGTGCATATTCATTCCCCTGGCGAGAATCTGCGTTTTTTTGGGGGGGGCTCTGCTGAAAAGAGGTCCATATTCTCCATGTTCTGTTGAAGAACAAGCTGGCGTTGCTGGTGGGATTCGACTTTAGTTTTAATTCCTGCACCCAACTTGAGGCAGCAAGGAAGAAAGGGGAAAAACAGAGTGGGAAGGAAGCATACTCAAACAAGAGGGAGATTTCGGTCACTAGAATTCCTGGATCGAATGGCAGCTTAGGTTTATCCTTGGAGCAGTCCCCTTACACCCTGGAATCTGGCTCGGGGTTGACAGCTGCACAAGGGACCGAATGCAGCCTGTCTACAGTTGGAACGAGATCCACCATCCCTGACTCGGTCACTATCTTCATTTGAGATAAGTGTTCCTCTCACGTTGACTACAATGAACTATTGTTGCTTTTAGTTGCTGAATTTATGAGGTATTATGACTGCTTCTGATGAGATTATTATGTACTGGGCATCGTTTATGATACACAATGAACTGAGGGTTTATTTATTAGATGAAGAGTTCATCAAGCACTGTGCTTGGTTTGTGAAAATTCCTTGAAATGCAGCAACTGGAATTAATTCTCCTAACTGATTATACAGTTTATTCATTTTCTGATTCATATCGAATTAATCACACTGCAATTACTTCACAAAATAAAATAAACGTTGCAGAAGTAAAAATGCTGAAAACTAAGAAATGCTAGCACACACACAAAAATTATGACACAGTTATTTTTGGACAAAAGTCCCCGGAAAAAAACCAATGTGGGAAAATTGGTGCAGCAGTGAGGGTTTTAATTATTATGTAGCAGCAAGATTTCTAAGTACAATAAAATGTCACCAAACTGGCGATTCTATCCAAGAGAAATACTAGCAAAAAGATACTGAGTGATTTTACCCTCTCTCCGAACAATCCCGGCACCTGACTGCCTATGAAAAGCAAGTCGTCCACCTTGCTCTGTGCAGACCCTCTCACGCTCAGCTCAGAACTCCTGCAAATCAAGTCGTCCTGCCTGCTGTTGATTGGGAAATTGTCTCTCCGACACTCTGGAAAATCTTCCCGACCTTTGTAACTGAAAACAAGCTTCTCCTCAGCCAAATCGAACTGCTCAATTGAGGCTCTGCGCTGCCCCTGTGCAGCCTCCTGGAGATAAATTTCGGCCTACTCTTTTTGGCTCTCCGAAACTGGAGACTCCTCTGGAATACTGCTATGTTTCCCCTCTGCCATGTAATATCCCTAAATGGGGATTAACAGCAATAAAAGTGCAAATAGACAAGTAACTACAGCAAAATTGAAAACACCATTAAATACACAAGAAATGAGACCAAATTTAGCATTGAGCCATTTTATTAAATTGTTGGGAAAGAGTGCAATATTATGTTTAGAAGGATAGCACCTGGGCCTGCCCAATCCTGGAATTTATTGCTGCTGACTGCTTTCGGACTATTGGTTGGCCCAGCTCCCATGCTCAGAAAATTCAGGGAATTGGTCACCGTACTCCTCTCACTAAACCCACAAAAACCCGCGAAGGGTTTGCAGAAAGCACGACCCTAGAAAATGGCCCCTTTGGGCTTGGCACGCTGCTCTACTGGGGAACTCGACCTTTTGTCTGAAACTGCTGGAAAATGCCTCTGAAACACTGCCAAAATCCCTGGTAGGAGGTGGCTAGCCTCCCCTCCAAATCCTTCGGCTGAACTCCTCTTCTCCCCCACACTTCCAGCACTTCCTCTAAACTACACTGCGCCATCACTGCGCAGTCCCTACTACTTCTACGCAGTTCTGAAGGGACTACGTACTCCTGCTGCTGAAGCTCTGAATATCTCTCACAAAATGGTGGAATTTCCTCTCCTGAGCGGGCACTCGAAGTCTCCCAAGGCAGAGGTTGAGATCTCCGCTTAAAGATCTCTTGTGTTGAACAACACTGCAGACTTGGCTCTCTGGCTCAACGTGCTCAGTCAAGAAGACAGAAAATACTTAGGTGAATGAATGATGAGGAATGAACTGCCTCTTCCCTTTTGTCCCCAATAACCCAACATTCCTCTTGGGCCCCACCTAGGACTGCGTTGCCCCCTCACTGGCCACTCCTGCGTTGCCCCTCATTGGCCACTCACAGTGTTGCCACTCAGCCAAACGCAAAGCCTTCTCATTAGCTCTCTCAGCCCCCACCAAGGCCACAATTTTTGCCTCTAACTATAGGAAAATTACTTTTGCTTGCTTTAATATGATTTGTGGGTCCCGGCCTACATTATTTTTGCCTAACATTAGAAAAAAGCCAAAATCTGTCAAAAATTAATATTCCCAATTAGCTGACTGCTAATTGGGGATATTACAATCCTCCCCACCAGAATGTTCTTGTCCTCAAGCAACTGCAAAGATGGGTGCTAAAGAATCTTCTCCCCCTCCCAAGTGGCATCCTCATCCGGAAGGTTCCTCCATCTGATCAAGCATTCTTTCACCACCCTGCTCCTCAAGTTCCTCTCCGTGGTATCCAATATAGCCTCTAGCTGAAGTACCAAATGCCCCTCATCATCCATGGGAGGCAACTCAGCTGTTGTTGTCACCTGCTGGCCCAGGGCCTTCTTCAGGCAAGATACATGGAATATGTTGTGCACCCAGCTCCCCAGGGGTAGCTCCAACTCATATGCTACCTCCCCCACTCTCTAAGTGACCCTATAAGGCCCATAAAAACGTGGCTTCAGCATCTCTGCTCCCTTCTGCTTCAGCGTGGACTGCTTGTACAGTTGGAGGCGGAGGTATATTAGATCCCCAACCTCAAAGTGTCCCTCCACGCGACCCCTGTCAGCGTCAATCTTCTGTTGATTCTGTGTTGCCTACAAGTTATCCTTAAGAGCCCTCAAGATGTATTGGCTCTCCTAGATCCACTCCTTGGCCCGGGGGGCCTTACTGTCTCTAAACATGACATCAACGAAAGTCAGAGCATCATAACTATACAAAGCACGAAATGGAGACGTACCTATAGACATGTGGTAGGTGGTGTTGTAGCAGTACTCCCCCATGTGTAGCCAAGAAGAAGCTTGGATAAAGAAAGTGTATAACTCCCCTATGAAGAGGGAGGGCTTATTGCGACAACTATGATGAAGATTTTGAAGAAAGAATGAGATCGAAGAAAGGCTAAAGCACTACAGATGGTTATTCGTAATTGATGAAGTTGTGAACAAGAATTAAATGTTTCGAAAGTGTTGAGGCTGAGTTTGGTGTTGCTGAAGAGATTGAAGAAGGAAGCTTTCATAAATATGTGTTTGGATATTGTGATACCCTAAGCAGCGTCAAAATAGTTGAAGACCCTGAAGTTTCGTGCTAGCATACAAGAACATATACATTGGAAGTTTGATACTAGTTGGGGTTGTGAAGCTACTAGATGTTCTAATGGTTGAACATGTAGTTGATGTGTGGATCTCTCCCTGAGAAGTTTTGAATATTTGACAAGCATGCTTGGATTGATGATAGAGAGGGGCATATGAAGTACCATAAAACTGCCTGTATGATGGTACTTGGGAGGACATCTTGGCCAGTCGTTGATGATATCTGGATCCCGATAAGGGAGGGTATCATTGGTCTTGTGGAGCTCCAACCTTGGAGGGTTGGTGTTAGGGCTGAAACCTGATGGTACCTATAGTGGCAAATGCCTGGATAACACCTTCGTCCCTATTAGTATCTTAGATCCCTGCATGAGTGTATGATAATAGTGTCGTGACACTTGGATCTTTGGTGTGTTGGATACCTTGGCAGTTAGGGTATCCCTAACATTGCATATGTTGTTGTACTCTTCTTGGAACATTACAAATTGAGGTCAACCTTGTACTGACTGAACAATTATGAATACCTCCCAAGTTAAGAGGGAGTGTTGAGAAATGTAATTAGTATCGGTCTTCATAATTGTATTTGAGTCATGATATAATATATTTGTCAAAAGAAAGAAAAAGAAAAATTATTTATTAGCATGGGTTTCATGCTTTATTTATTTTATTTCTAGGTCAAAGCCTCCATTGAAGCCTTTTAGGGTTAAGTCATGATTCTATGTCCTTGTCATTATGGTCTAGACCCTTATTGGGCATTTGTATCAAAGAAATAAAATTATTTTAATGTAATTTGGTCTACTCCTCCACCATCAAGTCGGCCTAATAGAACAGCTTTAAAAAACTATAAAGAGCAATGGATTCGACCTATTGTGTGATTCATCAATCCATCATTTGATCTGCAATTCTATAGAGAAGAGGGAAATGTGAAGTACAAAAGGAAGTGCCTATCCAATTACAAGAAGCCTAGCGAAGAAGACAAGAAGTCTAACAAAGGAGAGGAAGTATGAAATTTGTCATATTTTGCACATGTGTGAGGAGACTGAGGTAATTACAGGGCCAAAGGTGCAGGTCGAGCTTCAGGATTGAAGCGAGGGCCGAGACCCTTGTTGACTCATGTTGAAGAGTTGATTGATGTTGACTATAGAAAATTTGACTAAAGTTTGACTTGTCGTCATGGGAGGCTGACTTGGTGGGTGGAGGAGAGTATTTTTCTTGGTTAAAAGGTCTTGGTTGTCTCATTTGACTTGATTCTACTATTGAAGAAGAGTTTGACTGGGTTTTCCCCTTGAATGGGGTTTTTCCCTGGCCGAGAGCCTACATCTTGTGTCATTGATCTTCATGCCTTCGTTTTGATAGTTGCTTGATGAAAGAACTTAAAGAAGATAATAAGATTACAAGAATATCACAAGTAATTATAAGAAAATCTTTCTGCTTTATGATTTTCTAAAGGATATGACCCCATACATTGGTTGTTCATCACATTTCATGGCTTTGTTGATGGTGTGTTATCTTGAAAAGTGTAACTAGGTTCGGTCTTCATAATGACATGTGTAATTGTGATTTTATGTAATTGATGAAAAGAAGAAAAATAAAATTATTATTGTAATGCTTGTCCCATGGGTTTCATGAACAAGGAATTTTATTTTTATAGTAAAGGCTCCCATTGTGAGCCCTTAGGTTTGGTCATCAAATCATAAAGTCTATTAAGTGTCAAAGATGAAAGACCCATTTGGGCATGTTACCCATTGTAAAAGAAAAATTTATTTGTGTCATAAACCCTCCAAGACCTCATCACAAACACTCCTTGAAGTCAGCCTAAAAGATGATTCTAGAAAAGACATGTTGGCCTAGGCACCTATTCAAGTCAGCTCATTTTGGATGCACTGACCACTATAAATAAGCAGCTCGGCCTCCATTTGGAAGACCGAATTTTGATCAAGGAGAAGAAAGCAAAAAGAAGTGTGAAGTTCTCAAGAAACGCAGCCTCATATCCAGCGAGAAGGAGGGGAAGAGCGAAGTTTTGGGCACTGTTTTTAGGGCTTATCTCCTCACACGTGTGGCAGAAACTAGGGTTTTTGTTGCTGTAATATATCAGTCCTAAAGAAGTCATCAAGAAGGTCTACAAGACACTTCCTATGCTAGTTGAGATCATCAAGAGAAGCATTCTAGTAAAGCGAAGGAGGATAGTATCCAAAATCTCTCCATCTCCTCATATGTGCGGAATTGCAGAAGCACAACTGCAGGTCTGTGGAAAGGACCCGAAAATATCAAGGTAGCTGAAAGGTGCAGGACATGAAGGCAGATTGATTTGTGCAAGAAGAAGAGGCAGAATAGAAGGATCTTGTGACTTGGTCTTGGAAAGGCTGTTGTGTCAAGGATCTAGGTCATGGTCTTGGTATTAATCAATTGAAGTTTCTATAAGAAGAAGAATTCGTTCAGGTTTTCCTCTCAAGTTGGAGAGGTTTTGGCCCTGGATGATCGCCTACATTCTGTGTCTCTTGTCTCTTTATTGTTTATGCATTGGTAGTTGTTTGATCGAAGAAGAACACTATAATAATCTAAGTAAAGAGAAGATCCTAATCTAAAGAAGTAAAAAGCATTCACAAGCAGTTATCATAAGAAGAGAAATCGCCTAATTGCTATGCCCTAGATTTCTCTCAATGTGTTCTTCATTGCACTCACTCCTAGAAGATCTAGTCTTCCAACAACTAGATTTGATGACTTGGCATGTGGTCCTTGCCTTGGTAGATGAAGAACCTGGAGGATAAGGACATTTTAGCATCGATTTGGAATCTTTTGAGTGGTTGAGTACTTGGATTAGTGGAGCAATTGCCTTGGACCATCTCATCTTGCCACACATATTGAGGAGATCTAAGTACTCTACAATTTTTAATAGGTCGCTCTATTATTTTGCCCATGGTTTTGGGGGGAGTGGGTGGTCTTGGGTTCATGGTTTCACATGGTTTTGATTACTATATTCTTATCTCTGAGGGTGTGCCACCACTTATGCTCATTTTACTAGGTTGCTCCACCTATTGATGACATGATTTGAGGCATATCATCTTTACATATATTTTATTAGAGCACCTATTTCAAGGACTTGGGAATTGGTTGTGAGATGCATGCACATGGATTTTTGCCCTAGCACTTGGTTCAAGGTCTCCTTTATGTATGGAGATGGCTATAACAGTTATGAGCATCCCTTGGCATCTTTTTCTACAAGTCCATTGGCCTCTTGGAGGAAATGCCTTCGTTGTTTGGCTACTTTGAGCATGTGGTTCGCATTTCATAATTATTTGCCTCCTATTTTATTAGAGTGCTCCCTTATTTTGGCCATCTGAGCACTTGTTTTGAGGCATCTTGGAGGGTTGTCCCTTGAGATAAGTCCATACATGCCACTCAGAGGATCTTGAATGGTTAAAGGAGACTAGATGAAGGAGGCATTTTGCATATGAAATGGACTAGTCGCATTCCCATAACTTGGTCCTCTAATTTATTGTTCTATGGTTTTTTATTTGCATTAGAGGTTGTCATATGGATATCATTATTTATGCTCCCCTAGGGGAGATCACAGATCTAGCTTCTGGATATTGTTATTTTATGTTTGAAAGTTTTGAGCCCAAACCTAATATAAGAGAGGGTCCCTCACATTGCAATGGTTATTGGAGAATTGCAGAAACTACTCTTGTATTTGGCTTATACTGAATTTTTTAAGAATGCTACGTGAAATAAAGGTTTCCTATACGTGTAATTGTCCATAAAATTCATCTTGCTGATTTTATGTGCTGGGATCTTCTACTAAATCTCCTGCAATGAGGACTTCCTATTAGGTCAACTATGTCATTGAAAAAGAAGAATGAATGAGGTGCTATGATCTATCTACTCCTCTCTTTCCTGTCTTTATCTTCAAGTTAGAAACATTCATGTTATGCCCTTTCATTGAAAGATTCCATGATATATTTCACCATGATTTTCATTGAAATATTCCATGATATATTTCACCATGAAATAAAATCTCCCCTTCTTGTAAGAATGTGCATAAGTAGAGCACCTTGTTAGAGACTACAAAATCTGTTAATTTCCAGCCATCTAATCTTCTTGCATTCATAGGTAAATTGTTGCATGTTGAGCAGCATAATTACGTCATTGATTCATAATTCCAGCCGTCTTAGAAGCCCTAAGACTCCATATACCCAATAAGGTTATTGGCACTAGTCACTCAACTCCAACCACCCAAAAAAAAAATCAAATAAATCATTTCAATTATGTTTTACTAAGATATCACTCATTAAATACTAAACCTTAGTAATCCTAAACCTAGGGATATCCCACCTGTGTCAAAGGAGAGCCAGCCTTAAGTAAGAAGAGGTGCTATTGTGGTGACAATGATAGTCATTTTTATTTTACCCTTAGGCTTGCACCTGTTGTTGGGATTTTGTAGCTTAAGTGCGAGTTCAATTGGTAACATGTATGACAAGACTCAGATTCAGAGATGGAGTGAAAGGACCAATTACTATGAGGATAAGAATGAAGAGTTACCTCCTAAATGGGTGAGGAAAGACAAGTTTAATAAGAAGAGGTTCAAGGACCCCCCTCATCAAACAAGGTAATAGTCCAAGGTCAACCTGGAAAGGGTTGGGTAGGAAGTGTCAACCCAAATGGAGAAGGAAAGAAGGGCAAGGTTGGCTCCACACTGCACCCCACACCTCCCCATGGGGGAGGCATGTGAAGTAAGGAGACTTCAAGAAGTGGGAGAGACCATTTAGGATCAGTAGTTCATGTGATTCTCCAAGCTATAGAAGATGCCTACCATAAGCTATAATAGGCTACAAAGCATTGTTAGATGTCCTATAAAGTCCCACGAATTTGGATTTATGTCATGAATACAAAGTGCATCCTCAAACTAGTCATGAAGAGGAATCTAGAGGACTCTAATGTAGGCAGAATAACCTCCCTAACCACTGAACATTGATTGAAGCTAGAATATAAGTACAGATAGGGGTCCCTGTTACCCAACAAAAGTGGGTAACCCCTAGGAGAAAATTTGTCTCCTTCCTGATTAGCCAGCTAGAAAGTAACCCTATGTGATCCACAAATAGCTTTACTTTAGAGCTCTCCACCTGTTGCTTCGATCAATGCTCTCTCCCATGTAGCATACTTGAAAGGTGGGTCATGTTAACCCCTAAATTTTCTCCTTGCAAATTTAAAGGGTCAAGGAACACAGCACATTTCATTAGGCTTAAGATTCTGAGACAGATACAGATAAAGGTTGGGGGCTGGTTCCCAGTGAGACTAGTTACAGGATTGATTCAGTGATAGCTCATACACATTTTTACATGGGATAGAGAGAGTTGCTATTCTTAGCAGATTCGCTATTTACCTAAAATAGAGTTCCAGGCATGCATTCAGAGTGTCCTTATGAACTCAAGATTCTAGAGAGACCTTTGCCAATGACATGAATGCTATTTTATATTTTTAGCAAGTTTCGTCAAGAGACTCGCACAAAGATAATGATATATCTAGAATCCTTGCAAGATTTTGAGTTCGAGGACATGCGAGCACTTTCTATTTTTAGCAGTGTTTGCATGTCAATTTTGATCATAGATTTCGATTCCTTACTAAAAGACAAATCCGATGAGTATAATTTCATGAGATTCCAAGGACTTTCTATTTTTAGCAACGATCGTACATAAAGTCTGATTACATATTCAGGTTCCCCGATGCGTTCTGAGTCCAATGGTGGTGTTTTCATCCAAATCTAAGATAGTTCTATTTTTAGTGGTTGGTGCATGGCAGCTGTGATTACATATTCAGACTCCCCATTGAGTTCTAAGTCTGATGGTGGGTTTCATCAGAATCTAAGCACTTCTATTTTTAGCAGTCGTTGTATAGGAGCACTGACGGCATATTCTGGTTCCCCGACAAATTCTGAGTCTAATGAGTATAATATTGCAGATTCTGAATCTAATGAGTATCATATTGCAAGCATGCTGCGATATTTCTATTTTTAGCAATGGCAAAATTCCCTATCTATTCCAAACATTTAATACATCTTCCTATTTTTAAGGGGATTCCTTTTTTTGGCATGTCTATTTTTAATAATTGTCAACAAATGTTTGTAAGTTTACAAGATATTTTCTCTTATAATGATGGTATAAGATGGGGTAAACATGTCCCTCGTCAATCTAGGAGTATTGCTATGATGATGCAAACACACCCTTCCTCAATATGAGAGTATCGTAGACACTCCACAAAGGGCAAAACATGTATCTGGGATTTGACCCTTGATAGGGAATATCACCAGTCTGCTTAAGCAGCGAATTTGAACCGTGGTGTAGGGCACATCATCGCCCCTCTTAACTATCCAGCCAAGATCCTATTGACATAGTTCTACCAAATCATGTGTGAAGCAATGATTTCAATGTGCAGTTGCAATCCAATCAGCCAAGTTAAATGACTATAAACAACAATGCAGATATACAAGTTCGTAACTTCACAATGCATTCCAATTACAATGAAGGTTCACATCGTTCCGAAATTCTATATGCCGAAAAATAGGTTATAATCTTACTGTCAAGCATGATTTTGCCACTCCAGAATCTGCTACCGGCCTTCAAACTGAGCGAGGAAGCCATTGCTATTCCTCGCCTCTATTGAATCTCTAGTTCGACAATATATAATTTCTTAGACCTGAAACACGTAAGTTTCAGATTCTAAATTAGCCAATATAAGATATCACAGTTTACATAAAACAGAACCTCCCATATCATGCACATATATCAAATCAACCGCACTGCCGAATTTTTCTCTGAGGCAGAAAAGAAAGATATTGGTAGACTTTACCTCGCAACGAGGTGAAGATCAAACCAGAAGTGATAAAATATTTCCACCAACTTTCTGATGCAGAAAAGCTGTTCGTGTTCAACAGATCAAGGTCTGGAGCCTGGAGGTACTACCCACAAAGTGATCTAAGCATATTAATTCCCTACTAACTAATGATGAAAACATTATTCAGCGCCGAGTCGCTTTACACATTGAACCCCTATCCCTCTTCACTGTTGCGTTTTCACACGGCAGCTTGTCCTTTTGAATTTACAATGTTGCATCTTAATGTTAATGTTTCTCGGTGATTTTTAAATCAGAAAGTCGACAAATTTAACTATTTTAATTATTTTTTAAATGAAATAGGAATTTTGTAAATTATTGATTATTAAATGTATAATTTTTTTTTACAGATGAAAGTGATACAATTTCAACCAAGAATATGATTTTTTTTGTTGCTTAATATACATTTTATATTGTTGTTTAACATATATGTATAAATAGATTTAATATGGCAGGCACCTTGAATTAAAGAGAATGAAACTTAAGATTTTTAAAATAATAGTCAAATTTTGGTTAAAATTAACTAGGAAAAATGTTGTGAAAAGATCATTTTATCTATAAATTAGGTCATTGTTAAATTTTAATTTATTTTTACAAAAATAATAAATAAAGTTTTAAAATAGAAAGGAATCATATAATAAAAACAAGGGTTAATTTTGCTTTGAAAATTAATTGTTTATTTTTTAAATTATTTTTTTAATAAAAATTTAATTCTCAAGTTATAAGGATATCTTGAAGTAGCCACCGATTTCTTATAAACCTTTATGTAACTCCCACTCGGTCGTTTGAGAAGGGAATAATGGTTGTTGAGAAGGGAACAATGGCAACAAGTCTGGTTCAGGGTTTTATTGACGGGGGCAATCTTTAGACTGTCGGAGGTGGGTTATTGATGGAGGTGGAGGCGGAACCGAACTACACATCAAACCCCTTTGAATCGATTGGCATTTTTTCTGCTGAGGTTCGGGCTCAATCATTGTTGGTGGGTGTGGAATCGGACCCGGGTTTGACCTATTCGAGGTTTTTACCTAATTGTTACTATAATGGGATCGGGTTGTCGGTGTCGTTGATGGACTATTCGAGGGATAGATCTATACCGACTAAAGCGGTTTGTTCTGTTGGACAGTCGGGGCCTCTTTGGGGGGATGCTGGGGTTACTGGAATACAGGTGATCCAAATGGATATTGGTGGCCACCCGCGTATTCCACTTAGGGCCCCACCATTGTTTCTTTTAGTTTTTCAATTTCCTTAATTGTAGCACAGTTTACTATTTTTAATAGTTTTTCGGGCCCTGAACTTCCGGAGCCGTTTTAAGGGCCTAAATGACGTTTTTTGGAAAAACTGAGAGCAACATGGAATTTTTTTGATGTTTCTCACATCAAAAGTTGTAGTCCTCTAATAGATCTTTCTAACGAGGTATTGTGTTTGTCAAATGGAGATCGTATGCCAAAGTTATGTCCCCGGGAAAATTGATGTACCAATTTACCCAAACTGGGCCCATAGTTTTGGCGCTTCATCTCCTGGGGTTAGGTTTTTGGATGTTTAGGGTTATCTATTGTTTCTCAATAATAAATAGGTCCTCGCACCTCATTGTAACACAGTTCAGAGCCATGTAGCCGCCACACCTCTTCTTAGAGATAAGCTACCAGCGCCCTAGCTAGTTTATTTCCATTCTGTCTGTAAACACATTTCAGTTATTTGTTATTAACGAAATGAAGTTTTATTTCTGCTGCATCTCTGCTTTTATGTGTATTTTTGTATTTCATTGTATTCTTGCATAAATCTAGATCAGTGGTATTAGAGCAGTCTACTCTTTCTCGATCCTTCTTTGCATGTCCCCAACGAGGTCGAGGTATAAGGAGTTAGGGCTCGATATGGTTGAGCCTTTGCAAGATCAACCTCGCAAACCCCGACAGTCGCCCATGGGGGGGAGAAAAGAAATATGAGGGAGCAAGAGATCCTATCAAAATATTTGTCAAGGAGGCCCTCGAGAAACAAAGGAACGCGATGATGGATAACTTTGCCCAGATCCTTCAACGGCTGCCCACCGGCGGTGCATCTACATCCAACAGTCACTCTGGAGGCACCACTCCTTTTAAGGTACAAGTAAACTTTTACATTCCCATATTTTGAGGGCAAAATAGATGCAGACGACATAGATAAATGGTTGAATCTATTAGAATGATATTTCTTGGTTCATGACTTTTCCGACCGAGAGAAGATTATTTTTGCACTCCACAAAGTCGTCCCCCATGTCAAGGACTGGTGGAAAACCTACTATGAGAAAAAGGACGAGGGGGAACCCTCTCTGTTCTCGGCCATACCCACTTGGAATTCTTTCTGAGATGCCATCAAGGAACAATATTACCCTGCGGGGAGTTATGAGGACAAGTACATACAATGGACTACGTTGTGGCAACAAAGGGATCAAGATGTGCATGAGCTGACAAATATGTTCCATACCCTGCACACAAAGTTGGGTATCAAAGATTCAGAGAAAATTTTGGTGTTGAACTACTGCAGTTGTCTTCACATATACATTCAGGAGGAAATGGAGTTCCTTAACATCTCCTCTCTTGGTACGGCATACCGGTATGCTGCCAAGATTGAGAATAAATTCAAATAGAAGAAGCGAGACTTTGGATCTGCGAATCAAAAGCAAGGGAAAAGTGCACCCAACCCGTAGAACAAAGTACAAAGCTAAGGCATGGCGTCCAAAGACAACCTGCCAAAGTCGCAAGAAAAGAACAACATTGCGAAGTCGAAGAAGGACATGGGAAAGTGGTGTGAATTCCACTCACAACACAAGTGAGTGTCGAGCCAAGCAATCACTGGTGGATGAGATGAGGGCTTCTGAATTAGATGCATGCTCCGACTTTGAATCAGAACCCGACAAGGGGAATGACAAAGGGATGCAAATTATCAATGTGGAGCCCAACACCGTCATTGCCACCACGAAGATCCAGAAGGAGGACCTGGAAGATCCAGAGGAGGAGAAGTGTTTCTTCCACTCCCAGATGTGGGTAAAGGGTTCCCTACTACAATTCATTGTCGACAAAGGGAGGCAAAAGAACCTCATTTCAGTAGAGGTCGTGAAGCGGTTTGGCTTGCCGACCACAGTACACCCACAGCCATACACCATCGAGTGGCTTCACCAAGGACGGGATCTCCGCGTCAGCCAGCAGTGTCACCTTCCCTACAGCATCAAGCCCTTCACGGATGAGGTATTATGTGGAATTTCTCCTCTTGATGTTTGTGATGTATTATTAGGCAAACCATACTTGTGGAAGCGACATGTCGTGTATGAGTCTCGGCCTCACGTTGTTATTTTTACTTTGGGCAATAAGTGGTACAGGATACCAGAGGTACCACTGCCTGCCGCTCTTTGGTTACTGCAAAACAATGCAATAAGCTCAATTTCAAAACTGGGAAATTTGTTTTCCTGATGATCTATCCTCAGGGAAAGAAGAAGACTGTGGCCATGACCTCCAAACAGGGCCCCTCCGCACGACAACAACAAATTAACAAGGTCGTGGAGGAGTATGGGGAAATCTTCACCTCACCCATAGGGGTGCCTCTACATTGTCAGGTCAAGCACCCCATCGATCTGACCCCGGGTGCATCACTGCCCAATGGACCGATCTATCAGCGTTATGTTTTGGAGAATGATGAAATCAAGAGGTAGATTCAAGTGTTATTGCAGAAAGGTCACATCCGTCCGAGTTCATCACCTTGTGAAAGCCCGATCATGTTGGTGCAGAAGAAGGATGGGACTTGGAGACTCTGTATTGACTATCGGGCGCTAAACAAGATCATTGTCCGGAATAGGTACCTGATCCCACGGATTGATGACCTTTTAGACCAACTCAAAGGAGCGAAATATTTCAGCAATATCGACTTGAAGTCCGGGTATCACCAGGTACCAATTGAACCCTCTGATGTGTGGAAGAATGCCTTCAAAGCCAAGCAGGGCCTTTTCAAATGGTTGGTCATGCCTTTCGGGTTAACGAACACTTCCGCAAGCTTCATGAGGCTGATGGACGACATCTTGCAGTCATTCACCAACTCATTTGTAGTAGTGTACTTGAATGACATCCTGATCTTCAACCAGACTTTGAAAGAGCACCTCCACCACATCCGATGGGTCCTCCAAACACTACAACAACACAATTTGCGTGCCAATTTGGAGAAGTGCACTTTTGGCATGACCGAGGTTTAGTATATGGGATACATTATTGATGAGTGGGGGGTACATGTGGATCCAACAAAGATCCAAGTCATTCAGGATTGGCCAGCCCCAACCATTCTAATAGAGCTTCGCAGCTTTCTGGTTCTTGCTAATTTCTATCGCAGGTTTGTGTTGGGATTCTCTCATATCACTTGGCCCTTGAGTCAAGTCACCAACGGAGGAACGAAAGAAAAATTCTTTTGGTCGGAATCTTAGCAAAAGGCATTCTTAGAATTGAAACAACACCTTTACCCTGCCCTAGTGCTCACATTACCAAACTTGCAACAACCATTTGAGATCGAGATAGATGCCTCTGACTATGCTATTGGGGAAGTTCTTACTCAACAGGGGCATCCAGTGGCATATCACAGTGAGACAATGTTTGATGCAGTCTGCAAGTATCCCACTTATGACAAAGAAATGTACTCCATTGTGGAGGTTTGCTGACAATGGAAGCATTACATTTTGGGGAAGGAAATGGTCATCCACACAGACCACTGACCCCTGTAGTTCATACAGACACAAGGGAAGTTGCAAAACGATCGCCATCAGAAGTGGTCCACATATCTACAATAGTTTCATTTGAACATCAATTACAAGAAGGGCAACGCCGATAATTTTGCATATTGCCTCAGTCGACCACCGATCGTGGCACTAACCACTGTTCTCAACTCTTGTGGGCACGAGACTTATGATTAGCCGCTTCTCTACAAGAGCAATTTGGAATTCGGCCACACATACAAGACACTCTTAGAGGGTACACAAGTTCCAAATTTTCACCTCCAGGGTGCACTGCTATGTCACCTGGGACACCTTTGTGTTCCTTCAAGCGAGCATGCCAACATGATTTTGGAAGCGCACTACAATCGGGTCACTGGGCATTTCGGGGTCGAGGAAATAGTGGTAGTACTGCAGACGTATTTCTATTAGCTGAACCTTCGACAGGATGTTTGGAAGTACATCAGATCATGCACTGCTTGCGTTATTGCCAAACCGACCATCAAGAAGCAAGGCCTCTATACTTTGCTACCTACATCTAGTTGACCTTGGGAATCCATATACATGGATTACATGTCGAACCTTCCTTCTACTAAGCATGGAAACGATAGTGTTTTCGTGGTCATCGACAAATTCTCAAAGATGGCCATTATGGCGGCCTACAAGAAGAATATCACAACAGAAGCCACAGCTAAACTCTTCTTTGAATGAGTGTAGGTGCACTTTGGGAACGCACAGTCTATCATCTCAGATCGGAACAGTAGGTTCCTCAACATATTTTGGTTCAGCCTCTGGTCAATGTTGGACGCCAAGCTCACCAAGTCCACAGCTTTCCATCCCCATACTGATGGCCAGATAGAGGTCGTCAACGAGATGATCGTACACATTATGTGCATGTACATTTCAAAGCATCCACGCACATGGGATGAGAGCATTCCATATGTACAACACAGTTATAACTAGCCTCTCCACAACTCAACTACCCACAACCCCTTGCAGGTGGGCTTGAGATTCCAGCCACTATGTCCCATTGATGTAGCCATGCCATTTACGACTATTTAGGTCAATTCGGCTCATGTCTAGTCTGAAGCTAACAAGGCGAACAACTTCATTGAGCACATTCAGCACATCCGCCAACATGTTCATGACATATTGGATAGAGCCAATGCTAAGTACAAGCAATGACATGATCAACATCGGGTGCCACACAACTTCTAGGTGGGCGACAAATTGTGGCTACATTTGCAGAAGGAGCGCCTCGTTGGACCCCACTGCAAGCTTCGCCCGCTCCGATATGGGTTGTACACCATCACCAAGGTTGTAGGGGCCAATTCCTTCGAGCTCAGTGTTCCTCCATTCCTTGGTCTACACCCAGTGTTCAATGTGGATCGCCTTCGACCCTACTTCCCACCTCTACTGGACACCTCCGACATTGTAGAACAACTCACAGCAACAGAGTTAAACCCAGATTGCATGGAACAGGCCACCACAGATCGTATCATGGACATGAAAATAAAAAACACTCGCCAGTAGAAGATCCAACTATATCGAGTTGTCAAAGTTGGCCAACTCCTACACCAAGGCAAATGGTTCACTAAGGACCAAATTCAGCAGAAGTTTCCTCATCTCATGGAGGAACTCAACGCAATGGGGACCATTACTTCCTAAGGGGGGGAGGAATGATCCAGGTGGATATTGGTGGCCACCCGCCTCTTCCACTTGGGGCCCTGCCATTTTTTCTTTTGGTTTTTTAGTTTCCTTAATTGTAGCATAGTTTACTATTTTTAGCATTTTTTTCAGGTCTTGAACTTCTGGAGCCGTTTTGAGGCCCTAAATGACGTTTTTTTGGAAAAACTGGGAGCAACATGGAAGATTCTTTAATGTTTCTCACACGAAAATTTGTATTCCTCAGACAGATATTTCTAACGAGGCATTGTGCGCATCAAATAGAGATCGTATGCCAAAGTTACATCCCTGGGAAGATTAATGTACCAATTTACTGAAACGGGGCCCATAGTTTTGGCGCTTCATCTCCTAGGGTTAGGTTTTTGGATGTTTAGGGTTATCCATTATTTCTCAATAATAAATAGGCCCTCGAGCCTCATTGTAACACAGTTCATATGCCTATAGCCGCCACATCTCTTCTTAGAGATAAGCTACCAGCGCCCTAGCTAGTTTATTTCCATTCTGTCTATAAGCACATTTCAGTTATTTGTAGTTAATGAAATGAAGTTTTATTTATGCTGCATCTCTATTTTATGTGTATTTCTGTATTTCATTGTGTTCCTGCATAAATCTGGATCAACAGGTGTTTTTCAGGTTATTTCCTCAAATTTGGGACCTCTTTTAGGCTTATGCGAACCTTGTCTGGACCATATGTGCTCTGAGTAGTTAGAGGAACTTCCCGTTGATGTGAGGGAGGTGATTTATGGAACAAATTGCTTGAAGGATTGGTGGTGGAACCAATCTCTACATCAATATGTTTATCTAAGGATTCTGAGCCCTTTCCGGTCGGGGATGTAGCCTCTTTTTTTCAGTGTGGGGGGGGGGGGGGCTAGTATTGGGGTATCTTCTTTGGTTGGACACCCTCTGGTGGAGAGGGTGATTGTTGCTTCATCTCTTTCTTGTGAGGGTTTTCAAAATGTATTGAATGGTAAGGTTATGGAGGGAGTATGTGTTGTTGTTTCGCTTCCTGGTTCGAGGGGAACCTAGTCGGTATTGAAAGATAGGTTGAAGCTGCCAAACATAAGGGGCATAAGAAAAAATTCGTTGCGGTGTGTATAAAATATTGTGGTGAAGGGTTAAATTTTGGGGAGGACGTGACAATGTCCAAGTTGGTTGAATATTCAGATTTAGTTGTTGTTGTTCGGGCCCGTGGTAGAAATTTGGGGGCTCCTTTTCTCAGGGACTAGATTAAGGAGACTTGGGGATCTAAGATTTCATATATCCCTAGGGTACAACGATTGGCTAAAGGTTGGTTCACATTCTTTATGTAAACCAAAGATGATGCAGAATGGGTGGTCGGCTCACACTGGCAGACGACGAGGGTGCATGTTGGTTTTTCCAAGTGGAATGTTATATTTGACGCCAAGAGGGCTAAGATTGTTGAGGAAATCGTCTGGGTACTTCTCCCTTGTCTTCCTAATGGATTTTGGGAGCTGGACCGACTAAAATTAATTGGGAATTATATTGAAAAAATTGTTGTAGCGAATATGTCATTTGTGGAGACTAAGGAAGCGACAGTGGCTCGTATTTTGGTAAAATTGAAAATGAGAGAAGGTTTGATGTCCAAGATCCCTATTCACATACCATCAGGATCTTTCAAAAAACAACTGGATTATGAAGGTATACCTATTTGGTGCTATAGATGTCATGCTTATGGTCACTCAGTAGATTAATGCAGGTTGTCGTTTTGACCTAGGTATATGGGGACGAAATCTGGTGGATGCAAAGGGGGAGTCTTTGGGGTTACATCGAGAGTGGTGGATGGTGGTGATAGTCGAGGACTGGGATCTTTGGGGGAGGTATTGGATCATACCCCTTCTATCACTCACAGGGTGGAGGATCTGAAGGAGAAGGGTATTACTAGCAGGGTGGAAGAGCTGCATATGCCAACGTCTATGGTCCCTATGGTAGAAGTGGTCGGGCTTCTTAGTATGTCATCAACTGTTATTATGATACATGATTCTTTGTCGTGTGATCAATTTGTCGATGTTTCATTATATTCTTCCTCATATTCTTTAATTTCCTCTCTAGTTATGATAGATTGCATCATTCCTAGCATTGAGCAGTGTATTTTGTCTCCTAGAGTTACTTCTTTGTCTTTGTCTTCACTTTCGAGCAATTCAGAAGAGCAACACATTTGGTACTCATTGCGTAATAGGGTGATATTGGATGGTGAAGGAATTTGTGCTTCTTTTGGCCTGGGGTTGGCTTCCACCTTACCAATGGTCTCTAAGGGTAACGGTTAGAATTTTTTTCTCTTGCATGCATAGGCTCGTGCGAAGCTGAATTTAGCTTCTTGGACACAATATTACAATGAATGGGCACTTAAGGCAGTGAAACCCAGGATTGTGGTTACATCATGAAGTTTTTGTCTTTTAATTGTTGAGGGTTGGCGAACCCATCTAAAAAATCGTCACTTCGCATACTGGTATTGGAAACTAAGCCAGATATTATTTTCCTTCAAGAGACTTTGGGTATTGATGCACGGATGAAGTTTACTTTGGAGTCCTTACTTGGGGGATGGAATTTTGAGATCATTGATGTTTGTGGTCGTTCTGGTGGGTTGGCATTGGGATGGCTCGATAGGTCCTGTCGATGTGAAAACATTTGGGGTTTTGAGTCGGTAATGGGGCTGGAGGTTTACTCTATGGAATTGGATACCTCCCCATTAGTTGTTAATATCTATGGTCCTTGCATTGATCGAATCCTCCTCTAGGAGAATCTCCTTCATAAATCATTTTTTTTAAATAGAAAGGTGATTTTGGGTGGAGATTTAAATTTCACTCTGGGGACTTCTGAGGTATGGGGTCTGAATGCTAATCCTAATGTTATTTCTCCTTATTTCATCAGCCTATTGGATTCACATGGGCTGGTGGACATTGAACCTATTAAATTGAATCCTACTTGGAGGAATTGTCGTTATAGTGAGGATGTTATTGCTAAGAGATTGGACCGTTTCTTGGTGGCTAAGGATGTTACCTCATCTTTGTTTTGTTTGAGGCAATGGGTGGTTTATGGTGGCGAATCGTAACATAACCCGATCTTGTTGGAATGCAAAGGGCGGGGGAGGAAACTTCTGAGCCCATTCAAATTCAATTTTGAATGGTTGAAAGACAAGCACTTTGTTTAACTTGTTACAAATAATTGGATTCCTTTTAGCCAGCATAGAGGTCATGCAAAGATTCAGTTTGTGAATAAATTGAGCAAGATCAAGCAACTCACTATTGCTTGGGCTCATGAAAAGAGATGTCAGTATGATCGTGAACTAAAGGATATTGAGGACAGACTCTTTAATTTAATGGAGGGGAATGGTAGGGGTTTTAATTCATAATGGGATAAGCTAGAGGTTACTGGGCTTGAGCATAAAAGGAGGGTCCTACTGGCTGAGCAAAAGACGGCTTGGCCCTTAAAAAGCCAAGTTATTTAGATGCAAAATGAAGATGAGAATATTAATTTTTTCCAGGTTGTTGCTCGGAGTCGTAAAAGGTGTTAGGTCTCTGTAATTTATTAGCAAGATTGGGAGAGTCCAATCACAGAGTTAACATCATTTCAACCAAAATTTGGGATTCTAGGATCTAGCCCTCCTGAATCCGGAGAGGGATCTCTCCAATATGTGCAAAGATGGATATTGTCTTTGAAAAGCTTAAGGTAATGATATTAGGCTAGTTATGAAGGCCAAGGGTTTTGTTTTGTTTTGGATGGTTGAGCATGAAATGTCACTTGAGGAAGTCCTAAGTGCAAAGTTTCAAAAGTGAGAAGTTGCAAGCAAATAAAACAGTTTTGGTAGATAGATAGATATAACGCTGGTTTTTAGTCCATTGGACTATGGAGTCATATCTGGGCTTTAATTGAACAACAACATCAAGTGTGATCCAAGGGGCTAGTCATCTATGTCTAAGGATCTCTTTAAATTTTGATTTATGGAATGGCGTGATACATCAAGAAGGGGAATTAAACAGATGCAGAACGAAGAGCAGCCTAGGATTTGATAAGTACTTTTAAACCAGTCAGCCTTTGACAAACACTTTAAGAAGGACACGAAAGCAGACTAGGATCTGGTAAGTACTTTTAAACCAACCAGCCTTTGACACACTTCCAATAGAAAACATACAAAACAAGGGGAAACACAACGATAACACATAATGGTCTAAGATCTAGCAAGTGCTTCTAAACTAGCCAGCTTTTAACACATTCCAAGGGAAACAATCTGTTAGTTATGCAGACAAGTCTGGGACCAGGGCTAACCATATCTTCCTTCGGTTCATCATCACATAACATATACTGAAAGTAACGTTCAGAAATAATATTCAGCTAGGACGATAAAATGAGGGAACGCCAGCATTCTCATGCCTAAACTGAATTAAGTCATTCCTGAATAACACAGATTGGAAGAAAAAATTCAAATAAAGATTTCTCAGCCAGAGAAGGTTACTGATATACAGCAGGTCCTAACCCTGTTTAAACTGTTCTTTACAGTGGAAAATGAAACAACATGAAAACAGAAATAAAAAAACAAGTTACAAATGAGAATAACATCACCGTCAATATAGATCAGGATCCCATGAAACAGCTTTTATATTGATGTCAAACCAGCTACAAACTTCAAGTCCAATATTTCAGTTCAGCAATCATCTTCACTATTCAACCTAACTACTCTAGCACAAACAGAGCTTCCAGGGCCAGTGAATACTATGTACAAAAAGAAGTCTCAAGCTCAAGTGTATTTCAAAATTCTGCAACCCCCAACTCCTCATCTTATGTAGAAGTACTTATAGGAAGATGAGGAGGTGAGATTTTAACAAAATATCTCAAGGACAGTTAATGCAGAGTGAAGACTTCTCGGCCCTTTGAGAGGCTCGAGGGAAAAATTTACAGGTGGATCACTACATTAACTGTTTCACAATAAATATCAAAGCTCGGGGGAAGCTTTGTTTGACTTTGAGGCTCTGTGTCTATTTTGGAATAACTCTGCAGATATTTATTCATTGGTTTCCTTGCAGAAATAACCTCTTGGCAATGCTGGAGGAAGATATTTCTTCGAGCAATAACTTTGGCCTCTGTTCTGAATGGTTCGAGGCAACAGGTGGCTCGGTGGTAGCTGAGGAATCAATTTGCCTCAGATGTGGCGGTGGAGGCTTTTTGTCTGATAAAACACTTTAGGTTTTTTCTTTAAACTGTGTTTTAGATTGGGGATTAGGCTTTTGATAACTGTCTTAGCCGTAATCCCCATAAAAACTGTCTTCAATCTTCATCTGCTGTGCTTTATTCTCAAAACTGATACTCTTTAACTGTGTTTGATTTAAAACAGTGTCTTGTCGATGTGCAGACCCGTACTAGGCTTTACGGCATCAATACTCATAGAGTACTGACGAGACATGGAATAGAACCCCGTGAATGGCCTCCTTAAGATAGCCCGAAGGCACAGGAAACTTCTTTCCCATCCCTCGGTTTTCCTTCATTCTATAATGGAAAACCATTAAAACGCCTGCAAAACACAACAACAGTTAAGAAATCCTGCGGAAATAGGTTTAAACTGCTTCGGATGGCGGGGGAGGAGCGTAGCCGTCGGATGAGGGCAACCAACGGTGGAGATCTGCATAGGAAGGCAAAAAGGATAGCGGGAGAAGAATAAGGAGGAGCAGTTTTGGACCGTCCGATCTGGACACGTGGACGGTCCAGATCTAATCGGAGGGTCTCAATCGGGGGTGGCACAAAAGGGGATGCGATTGAACTTCCAGTGCGATTAAGCGCTGGCCGTTGATCTACAGATCAGATCGACGGCGGAAAACGAATCGGCGGGTTTTGAAATGGGGGTAGGACTTGCGATCGGAGGGAATAAGGGCCGTTGGATATGCGGGAAATGGACGGCCCAGATTTAATCGGAGGATCGCAATCAGGGAGGCTACAAAGCAACATGCGATTGAAACTTTACGATTGGGCCCTTTGCGATTGAGCGCTGGCCGTTGATCTGCAGATCAGATCGACGGCGGGAGATGAATCGGAGGGTTTTCGAAACGGGGGCAAGACTTGTGATCGGAGGGAATAAGGACCGTTGGATCTTCGGGAGGATGGACGGCTAGGATTAAATCGGAGCCATCGCAATCGGGGATGAAACAAAAACGCATGCGATTAGAAACTTGCGATTGAGCGCTGGCCGTTGATCCGAGGACCAGATCAACGACGGGGAATGAATCGGAGGGATCGCAATCGGAGGTCGCAGAGATGGGCATGCGATTGCGCAACAGGGAAAAGTCGCGATGTGATTGTGCGTGGACCGTTGGATCGAAGGACTAGATCAACGGTCAGGATTGCTTCGACCTACGCACCGGCGGAAAAACCTTTAAACATATGAAAACCAAAGTTTTGCAATAAAAACAAGTTATAATGGCTCGGGCAGAAAATATATAAGTTAAAGGGAAAAAGGCGCCCGATTGCGGGGCCGGTGGTTTTCACGGAATGTAATATGCCCAGGAGTATAAAGACAAGGGCCAATCACAATCGGGCCATTGAGCCTGGTCTTTCCGATCAACCCATTTGTGTTGTTTCCGATTGCGATTAGCGCCGAAAAGCTTTGGCGTTTGGTTTTAACGTATGGGCATGTGGGGGGAAGTGGTTTAGGACTTTAGCCCAAAGGGGCTTAGGTCCATAGCAATAAAACTTGTTTTCCATGAAAAGTTTCAAAGTTTTAAATGGATTTGGGGGTTTCGGAATAGTTAAAAAGTGAGTTTTTAACTATGAAAGGGGAATTTTTCATAAAAGGAAAGAAGAGGAGTTATGAAAAGTAAAGGAATAATATGGAGAAAAAAGGGAAGAAAATGATGGTTTCTTTAGCAGTTTGTTATACGAAATCAACAGATTTTTCTGAGTATAAAATGGGACAGCAAATGAGGATTTGGGACAGAGGCATGAGGCCTTAAAGAGACTTCAAGAGCCAACAATTTTTAGTGATAAAATTTGTTCCTTGGAGGCTCAGAAAATATCTTAGCCACCTTTTGGTATAACAAAATATTATAGGTGGCTAACAAAAGGAATAATACTATTTGGTAGTTGGCTAATGTGGATTGGACTAGACATTCCTCATTCGAGGGTCTGCGTCGTTTGGGGGTGAATCATTTTAACGATCTTTACAAGGATCCGGGTGGGACTTCTATTGTGGAAATTATTTAGGTATCTCAATTGATTCATAGGTTTCTTGATTTGATTAGGGAGGACCTCCTTTGGGTGATTGAGGTATATCATTCGAAAAGATATATTCACCCTCCTGTTAATGCTAGTTTTATTGCATTGATTCCTAAGATAGATAATCTGGTTTCACTATATGAGTATCGACCTATCTCATTGTGCAACTGTTTATACAAGATTATATCCAAGGTTATTGCCCGTCGGCTAAAGGTGATTCTCTATGATTGGATTTCGGGAGAATAGTTTGGTTTTCTTTTTGGTAGAAATATTCATGAGGCTATTGGGGTGGCACGTGAGGGATTACACAGCTTAAAGACCAGGGGGATAAAAGGTGTTATTATTAAATTGGATTTTTTGAATTCCTTCGATCGAGTTAATTGGCTTTATCTTCGAATTCTTTTGACACATCTGGGATTTGATGTGGGTTTCATTCGATGGTTTATAAGTTGTGTGACTTTGGTATCCTTTGTTGTTCTAATTAGTGGGGCAACTTCTCCCCTTTTATCTCCTGGGAGGGGTCTTCGCCAGTGGTGTCCTTTGTCCCCACTGCTGTTTTTGTTGGTTGTGGAGAGTTTGAGACGTTTTCTAGATCATGCTAAAATTACTGGCAGCTACAAAGGGGTTCTTATATCTCAGGTTTTGTTCATATCCCATATTTTATTTGTGGATGATATTTTTATCTTTTATGATGGGTCGTGTCAAGACGTGGATAAACTGTGTAATGGGTTAGAGTTGTTTAAGAAAGATACGGGTATGGTTATAAATCTGGATAAATCCTGTCTTACCTGCTCCAATCTTGAGGTGGTGGAAATTGAATATTTGTCCTATAAGTTTGCTTATTGTTTTGGATATTGATGAGGGTCTCAAGTATATGGGTTTCTATTTAAAGCCCAATGATTATCGGAAATAAGATTGGTAGTGGTTAATTGCGAAAACTGAGAAGCGCTTGCATGTATGGAGCCATCGGTGGCTTTTGAGGGTTGGAAGGTTGGTTTTGGTCAAGTCTGTCTCAGAGGCTATTCCAGTTTATTGGATGTCACTCTCTTGGATCCCAAAGGGGGACTCTGGAAAAGATTCGTCGATTATGTTTTTCCTATTTGTGGAGGGGACATAAGGATCATGGTTTGCCTTGGGTACATTGGGATGCAATCTCAGTGCCAAAAGATCTGGGTGGCTGGGGACTATTGGGTCAATTTACTGTTGTAAACTAACGCAAGTATTTATTATCAATCCAGGTTAGTGGAACTTATAAGCATCCCCAAAGTATATGGGTTTCAGTTGCGATCAATTCAGAAGATGGTTTATCGATGATTAGGGAAATGCATATTACAGATATAAATCTAACTTAAACAATTTCTAAATTCAGATGTGTACTTAGAAGTAGAAGAATCTCCTAACTTAAGATATTTGTTTTTCCTTCTCTTTTTTTAGCTCGGCCTGCGCAGCAAAGGATCTTTTCCTTCTCTTAACAAGAATACCATGTGAATTAGAAATCAAAATACTTAACTAAACAATAGATTCTAAATTCAGATGTGTAATTAGAAGCATAAGAATCTCTTAACTTAAGAGATTTGTTTGTCCTTCTCTTAGCAAGATTACCATGTGAATTAGGAATCAAAAACTACTTAACTAAACAATAGATTAAGATACATGAAGTAATAATTGAAGAGACTCTTCACTGAAGATGTCTTGATTGTCCTTCATCATATATCCATTTATCAACAATGCTATTGTTAAAACAGGAATTCAGAAAAAACAGGAAAGATGAATCTTAGTTTTTAATCTCTTAATCAGATCGAAGAAGTATTTAACTTTAAATACTGGTTTGTCTCTTCGTATGCAGAATAGAAACAAGATTAAGATCCATCAGCAATCAAAGCATGTAAAGGCATGTAAAGATGAATTCTAACTGAAAATCTTGATTAGATAGAAAGAGTGTTTAACTTTAAACACTTGTTTGTCCTTTCATATGCAGGCTAACAATGATCATTAGATTCATCAATCTTGAAAATAATCAGCATAAACAAATTAAACATAAGCAAACTAATTTAGAAATTGCAGCTACGAAATAAAATAAGAAGTGCACTTAGCTCGATGTGGGGGCCCTCCACCCTTGCCTCGCACACTAAAGGTAAATTCAGCTACTTAAGACTTCAATCAATCAACCAACATGTAACAACATCAAAATATGATAGAACAGATCTTCAATTATGTCTCCAAGTCTCAGAAATAATAATAATAAGTCATACAAGTTCCATATCAAAGCCTTCAAAGTTTGAGGCTTAAATAGATAAAATATCTATCAAACTCATCTAAAATAGCTCGAGTAGTCATAACTATCCTTATCCTATCATATCAAGTCGAATTCATCTATCTGATCCATCATAATCTAGAAAATCCCACAAAATAAGAGTTTTGACCTAGTTTCTAGGGATCCTCCATAAAGACTGGTCTAGTTTGACCGCCTTTGACCAGGCCTACTAAAGCTCAATCTGACTGTGCCAACAAGTGTACTCTTATTCTTAGTTCCCGAGCCTTCTAGACATGTATCCAGCTCGAGCCCAAGTGTCCTGCACATATGCAAACCATAATGCTATTACGGGGATTTCTGCCGCTGTCAAAAAATGCACTTAAATTTCAATTTTTACAAAAACATCTAATAATTGAAAAACATAACTTAAATACCTGTATATGCATCTTTGGTTCAATATAATTTGGATATGATGGTGAATAGATGGATAATATGGCAAAATAAGGTGTATTTTCTAAACAAAAAGAGATAAAAAATGAGGGCCAACAGGGACTGAAGGACATATTCCATTTTTCAAAGGCGTTGGTGGCTAAGGTTGGGTGGCATCTCATATCTACGAGCAGTCTGTGGACTTGGGTGGTGATTGAGAAATATGTTAAATCATATTCTCTAACTAAGCGGATGAGGCTTCCTTCATGGTATTTTGGTAATTCTTAGGTGATGTGGAAGGCGTTGTTAAAATCCTTTAAGCTTATTAGAAATGGCTTAGCGTGGAGGGTTGGAGATGGGAAGTCGTTTCGGTTGGGTATAGATCCTTTGCAGGGAAGTGGTATCGAACATATTCTTCCAATGGATTTATGCACCTTACTTGTTGATGCTAGGTTTTAAATGCTTCATCAGATTCAAGATCCTAATACAACCACTCTTTGGCAACGAGGTTGGCTATTTGGGGAGCACCTAAATATGTTGTGTGAACACCTTGATCACTAGAATATATACACAAATGCACTTTTTGTTGCTCACATTTGTATCTCAGATAGGGTGGATGAGTTGGTTTGGGACTCTGATCTGATGGGGGTTTATTCACCTAAGGCTGTATATATCAAGCTCAGTGTGGATTTATTTATGCAGAATCCTAAATGGTGGTGGCACAGGCTATGGAAAATCTGGTGTCCTAGAAAATCAAAGTTATTTGGCTGGTCATCATTGGAGGGAAAGGTACCTACATGGGATTTTTTACACAAAATACAGTTTAATGGCCTCGGGTGGTGCAGCATGTACAGAATGTCATCGGAGGATATAACACATATTTTCGTTAAGTGCCCATTTTCTTGTGTTGTTTGGATGGAGATTACTCGCATGCTGGGTCAGAAATTTGTATGGGCAGGTAATACCTTTGACGAGGCATTCCATGCATGGTTTACTGAGGTTTCTTATAAGCATTTTCATGCTCTTCCTTTGATTGTTGCCTGGGGTATTTGGCTGGCGAGGAATGCTGTTATTTTCCATGACAAACTCTTGATCTCATCGGTGATAGTTGTACAAGCTATTGGTATATTCTCATATTTTTCATCCTCACCTTCAGTGGGGCGAATCATGATATACAAGCAAAAATAATTGGATACACTTTACTGTGGGGATATTTTGATGGCTCCTCTGAGGGGGAATCCTCCTGTGGGAGGGGTGGGAGTTTTCCTCTTCCTTTCTGAAAATCAGTATTGTTACTTCTCTGCGGGCTTGGGGGAGGGGACTAATAATTTTTCTAAATTAATGGATCTATACACTCTTCTCCAACAGGAAATTATGAAAGGATGTTGGTCTATTAAAGTTTTTGGGGACTCCCAGATCGTTGTGCACTGGACAAATAGGATTCAATGTTGTCATAGTATTCGATATTTGCCACTCATTGAGTATATATTTCTCTTGATTCAACAATTTGATCGTTTTTATATTACACATTGTTGTGGAGGTAAATCCCCTCTGCGGACAGAGGCAATCCATACTAGCCCAGACCGGGTCTAGCAACAATCGTTCACGCTATAGTGCAGGTTCCTAATTGCAAATAAACCAACCAGCGATGAAGGCCTACCCGGAATCGAACGCTATTGCTTGTAGAAGAGGTAGCGCTCCCGTTCCTTAGCTCTGGCAGATCACGATCCCCACGATCTCCGTGATAGGACACCTACACATGCGAGAAACAAAACAAACGCAAGCGTAAAATCCAGTAGATGCAACTATATGTCAGTCATAAAGGACATAACTCATCATCATGAACAACAACAAGAGTGGAACCATAACCAATAGTCGCTTATTATTAATCAATCAAAGGAAAATTACAACCAAGTTCTGACGCTGAATTCTCCTTCGGTGGGTCGCCAGCAGAACACGTCTCGAAAAGCCTGTCAAGGATGGGACAAACCTCTCTCTTCGGATCTTGACAATAGTCTCCTTGCTTGGATTTGGCCTTAAGGGAATTATGGAGGCTCTTGCAGCATAAGGCTCTTGGGAATTTGGGAACTTGAAGACTAGCTTGCAATGGAGATGGGCAAACTTTTATAGATGGAGGAAGGGGAGTTGGGATCCCTATAATCATGGGATTGGCCCTATCCTCAAGGAAGCTTCCATGAGAGGTGGCAAACCACTTCCTCTACATGGAAATCCGAAGCCAAACCTCCCAACTCAAGATAGATACTAGTTCATGAATTGGTTAGGACGAAACTTCCGCCATTTATTTTTAAAAAACACTCCTTAAATTGGCTGGCGCGAGTGCGATTCTGGGACAGAGCGCCATCCATTGGACCTATTTGGGGTGATTTTCCCATTGGCACCTGCACCGAATCACCGGGCCGGCCAATGCAAAAGGGCCATTTTTATGGTTTTTCACAAGGAGATGTCTTCACTAAGAATGAAAGCTCTTGTTCAGAGGGATGTCATGAAAGTGATTTCAAGCCATGGACACTGCTTATTGATCCACGAAATGAACCTCCAATGGGCGGGACGGCTGTGGATTGGCAGTGGACGATGACAGTACCATCGTGTGTCGTATGCCCCTAAAGCATGAGGCCCGAGAGAGAGAGAGGGGTGAAATGCTTACGAGAACGTGTCCAATCAAAACTCGGGCGTCGAAAACCCGTGTGGAGAAGTACAACCGATATCCTCGATACATGGTATATATGCTGATACAGCCATCCATTGCAGTAGTATACAATAAATAGCCCCAAAAGGGTACTTATGTTTAAGAGTGAGTCATGTAATCAATCATAATAATCCACAAAGTTGCAGCCTGGATTACAACAGACAGGAATCCAGGGTCTTGCGCTCCATCTCGACCCGAAAAAAGTACAAGTTCAAGCATGCGAATATGTGAGCTGAAGTCGAACATGCGAGAACATCGTCTGATTACCAGCCAATGATGAAAGCTATTAACAGACGCGAGAGGTACCACCATTAATGACAATGGTCCTCAAGGTACTACATGTACATTCTATGGCATGTGAATCAATGAGCTGGAGTCGAACACCTGCAGAATCACTCGATCGGAGGCCAATGATGAAAACCTCACGTCGAATGCGAAGAACCTGCCATTGAGGCATGCAGGCTCCAAGGCACCAGAAGGGAGTCTCTAGATCAACTTCCTGGATAATGAGCTGAAGTCGACAGGAAGTGAACTTGATCGAATGTGGGCCATAATGTTTCCCACATCATCAACATGAGACAGAGAAACATAATGTTTTTGTGAATTAGGATCAGATGAGAATCAGAGGGAGGTTGATACTTGCAGAGGTCAACTTCTCTTGAACATATAAATGGCACGACAGTGGACTTGGCAGTATTTTACATCAAAAGATCAGAGGTCATAGTGACGAGGCAAAGAGCAGATGAGAGGTCAAAAAGGATCACCCAAACCCACGGAGGCAAGTGGAAATGAGATGAGATGTCCCCAACCCGACACGAATGCAGACAAGTGCCATGTTCAAGAGCGACATACTGCCGACACGACAATGATGCTGGTTCCATTTTTTCTCCGCCATTTCTGGCGAGTACCCCAATTATTTTTTATAACAAGCTTGAAGGGGATAGCATATGCTTGTGATATAAGTCTATCCTAGTACGTTTAACGAGCCCTAGGAAGGAGAGACTCGAGCAGCGTCATTATGACTGAATCCGATGTCATCAGGGTTTAACGAGTCTGACAAAAGAAGAACTCGGCGTCTTTTCATGTTTAGAGAGTTTGAAAAGACAGCTGAAAAGTAAACTCCAATGGTCCCTTTCCATAAATAGTTCCTCAGATCCGAAAAGGTAGAAAACTATGTCTGAGAAAACCTCCTAGTCGCGATAGGCTAGGGTATTCCTTTTTCGTAAGTAATCTGTCCCAGCTCGAAAAAGGGGTAAACGTATACTGGGTAGATGTCGTTTCGCAGCCACTTTAACGAGATTGAAATGACAAGGGCCTCGGCAATCTTTTCATGTTTAGAGAGTCAGAAAAGAGCTGAAAGATGACTCCAAAATGACTTTTTCGTGTTTTTACCGAGTCCGAAAAAGTATAAAATACAACTCGTTTCACCGTTTAAGTCGCGTAAAAAACCTGTTGCTGCACACAAAGGCAAGTGTAAAACCCATTTTCGACAAAATATATCAAAATATTAATAAAAAATGACTTTTAAAACCTAATGAGATTTCAAAAAGTTATAAATAAGTCTCAAATGGTAAGAACAAAATTACTTTTACTATTTACCTCATAGGAGAGCAACAATGGTCTTTTTGTGTGCGAACTTCTGACGGTGATTGCGACTGATCCGGGCTACCATTCAGATTCCCGTTTGTTCCAGGTAAGAGGCGCTTCCCTGTACTCCATTTTAATCCATTTTTTATAGTCTTCCATTGCTTATTAGACTTCTTTGGAGAATTTTTTAAAATTTTAGGGCTTCGCCCATTGGCGCGAGTATCGGGCACGGACCCACGCCAATGGCCTTTTGCATGCAAAGGGCCCGCGCCAATGGCGCAGCGCGGTTTCCCATTTCAAATTTCCAAACAACTAGTGATTTACATGAAATTCAGGCATAACAGAGATCTAATCAAGGGTTTCTTGACCATGTTGATGCAGGCAACCAAGCAAAATGGCTATCGAATGGAAAGAGAGGGAGCACGGGGAAGAGGATGAACAGGCTATGGAGAATGAAACTTGTATGAATGCCCTCAAGAACTGTGGGCTTAAAAAGTTATTCCTGACACCTTGCTTACGAGCTCAACCAGATCTCCTGCAATACTTGATCAGCATATGGGACGAAAACGAACAAGTGTTCAAGTTGCGAGACCAAGTATTAGAACTTGAGGTTTCTGACGTATATTTCATAACCGGACTGTCACGCAGAGGTCCGGTACCCGTCTTGACAGGTAGCAGACCATCTGGAGAGAAGATGGAGCAGGTGATGGCAAGAGTGTGCCGAGGGGCACGACTGGGATCGAGAAGCGGCAAGGTAGATATCCATACTATCCCCGATCTAGCACTCAGAGTGGTGCTACATACCATCACGCGGGCTGCAAGGTCGCAGGCACCGCACGAGACGACCAAGGCCCAACTCCTCCTAGCTGCTGAGTGTATGAATCCAACACTATTTGATTGGGCTACTACAGTGACAACAAATATGAAAAGACATCTCACAAAGTGTAAGCAGGCCAAACTAAAACAGTTTGGCTACAGTTCCATCTTGGTATTGTTCATCCTAGAACGACTACCTATCTTTCAGGGCCAAGGGGCCATAGTAGCTCAGCCGGTACCATGAGAGCCGAGGATGGCTCGCTGGGCAGCACTGATGCCCAGATCAGGAGGAGGCCAACAGATGTCCTGGAGGCCGGAGTTTTTTGGATGGTTACGACGTCAGTTGATTGTGGTCGAGGATTGGCCATATGCAGGGACCGATTTCACTGGAGACCCAGACCTTCCACTCCCGGAGGGAGATGACTGGGACGAGGAGTTGGGTATGATCTCTCTTTTTGATTTTTATGTTTTATGATTTTTTTTTTTTTTTGGTAATACATGCCTGTCCTAACAACAGTTTTATGTGTATGCAGATGTCGGCCCAGAAAGACCTGCCGGTATGTCTCCTATTTCACGGAGAACTCATCCCGCAGCTGACCCTCAGGCGGAGGGTGCCGAGGGAGGAGAGTTGGTCCAGAACCTCGAGGGGATCGCCCAGGGGATTCCAGACTATGCCCGGCTGGCAGATGTTCCACTAGCATACCAGAGACATACGGTGGGAGTGCCTAGTCGCCTCCACCATCTTCTGAGACGCTTAGTGTGTGCGGTGACTTGTTATCATGAGCACCATGCATATTAGACACCTAGGGCTCATTTCATGCATATTTTTTTGAGAGACATGTCGTCTCCGGATGTATTAAGACGAACATGTATATTTTATGATTTTATGCGACGCACACTATGTAAACATTTCGATATCTATATATATACATATCTATTTCTGGATGGATCTTCTACATGTGATGATGTTTTTATATGTTATGCAAATTTCTAATACAATGTTATCTGATGTATCAGTTGCATAACAAACGACCCAATGAAAAAGTTGACATAATGTATCTAATCACACCTTTTATTTTTATGCAAGCTTAAAAGCACACATGAAAACACACATGCAAACTATGCTTGGAAATGAGTTTTATTTTTTATGCAAGCTTAAAACACAAACTATGCTTGAGGAAGGCGGGCATGCCCCCCAGCATGGTGTCTCAATTCGAGGTGCATGCCCCCCAAGCTTCAGTCCATAGGAGATGGAGTGAAGGTTGAAAACAAAAGAGATTTGAACTAAATCTATCAAAACTCGAATTGTAACATGCTCATGTTTCATTATTTTAATGAGGTTGACACACTTAAAAGAACTGTCCTCGTAGATGTTTGTTTCATTGTTTTAAGAGCTTGGCACAAGAAGAGGAACTATGCTTTGGTGAGCTCGACGGAGGAGGCTCAGGAGGGAGACGATCAGATACATCACGCTCTAGACAATCTGACATTGCCCCTAGGTTGGGCATAAAGGAGGAACGATGATGAGTATCGGTCCAAGGCAGCTCCTCAAGAGACATTGTTTCAACAATGACTTCATCAGAAGGGAAAATCTCTTTGAGAGGATCAGGCGAATCGGACTGACAGAGCCAGGGGGATTGAGAGTAGACATCTAAAGTCATGCTCAAAGGAGCATGCTGAGGAGGAGGAGGATCAGATGCAACAACCGATTTCACAGTGGTTAATCTCTACTGGAGTTAAGGGCATCGATTCTCCAAACTCAGTCACCTACTCAGGCGTAGGGATGAGCCATGGGTCATCGGACCTAGAGATCATGTTAACTTGAGCAGGTGTGCGGTGGTGGTGCGGGGAAAATACCCATGAGGACGGGGTCTTTGAAGAGACCAGGCCCTACAGTGTCAGGGGGATTTGGGATCTGATCCACATACGGAACATTGTTCTCGGAGGTGGAGGTGAAGAAAGACAACTGATACACCGTAACGATTTTGCCCTTGTGAGGGAACTTAATAAGTCGAAAGAGGGTGGACGACACGCATAACATGGCATGAGTCCAGCTGCGGCCGAGAAGTATATTGTAGTTAAGCTTGGCGTCAACCACTTCTACTTCTACGTTGACTGTCTTCCCCTGTAAAGTAATCGCTAGACTCTCGAGAACACCCAGGGGTTTGGATTCCCGACCATCGAATGCCTCTAGGGCATTGGGAGACGATGAAAGGGCCGGAGAGCCAATGGCCTTCCAACAAGCGGACGACATGACACAGGTAGAAGCACCTTCATCCACAACGGCCCTATGGATGTTAAGACCGTTGATCCCGACTTGAATAACAAGAGCGATCTGATGTGGAAGTCGGGGGGTGAAATTTTCTAAGTCAAAGGTGAGAAGACTAGAATCAACGGGATCGATTCCACCGATTGCAGATAATAAAGCTTTCTGTTGCGAAGGACAACTTTGAAGAACTTCCAATGCAGACATGGCAGAAGGCGCCTATTCCAGATCCTCAACAATACTGTAGTGCTGAGCGGCACGGGCATTCGGATTGTAGGAAGACTTTCGTAAAACACCTTTAGAAGGTGGCCTCACAACAGGTTCAGCAGTAGGCTTCTCAATTTCCAACGAACCGGAGACAGGTGGGGGAGGTGGACCATCCACAACTGCCTTCCCTAGTGCCTAACGCGATTCGTTGTAATCCTTCGAACGCGTAGCAATAGAGATAGGTGCAACACCATTCATCATGAAGACCTGGGACCCAAATGGTGCAGATGGTGAAGGTTGTTCAACCATCTGGGTCTGCTGAGACGGGGACGGTTCTTTAAGAACTTCCGGAGTCCCTTTGGATCCTTTTAGAAGTTGACAAACTTCAGATCGTCGTGGACAATATTTTGTATAGTGATCTCCTTCACAAATGAGGCAGGGGTACTTCGGTTTGCGTTGGGAACCGTCCTCGATACGAGGTTTGGACTCTGGCTTTGGGGCGTCGGATTTAGATTTTCCTTTGCCCTTCTTTTTCCCTTTGGAGGCTTTCTCCGTAGGATTGGCCTGAACGGCATTAACCTCTACAGTTTTTCCAGAATCGGGAGGGGCGAGAGGAGCAGAATTATTGGATGAGTTGGACTTCTGCTTCCCATTAGAAGATTTCTTCGAATTCTGAGACACGGAACCAATAACACCATCCACCGCTTGGGTAGGTGGAGCTTTATAGGTTCCAGACCATGGAGCATCAGGAAAAATATCATACAGCGTGCCGAACTGTGAGTATACCAGATCTAGATATTGAGCACGCGTTATGGCTTGTTCTTCAGTCACACACGCTCCCATAGCAATATCTTGAGTGATTTTTTTAACGAAGGAGGTGGTGAACCAATGTGTTAGTATCTGATCAGGTATATGAAACTTGATCAGTCTACGACGATGTCGCCACTCATGAATGTGATCAGAAATATGGGTGGCTTTGTCCTGCTTCAAAGAAATCAGGAGGTACGTCCCGGCTTCGTAGCGAACCGGTAACTGAAAGTGAGTCAGAAAATCCATGGATAACGTATTGAAATCTTGAAAGATGCCACGGGGTAATTCAATATACCACTTAGCTGCAACGCCAGTCAAAGTGCGCTAGAAGAGGCGTAGACGAACTGAATCATCCACCCAAGAGTTGGACGAACACCAAAGATGGTAAGTCATCACATGAGCTTGGGGGTCCTCCCCAACTTTACCCTCAAACTTGGGGCAATCACCGGGCACCTTGGTAGGAACCGGAGAACAATAAGGATTGTGCAAAATCGGATCATTAGTTAATTTCGAAACATCCGGTAACTCCAAGGTAGCCAGAAACGGCAATGGCAGATTGGACGGCATACCTAGCCCTGGATAAGGACCAGTACTTGTACTCCACGCTGGTTGGGAATATCCTTGCCCCCATGGGTTCTGTCCCGCAGGATTCTAACCATAGGGGGTATAGGTCGTATAACCAGCCTGATTCGGTTGCTGGTAACCAGCGTACGAGGGTTGGTAACCAGAGTATGGACCCTGATTATGAGTCGGCCCTGTGTAAGCAGCATTTGGATTTGGCTGCTGAGTATAGGTATAGCTGGGTTGTTGAGGACGATAGTTAGAACCTTGGGGCTGGCTATAATTCGGTCGGTATTGACCATGAGAATGGTAGCCGCCTTGAGGTTGAGTGGGCTGCTGATAGGTGGGACCCTGTTGAGCCTGATAATTAGGGTGCAACGGTGGATTCGGTTGCGGCGTTGAATAAAGTGGCTGTTGGGCAGGGTTGATAGGATGTGCAGGTTGGCCTGGTTGAGCAGGTTGACCTGGCTAAGCGGGCTGCCCTGGGTTAACAGGTTGACCCGGGTGAACAGGTTGTCTTGGTTGCATGGGTTGACCTAGCTGTTGAGAAGCACCAGGTTGTATCGGATGAACCGGTTGGCCTAGAGGTGGAACACCAAGTTGTGCTGGATAGACCGGTTGGCCTGGTGGAGGAACACCAGGTTGTGCCGGATAGACAGGTTGTCCCGGTGGAGGAATGGAGCCAGGTGGTGGCTGGTAACCGGTTTGACCTGCAGCAGAACCATAGGATGGTCCAAGCTGGTGAGCAACGTTGGGATTAATAGGGTACTGAGGTTGCATGGGTTGGGAAGGTTGGACTTGCCCCCCAGGACCATATACCGGCCCCGGTTGGTACCCCGGCTGAGGCTGCACAGGTTGACCGGAAGGGTTGTAATATTGTCCTTGCGGACCGTACGATGGCCCTTGCTAGCCTGCAGGATAGCCTTGTAAAGGCTTCCCCTGTAGGTCATAAGGATAACCAGGCTGGCCCGAAGGTTGGCCTTAAAAAGGTTGCCCTTGCGGGTTATAAGGATGTCCAGCCTGGTTATAGGGTAAACCTTGAGCATGAAGGTGAGCCTCTGGAGCGGGTAAACGTAAAATTTTCCCGTGCTCATCATACTGATATGGAAAATCATACACGGGCGTACCATCCTGTGCATAATGCGAAAAATACGGGTGGTTGGGATCTTGAGAGGTTTGTCCAACCTCGGGGTTCGACTGTTGTAGGGACAACCGATACTCCTCCGGAGAGATGTTCTCCGGCATAGCAGTCGCTATATAGACGTCTTCAGGAGGCGGCATAGCCCTCGCGGAGTGTGCCGTGACAGCGGGTGCAGATGCGGCCACACAGACAGTGGGCCGAACAGGTACAGAAGTGATTCGAGGAGATGATGTGACAAGTGTCTGAGGAGACATCCCCAATGAAGGAACCACCAGCCTCGTAGAAGGAGCTGATACCCCCATAGAGGCTGCGACGACAATGATCTGACCCAAGGATCTATACCCTGCTGGTAATGAGGGACCGGGTGATGACATAACAGCTAGTTTAGGGTTGTCTCCTGGAAATAATCTCCGAGGAAATAACTGGTAATCTTCACCGGACGTGGGGATTTCCTTGTTGGATTCACTCATGTTGGAGCTTGCCGCTAGATCTCGTAGTAGACGGCGAGGACTAGGAGGAATAACAGCAGCTATAAAAGGAGAACCCGATGTAAGAGAAGGGAAATCTTCCCCTACTCCCAATCCAAACCAAGGGTCGGAAAAGGGCCAATTGAACTCAACTGGTCATCCAAAGGGCTGCTCGGACAGAACCGGTCCCCCGTCGGGAAACTCGGAAATAATGGGCTGCTGTGGTTCAGCAGAGGATTGGGAAACCTCTGATGAATCGTCCGTATATGGACTACCAGTAGACGAAACAGAAGGTTCCGCCACTGTGGTAGTAACGACAAGAGAAAAAGATCAAACACACACACGGGCTGAAAAAGAGTCAAGACACACAATCAAACGGCCAACAAGAAAAATCTAACAGGGCATGTGATCGCGGGTGATTTATTTTACCACATTGAAACTTAGAAAATTCACCGTTTCATGTTTTAAGAGTCGAGAAACGGATGAAAGGTGACTCTATCTCTTTCAGTTTTGAAGCAAGCGTGAAAGGACAAGCGCTTGGTGATCCTTTCAAATTTAAAGAGTTAGAAAAGATCAAATGACTACTCAGGAATACTAGGCAAAGGGTGTACCAAATAACCGTGAACTGCAATATACACCTTGGTTTCAAAATGAAAGAGAAATCAACCAAGGACTTAACGTACGTGCAGGCAATCTCCCCGAATGCTGTGTCTGGTGTATCATGGGTATAGGGCGGCAGACTCGGCTTCCTGTGGATAAAGGATAGAAACCTAGTGGGGTCTCCCTTTATATACACGATGATATGGGGAGCACAAGTCCGTACTAGCGTTGTCTAAAGCCAAGAGGCGAACGACGGCTACTAGGTTTTAAGACGCCGTAACACGTCTCTAGCCTAGACCTTTAAATGTGTTTTGTTAGATTTCAATGTTGCCTTAGTGTAAATTGAGTAAATTTTAAAGTTTATCTTCAATTATGTTTCAGTTTTCAGGCCCTAGCGAATGTAATGTCTCAAAATCTCCTAAATGCACTCTATATGCCACAGTATATCATTTCATTCGATGAAAGCTATTTATGAGAGAGTTGAGAGATTTTCACACAATAACAAAATGAACAGAAAACAACCAATGATGTCTCTAATGCAGCTAATGAAAACTAAAAAGCTTTTCGTCCAAAGTTACCAATCACTAATAACATCGAAAATATCTAATTCACATTAACTAATGAAAAGCAAAAGAGATTTTTTTTTATTTTTTTAATATTTTCAATATTTCAGAGCAAAGTGCGCTAGAAAATGAAAACTAATGCAAGAGAAATTTGGGAAATGATGACAAGAGAGCAAAAACAATCAAATTTCACTCAATGCAAACGTACAATCAGACCTCAAATCAACAAAAAGTCCCTCAAAACGAAAAGAATCCCAAAGACTCAAAATGAGCTGTGTAATCTAGGCCCAAAACGAGACAAGGCGGAATTCGAATGAAGAAGGAAACAATCACTCAAACAACGCAATGAGACAATAGAAAACCACCAAACAAATGCAAAGAGGCTATCACAAGGTTGATTGAACCGATAGAAACCAAAAACTCCCAAGGGAGGCTCGACACAGAATAACACCTAGATGACTTAGGGCTAGAATGCAAAATCGATGGAAATGGGCAAACAACCAAAGGATGAAGGTAGCAGTCAGTCAATCAAGGCTCCAAAACACTCAAGCAGTGGAAAAATCAAGACCAAACACACAGATCAGGCTCAGGAAGCTCAGGACTGAGCAAACCCTAGTACCTCACAGGATTGGCGCGACTGTGAGGCTGAAACTAGCGCCAGAGACGAATTGGCACGGGTAATACACAAGAAACCTGCGCCAATGGGCGCGACTGTCAAGATATAAAATGCGCCAGTCGAGTTTCCCAGTAAAAAATAAAAATAGCAATCCAACAAGCAGACCAGTGATGATCAAGCTATCAAAGACCCAAATTCACAGAAAGAACCAGCCCAAAAGAGCTGATCAAGCAAGGAGGATCAATAATCGACCGAAAAGACAAGACAATGCTCCAAGTGTTCAATTTACAAACTAAACCGGAGATTGACTGAAGCAGCTTTGATCTACTTCGCAATTGCAGAGCAAAAGCGTTTCGAAGGCTATCTGGCCAACTTCAGGATCTGTCTATAGCTTATAAAACGAACAACAACAAGCTAACGATCCCTAGCGCAGTCACCATATTGTTGTGGAAATAAATCCCCTCTGCGGACAAAGGCGATCCCTACTAGCCCAGACCGGGTCTAGCAACAATCGTTCACGCTATAGTGCAGGTTCCTAATTGCAAATAAACCAACCAGCGATGAAGGCCTACCTGGAATCCAACGCTATTGCTTGTAGAAGAGGTAGTACTCCCGTTCCTTAGCTCTGGCAGATCACGATCCCCACGATCTCCGTGATAGGACACTTGCACATGCGAGAAACAAAACAAACGCAAGCGTAAAATCCAGTAGATGCAACTATATGTCAATCAGAAAGGACATAACTCGTCATCATGAACAACAACAAGAGTGGAACCATAACCAATAGTCGCTTATTATTAATCAATCAAAGGAAAATTAAAACCAAGTTCTGACGCTGAATTCTCCTTCGGTGGGTCGCCAGCAGAACACGTCTCGAAAATCCTGTCAAGGATGGGACAAACCTCTCTCTTCGGATCAGCAATCTCTGCTTGGTTGTACCAAAAGAGAGTGTAGGCGTTAGGCACAGCTCTGAGATTTGGGCACAGACTAACCACGTGGAGATGGGCAAGCTTTTATAGATGGAGGAAAAGGAGTTGGGATCCCTATAATCATGGGATTGGCCCTATCCTCAAGGAAGCTTCCATGAGAGGTGGCAAACCACTTCCTCTACATATACATGGAAATGAACCTGACATCCGTCAAGATGAATGCAGTTCCTGGATGGACGGAATGGCTCCTTCCTTCTTTAAGCACTCTCTGAGTGGCTGTTGCTGGGTGGAAAACTCCCCGATGAGCGCCGATTGGTCAGCCTCTTCAGTTTTCCCCATTGTGCAGTCTGCGGCTATGCCGCCATTGCATCTACATTTTAGGGTTTTTCACAAGGAGATGTCTTCAGGGCAATGAAAGCTCTTGTTTAGAGGGATGTCATGAAAGTGATTTCAAGCCATGTCACTGCTCACAGGTCACGAAATGAGCCCTCCAATGTGCGGGACGAGGATTGCAGGGACGGTGACAAATTACTGTGTAACACACATGTTTACACAGAGAGAAATTCCTAAGCAGATGAGGCTGCAAAGATGGGATCAGATCTACACGTGGGATAGATGTTGATTCAAGAGTTCCTTCTAGATGGGCAGAGGGGTTTATACCACCGACCCTTCCCTGAGAGGGGAACTATTTAAGTTGATAGAAAATATTGTATGAGACAGATTGGGCAAATTTTTGATAAAATTTTGGATTGGATTATGAACAACAAGGTAATGTAAGTAATATATGACATGTAAGGATTATATAGGGGTATCTTGATATACTGAAATACATGTACTGCATATATCTACAAATGTAATTTCTATCTTTTTTTGGAAGAAATGAAATTATGACTTTTTCCAAGGAAAAAAAATCTTGAAGTAGCCACCAAACATATAGTTGTACTCAAAGATATTATATAAAATGTTCTAGTAATGTGTGCATATTATGTGGATCAAATCCCACCTCCATGTCTTGCATTTTTTAATGAAAGGATTATAGTTCCAATAGTTGGGAGATAAATCATGCACTCTTTCACTTATCCCCAACCATGTTCAAATCTCCAATAAAACATCTTTGATCCAAGCTCAAGGTTTAGACTAAGGCCCCTTATGGGTGTGAAATCCCATTAAAAATGTGTTTTCCAACATCAAACCTAATCCATGGCATTCTTGTGAAGTAAAAATCTTAAAAAAACCTTTTTTTATACAATTATGTGGAAATAGCATTAAAAAATATGAATTTTTAACCAAAACACTAAAATAAAATTTAATTAAATATTAAAATAAAACTTAATTAAACATTAAAATAAAATATAATTAATAAATTTAGTTATCTAAATATCTTTAAAATGTAGTAAAAAAAATCATATTACAAACTTTGAGCTACTTAACGGATTCAAGCCTAACTCTGACCACAGACCTCTGTCTTTATCCCTCAGTCTTGCTATGCCTACCACCCACATGCAAGAGACCGATGAAAGAAAAAGACACATTCGCTTCAATAGAAGTAAGGTCAACCTTTTCGACTTAGAGAGAGATTTAAACTTCATGACTTATAATAGCAACATTGATCAAACTTATTACCATTTTACTACTATCCTTTCCAATACCATTAGCAAGTTCTCTAATGAGACTTCGTTTAAGCATAATAATAGAAATTCCAATCCATGGTATGACAAAGATTGTAAAATTTCTAGGAAAGCGGTCATAGATGCTCCTAATGAAATCATTAAGCTCCGAAATATCAATATATACAAAGATCTCATCAAGAGGAAGAAGAAGTCATATATTAATAAAAGACAATATCATCTTCTCCACCTTTCTAAAGTCGCGCCCATAAAATTTTGGCGGAATGTGCTTGTTTGTAAAACCAAAGATAATCATTCCATCCCCTTAGAAAATTGGGACAAGTATCTTAAGAAATTGTATGACTCCCTGGACACTCTAGGCACCACCTTAATCACTCCTATTAAGGAGGATGTATTCTCTCTAGAATATGTTGAGTCTGGAATTAATAAGCTCGCTAATGGGAAAGCTAAATATATTGAAGGATACCAAGCTGAGATCCTTAAAATGGGAAGATCTATCATCATTCCTCATCTCCTCAAACTTCTCAATTTGGCTATAAAGCATGGCTTCCCTCAGCTTTGGACACAAAGCCTGATTGTGCCTATCTTTAAAAATGAGAACAAAATCATTCCTTCTAACTATAGGACCATTATGATTAGTCACATCCTATCCAAGATTTATGGGCTCATTTTGGAAAAGAAACTTAGGCTTTGGATTTAAATCCAGGGCAAAAAGGCTAAAGGACAATTTCGTTTCAGGAGACATCACTCAACTATCAACCATCTTGTCACTCTCAGAATCATTGCAAAGGAATGTCACAATAGTAAAGTCGATCTCTTTTGTTGTTTGGTGGAATTTAGAAAAGCTTTCGATTTTGTTCCTCAAGATAAGCTTTGGGAGAGACTTGAAGAGATCATGGTCCCTCTTAAACTGAGGATTGTGTAATTCGCCTCTATGAGACTATCACTGCCAAGATTAAGACCAACAAACAGTGGTCTAAAGACATTAAATGAAATACTAGATTTAAGCAAGGGTGTCCCCTATCCCCTACCCTTTTTGGCATATACATCGATAATCTAGAGGACTGTATGGAAACTGCGGGATGCGTGGGAACCGAGTTTGCTGGTGTAAATCATCACTCTTCTACTTTATGTTGATGATATCGTTCTTCTTGCAAAAATCCATGATGACCTAGACAAGCAGCTTAAGACTCTTCATGTCTACTGCTCCAATATGGGTATGACAGTTAATATCGATAAGACTAAAGTCATGATCATTAGATCCAAAAATATCACCCAATGTAGTTTCATTTATAATAACCAGTACTAGATCAAGTTTCTTCTTGTAAATATTTGGGTATTGACTTTCCTCATCAACTCAATTGGAATTATAGCATCGAGAAAAATATTATTGGAGGTTGGAAAGCTTATTATGAGCTTAAAAACAATTGTAATTCGACTGATCTTTGCATTTGAAGTAAAAAGAGGTTCCTTTTGAGACTCTCGTCACCCCTGTTTTCTTATATAGATGAAAATTTTGGGGTTGCAGTATATCCATAGAGTCATGGAGGAAATTGAGATGATTCAAAAAGAAATTCATAACCTACAACCTTAAGATCAAGGGAAATACTCCCTATATTGTCCCCTTAATCGAAGCTGGTATGTCCCCCATTGAGAGTACAACTATGTTTAGATATCTGATGTATAAGAAGAAGCTTTACAACATGGAATCCAAAAGGCTCCCAAAAATTTCTTCTAACCTTAGTCAAAACCCCCACCTTTTCCTCAAGTGCACGTGGCATAAGGATGCCCAATCTTGGCTCAACCATTGGGGAATTAAGGAGGAGATCAGTATGGGAAGAAAAAATAGTGTCAAAGATACTATTACCTCCAAATTTAAGGACAAGTTGTGGGAGGATAAGGAGCTGGAGGGTAAAATGAAGCTAAGATACTATAAGGGGGTGATCAACCCCACCCTTGATAACCAAAATGATCTCTCTGTGTTGACTAGCACTAAGAAAAAAATGAACATTGCTGAGATTATAACTAATTCTCATGAGCTCTAAAGTGAGACCAGGTGGTGGTCTATTCCCAAGGCTCCCTAGAACGATCGAATCTGTCATATTTGTGATAATATGGAGGTGGAAGATGAAAAACACTTCCTTTTAGATTGCCCGGCTCTTACTCACATCCACTCTCAATTTTGTAACATCTGCCACTCTTCCAATCTTCTTGACTTATTAAGCCATCCCATCTATAGCGACCTTGGAGCGCTTCTTTCCCTTCCCTTTGATCACATAAATAATATTTTGAAGAATCACACTTATATTCTTTCTCTTTTTCTTTTCTTGAGGTCTAATAGGCCGCTTTGGTCTTAGTGGACATTAATTATCATCATAATCATTACTCACTTTTTATTAATACTTTTAATAACTCATGTATTTAACCATTCTATTTCATTTATTTGAGAGAAGTCTTTTAAAGTTTTGTATTTTCATCATTTTTTCATTTAATCTAAGAGATTTATAAATGCAAAGTACAGCATAATATGTTTTTAAATTTATTAGTATTTTTGATAACTTATACATTTAAACATTTAATTTCTTTAATAAAAAACGGTTTTAAAGGTTTTAATTTTTTTATTATCATTTTTTCATTTATTATAAATGTAAAGTATAACATAATATGTTTTTGAAGGTGTTACATTGTTAATGGGAGTTTCTATATTTATGTGTGAATTTTCATTACCTAAAACTAATTTAGATTCATCTTAACTTTGGATCTACCAAGCATCGAGAGGGATCAAATCTATTTTCACTTTAAAAGAGGTTTATATCTCAGGATATTTGATCCCTCTTAGAGGTAAAAAACAACCTATAATAATTTATAAAAATTAATAAAAATATTTTTTTTGACCTAGTTAAAATGTGTATAGAACATTACATTACATTACCACATCTCTACCATACTAGGTTGGTGAGTGTCTCTCGACACACTCAGAGATTTACATCCATGTTCGTTGAAGTACATTTTGGTTTGCCACTACTGAAACTAGAACAGATGAACTTCAATTACTTCAAATTATCAAAAGATAAAATGATGTTTGAAGTTCTAAAATCAAAACACAAATTCTAACTACTAGGCCACTTTGAAGTCTCCTTCATAACCATTGTGTATTATGGAATCTTTCCTACCATGGAAAACATAGAAAGTTATTGGAATATAATACAAACAAATTTTGATGTGAGAAGGAAACCAAACATAAAAAAGGAAACAAGGAACAATATACTTATCTTTTGGTAAAATGGTGGAGGCTCCCTTTTAATCCAATCTTGAGGGAAACCTACAACTTATCAAAATAAAATGCTTTCCAAGAAGACATGTTAGACCTACAAGTTCTAGAAATCAAAACATAAAGGAAAACAATTCAAAAGTTAGATAGAGGACTAAGAAGAATAATAGAGAGGGGATCAATTCATGCTGAAGCTTGATTGTTCAACTTGGAATAAGTGTCCCTTAACCCCGTGGTCTTATTTTTGCCTTTATTAACTTTTATTACATGAAATTTTAGCCCGCGTTCGTTACAGAGGGTTTCATTCATGGGACCTTATATTAGCTAATACAAGGGTCTTTCTTATAAACCATAATATACCAAACCCCAAAGATCTAGGGTTTCAATACATAACATAGACATAAACAACAAACCCTAAAGGACTAGCGTTTCCATAACAATACCAAAACCCTAAACATAAAATGAATGGATTTTATATATTTCATTAACAACCCTACATAGGCTAGGGTTTCATAAATTTTGACATACCATTATGTTAGAGTTTTACAATGAACCTTTTGCGGTTCCACATGAATAATAATATAATGAGGGTGGATTCAATCTAATGGTTAATCATCGTGAAAAGAATATTTATGATTCAAAACCCTAGACATAACTATGTCAATAATGTAATTTTTTTTTTAAAGAGAATGAACATAGTTTTTATATGAATAGGACTCTATAACAAAACTTATGGTTTAAGACATACCTTGAGTTGTTCCTTAGGTAAGAGAAGCTATTATGTTAAAATACATTGAGCTAAAGCTTAGTTTAGATACATGATTTACATAAGCAAGTTGAAACGAGTGGATATGATCAGAATGGAGTATATCAATGACCATCTATAGAATTTTGACCTTGAAGCTTTTGATAAACATGATACAATATCTACGTATTCCACTTGTACATTCGCTAATATTGACCCAACAAAAACCAAAAAACACAAAGCATCAAAATCCTACATTAAACCATGCGGAAGTATTGCTCCGCTTTTATTTATGAGCCTCTTGAATAACCATTTAGGAAGATGGACATACCCCTTTTCCCCCCACCACCAAAATTCACATTGATTTAGCCTTTCCCCAAATTAACCATGTGATCATGTTTGGATTTGTTTGATCTAAAAACATGGAGATATTTCTTCTTGGGGATAGACTCATACAACTGATAAATTTACTTCAAAATATAACTTAACTTTGTATATGAGGGGAGATATCTTGAATATAAATTGTGAATTATATTCAGGGAATCACCAGAAAAAATCGCCTTCAAAATTCCCAGATTGATAATTTGTCTCAAACCCTAAAATAAGGCATAGGCTTCAACAACATTGTTGGAAGTGTGACCTAAATCGCAAGAAAACCTATGTTAATCTTGATTCTCGGGGAAAAATATTACCCCCACCCCCTGGTTCTTTCCACCCCTCGGTTTCCTTTTGTTTCTCCATCAAATCTTAAGAAGAAATGTTTCTGCTCCAAGAACCACTAATCAAATTCCTCCTTAGATAATCTTACTTTCTAGCTACCACTAAGATGTGCTTTCTCCCTGATGGCCCGCTTTGGATCAAAAAATTGAATCCGTTATGATTCCTGCCCATCCAAATTATGATCATATTCATTTATTTTCCTATCCCATAAATATTCTCCAAGAAGCCCTATTGTCGATTCTGCCATCCTAATGACATTCACCCTTTCATCTTGAAATATAGCCCAATTTCTAGCGAGCCAAATTTTCCAACATACATATTTAGGAAGTAATTCCAAAATTCTCTTCATTGACCCTTTCCCTATAAAATATCCATTATAAAATTTTCTACATTTTCCCAACAAGTCTTGCAGCTAAGAAGGCCATATTAACCTTGATTTTAATTAATATAGGATCACTCCCCAGGCTTCAAGTGTGAAAATGCATTATAAGAAGAGATTGCAATGTGCTTACACAAGCCGCACTAGGAAGGTCCAACAATTCCCCTTTTTTATCAAATCTGAGTTGTTAGTGTTCTCTTATGAGCCAAAGCCCAGCAAAAAATTTTAATTTTTGGGAGGTAGTATGAGCTCCAAATAAAGGCCCAAAGCCAAGAAGGGGGAGGTCTAATATCAGGGAAGAGCAAAGGTTTATAACCTCTTTTAACATAATATACATGACCCGCCCAACCGTGAGAGTCTTGATTTAACAAGGAGGAAGGAGCACATCCAACAAGAGTGGATTCGAGAGATTTGAAAATACTAACAAGGTGACCAAGAATGTTATCCCATGCCAAGCTCAACCAATGCTAGTTAGATGACCAAGAGGAGATATCCTACAAAGAGATTTTATGCTGGGAAATCAACCAATTATATAGGGGATGCAATAGGGGATTTGAGGCCAAAGGACTTCCCATAATTCCCTGAGTACAAAAAATTATTGATTTCCCATTCCCTAAAATTCAACTCACCTTATACCTAATTAAAGTAATACAAGCCAACATCAAACACCTTATTTGGGAGCTACCTCTATTATGAGGGATATGATGAACACAAGATTATCACACCCCATTAAGATATTTTTTATGAAGCACAAATTTACACCAATAATTATCTATTGTGATTACTTGTAAAACCAAGATTTCACCAAGAGTTGTATTCATTAGAAAGGGGTCTCTTATTCTTAAGCCTCCCCCTGTGGCTTTTAGAAGCCTAACCACCTTCCAATTCACTAGATGAAACTTTTTAGAGTTTGTCTTACCTCCTTGCCAGATAAACCACCTAAGTTCTTGAGCCATTTTTTGCGTGACTGAGATGGGGACCAACATAGTTAAGAACTGGAATATAAAAGTGTTGAAAATAAAAACTGAGCTATAATTAATCTTCCATCTAGATTTAGCTAATGAGACCCCCATTATTGAAACTTGGAATAAAACTTCTAAGTAACATGAACCTGAGAAGGATGAGGGAACGTTTTGAAACACATGGGCAGGCCCAAATATTTGAAATTAGTCCACTCATCCATTCTTGCTACCCCCAAAATTATTTATATCCTTACATGCAATAGTTTGCTAACATTACAAGAATACAAATGAATTTACTCTCATTTATCAATACTCCCGAGACCCAAACAAAATCATCCAAAATATATTTGAAGTGCCACGTTATAATACAAGAGGAATCACTAAGAAGGTTTGTGTTATCAATGAACTAGGTATAAATTATGGTCTTTATGCCTTCTGTAATAGCCCTAGGTTGATTTTCCATGTAAATAAATTAAACCAAGGTCACGGGACATGTGATCCAAGCTGAATAGAGGGAAAAACGTTACAGTGAGCATCACTTTTGGTTAATTAATGGCTATGGAAATTGGCATTGGCATTGGAAAAAGGCAAAGGTAAATAAATGGAAATTAATTAAATAAATAAAATAAACTAGGAGAAAAGGAAGATGAAGAGACAAGAATATGCAAGCAAGGGGAAAATGAAGGAAATTGAATGAAAAGAAAAAGGAAAAGTAAAGAAAGGGAGAGGGAGAATATTCTATGTCTCTCTTAGCTACTCTTAGTCACTTTGACACTCTTACACAATTATACCCTTGGAGCATTCTATAATTCACTTGGACTTAGAGGCATTATCACTTGGACTTGGAGGGAGAAAGCACTTGGACAGAAGCAACCAAGAAAATGAATTTGTGGGAAGTAAAAAAGAAGATTGTTAAAGCAACTACAATAGGAGAACATTGCAGGTAACAGGTTGCATATGTGATTTCCTTGTTGAGATTTGAATGCATGGTACATGCATTTTTTAGTTGGTCACTTTGTTGTCATTGGCATGGGATTTGCCTCGATGAACAGTGGTTTCATCCTTGCCTTTGCCATTTCCTTGATAAACATGATGTAGTGGGTTTCCAATTTTGATTAATCTTTCGATGGCTAGTAGATTTTGGACTCTGGTTGAGGTGGTCTTGGGAAAATTCCCAAGGTTCAAGGATGGAGATGGTGTTTCTTCTGGAACTCTTGATGGATGGGTGGAGATAGGAAAATTCCTGCAGGTATGGTGAAGAAAGTCGAAGGCATCCAAAATTGTTTTGTTATTAGTGATTTTTGGACCAATTAAGGTGAAATCACTGTGGTAGAGGGTAGAGGTGGTTTAGCCTCTGGATTCCCTAGTTTATTTGTTTTGGTTTATCCCATGTGATCCCACATTCGTGCTTGGAATATGGCACGAGGGTGATTGGTTGAAAGAAATATTTGGTTCAACCTAATCTCTAGCTGGGTGGTACATGAATGTCCTTGACTTGGTTGGCTTTATGCATATGTTATTTGTGTTATTTCTTATTGAAATCAATGAGCACATGTGTAGGTTATTGTGTTGGTTTGTCTTGAATTCATTATGGTTAAATGCTAGTTATAAGCATGGCATAATATTGTTATATAATTTGCTCTTGTTATGGATCTTGCTTATGGCTTGATAAGTTATTGAATGAAAATGTCAATGCATGGGCTAAATAGTGTTTGATGTAGCTAGCTTAAGAGGGCATTGATCCTTCTTGATGATTCTACGATGAAGCTAAGAAGACAATGAACATATATGCATTCATGACCTGTAGTTACTATGTTTACCATGTGTTTGAAGAAATGTTTATCATGTGTTTGGAAATTTTGGGAAAAATATTAGCCTTTGTATTTTTTATAAAAACTTATTATTATCTTAGACTGAATTATAGAAATTTTTGGGTTGTTCAGGATAGTTAGTCTATAACTAGCCTTGAAAATTCAGAACAAGGTTTCTAGTTGCAATCTCTTAATTGAGAAATCTCGGTTGGAGTTGCATAGAGGAAGGCTTATGTGTACGGGTTAAGCCTTTTTTCCACATTCACAACTTGGAATGCATGTGGCTGGGATGTAAGGTCAGGTAAAAAGATAGTTCTAGTTCAGGGTAAGATCATCAATGGATGTTGTCTGACATCTGGGTGATGAGGTGTGCTTGGGAGGTTGCAGTAAGTTTCTAGTTAGTAGGCCCCACTTCCATAACTGTAACTTGGATGTTGGGTCATGTCATAGTAACTCTCGGTTCATGTTTACCTTGGAGAGCTTGTAAAAGTGGGTAAATGTGGGGTGGGGTGGTTATAGGGTGGTATTAGAGCCAAGTTGCAACACTAGACCTCAAGGTAAATGCAGATTGTTATGCATGCATGTCAATTGCTTGTATGTTTATTGTGCATGCATGTTAGCTAATTATGGTTATGGTTATGATATCAATGTATGAGTTGGTACGCTTGTGATGTTGTATCATGCTAATCTATATTGGCCTATGCAGATGCAATAGCCTCCCTGAGATACATTGAGGTATGGTTTTGATTATGTTATAATTAGCTAGAAATGGCACATTGCAGGAAATAAAAGGCCAAGATATGAAGAGTAGAATAGTTGAGTATAGTTCCTATGAATCTCCATACAAGCCGAAAGATACACTAGTAAGATGGGAGAGATTAATTGAGCAGAAGGGATAGGGATACTCTCCTGGTTTGATAGATACATTGAGAAGTTTGAAGGCAGAAATTGCGATTTGCAAGGAAAACAATAAGTGGTTGATTGAGGCATAGGAAAGGCTTTCCAAAGCCCAAGAAAACCAATCCAAGATTAATGCAGTCATCCTCTAGAGCCTTTCATATTTGCAGAAGAAGCGATAGCTAGGGACCAGTCACAGTGAAAAATACAAAGAAGAGACTAACGGTGAGGATGGAAGCTAGTCTCGGAAGCGGTACATGATGGAAAGAGATGATATAGTAAAGGGCGGCAGACCATTTGATACACTTGAGAGGAGTGCTAGCACTCATGGATTTTATTCTAGCTTCGGTTCTGAGATACATCATCTCCATCATCGGTAACATCCTTTAGCAGGAGTGAGAGGCCCAACTTTCCAAAAGAGTTCAAGAAATCTAAGCCTCCTACTTTGGATGGAAAAATGAAGAAATCAAGAGTTGCAGAAGCATGGATGCTTGGGATGAAGAAATTCTCCATATTGCATGATTACTTAGAGAAGGTGAAAGCCAAGATAACTACCTTCAGTCTCAAGGGAAAAGCATATATCTGGTGGGAAGTTGTTAAGCATGTCATAGGCATCAAAGAAGAGGATATGATTTGGAATGATTTTTAAAGAATATTAAGAGAAAAGTAATTTCTGAGAGATATTATGATGGAAAGGCCAAGGATTTCTATGAGCTTGGGATGGGTTTTATGATAGATGAAGAGTACACGACCAAATATCTAGAGTTGCTGAGATATGTGCCCTGTCTTAAGGATGAGAAAGCGAAGATCAAAAGGTTCATTAATGGGTTTCCATTATCATTCAAAGACCAACTTGAGTTTGATGAGCCTCGATCTTTGGAGGAATCCATCATGAAGCTGAAATATTGTTATGATCGGTCAAAGCGCAAGCCTGAGTTCAATAATTACTGGAAAGGTAATGAGGAGAGTAAACTAATATGGCTTAAGAAGTGAGGAATATCTCAGTATGTAGGTGACACAGAAAATGTGGTACCTCGTAAGAAGTTGAATTCAATTGAGAGAGGACACATGTCTCAACCTATGGAGCAGCATAATAAAGGCAATGACATAAAACCTTTGAGGTGTTGGACCTGTGGTGGATACCATCGCAGGAGGGATTTTCCATCACACCAAGGTGGGAGGCCTCAGATTTACAATGCTCACGAGGCACAAACAATTGGGGGTGTAGGCCAGAGTATTCCCCGAATCTATGCAGCAGTGGATAACAAGCATGTAGATCATCAAACATTCATTATCGAGATGGAAGGTAAGCTTTGTAAACAATTTGTTTCTACTTTGATTGATCCTAGATTGAGCTATATTGGTCGTGAACTTGTGGATCAGTGCGATTTGAATAAGAAAGTGCATGCAAAATATTGGTTGGTGTAGTTGGCTATAGGGACCAATAAAAGAGTTCATCATTGGGCGAGATCTTGTGCATTTGAGCTTAATGGAATGCATACATCAACATATCTCAATGTGCTTCTTTTGGGTTCATATAACATGCTTTTGAGCAGGGATTGGTTGTTCGTTCACAGGACCAAGGTAGATTTCTATGAAAAGGCCATTGAATTTTTGGATGATGATGGAGAAAAGAGAGTCTTGCAGGGAAAGAAGAAGCCTACACCAGTGACAATGGTTATAGCGATGCAAGCTAAGTGAAACCACAAGAAAGGTTGTTTATTGTTTGCAGTACATGTTTCTAGTGACAAAGGGAAGGAAGATGAGGATGATGAAGTCCTGAGGAAGTATCTTGTCTTACAACAATTTCAGGATGTGTTTCCTTCGATTCACGAGATGTCACCTCATAGGGAGGTGTATTTATCTATTAAGTTGATGCCGGGAGTAGCACCAACATCTAAGGCACCTTACAATAAGAGTACTTCACAGTTGGTGGAACTTAAGTTGCAACTTAAAGAAATGCTTGATAATGGATGCATAAGGCCAAGTGTGTCTCCTTGGGGTGCACCAATGTTTTTTTTAAGGAAAAGGGATGGTACTATTAGATTGTGAATTAATTATAGTCAATTGAATAAGGTGAATATCAAGAATAGGTACACATTTTCACGGATTGATGATTTCTTTAATCAAATAAAGGGAGCAACAATATCTTCAAATATTTATTTGAGATCATGATATCATAAGGTGTGCATCAAAGAAGAATACATCTACAAGACTGCATTTCATACAAGGTATGGGTACTATGAGTTTGTGGTGGTTCCTTTTGATATTATCAATGCTCCAACCACCTTCATGTGTTTGATGAATAGTGTGTTGAGCCCTTATCTGGATAAGTTTGTGATAGTATTTGTTTACGGTATATTGGTATATTCAAAGAATGAGAAGGAGCATGCAGATCACCTGACAACAATGTTGAGATTATGGAGAGAGCATAAGTTGTATGCCAAGCTAAACAAGTGCAGTTTATTTCGATCTTAGATTCATTACTTGGGACATGTTGTTTCCAAGGAAGGGATAGCAGTGGATCCATAAAATCTTAAATCTATAATCGACTGGCCAACTCCAAGGAATGTGGATAAAATGAAATTATTCATGGTACTAGCAGGTTATTATAGGTAGTTCATCAGGAACAAATCCAAGATTGTCTATCCTATTACATATTTTTAGAGGAAAGGAAAGAATTTTTAATGGATCGAGGAGTGTGCAACTAGCTTTGATCAGTTGAAGTATTTGCTTACCACTGCTCCAATTTTGAAGATTGAAAATCCTGATAAGGAATTTTTGGTTTGTAAAAATGCTTGCAAGGAAGGACTTAGTGGAGTCCTAATGTAGAAAGGATAGGTGGTTTGCTATGAATGAAGGAAGTTGAATGAGCATGAGCATAACTATGTGACTCATGATATTGAGTTGGAAACTATCATTCATGCATTAAATATGTGGACACATTATCTCCTTAGCATGAGGTTCATCATCATGAGTGATCACAATGGACTGAGGTACTTGTTCGACCAGCCCAATCTGAATGTAAGGTAATCAATATGGTTCGTTATTCTTAATGAGTTAAATTTTGAGATTAATTACATTAAAGGCAAGGAGAACAGGGTTGCAGATGGTCTTAGTAGGATAGTGCAGGTGAATCTTATTTAAGCTATGAACTCATATGGGACAAATTTACAGGAGTGAATCTTACATGTAGGTAAACACGATGAGAAGTACTAGCAGATGAATCAGATATTACAACAAGAAGGTGATAGATATGAGGAGTATCACCTCATAGCATACGACTTGGTCAGATTCAAGAGAAATATTTATGTGCCAGATAACAGTGAGTTGAAGAAGCTTATCTTGAGAGAGTTTCACATCAAGTTGTATTTAGGCCACTAAGGATACTAGAAGACCTTTAAAACTATCAAGAAGTTATATTGTTTTCCGAATCTGAAGAAAGAGGTGGTTGAGCTTGTTTAAAGGTGCTTGGACTATCAACAAGTGAAAGTTGAATGCAAGCATCCAGATAGTCTATTGCAACCTATTTTGATTCCATAATGGAAATGGGAGGAATTTCTGTTGACTTCATTACAGAGTTACCGAGGACATCATGACAACATGATTCCATCATGGTTGTGGTTGATAGGTTGAGTAAGGTAACTCACTTCATGGTAGTGAAGTCTACTAATTCAACTAGTGAAGTGGCTCATATATTCATTAGGGAGATAGTCATTGAAAAGCAGAAAGGTAGAAATATTTTCTCTTGTTGATAATTACTTGTGATTTGTTATAGTTACTTTTATATTTCTTATGTTCTTATTTTATCTTAGTTCATTAAGAAATACCAAAACTCAAAACACGAAGATCAAGGACACCATATGTAGGCGCACAGCCAAGGCAAAACCCCTACATAGTGGAAAACCCAGTCAAGAACTCTTCCTTCATTAATTCAAATGAGATAGGCCAACACCCTAGACCAAAAAACCTTCCTCCACCACCAAGTTATCCTTCCAAGATAATTTAGAAAACTTCAATTGTCTCTTATTGTCCAACAAATTATTCCCAACAACAATCCATAAATTTGACTTCACAGTAATAGAATTTCGACCCCAGCTACAAAATTTCCGGCCTCCCAGTAACTACATAATTTTCATCCCCTTAGAAGCACTCCAGAACTTCACAAGTGTGAAATAGGAGTGAGAAAAACTCAACTTATCTTGCTTGACAAGGTCCTCCTTCTTCTTCGCTAGCCCTGTCCTCTTCTTCCTTAGAAATTCACACTTTTTCTAGCCCGAGAAGTTGCAGATCGAAATTGCTGTGAGTGAGTGACAAATTAGGTCGAGTTGTTGCCTTTATATAGTGAATTTTCTCCTCATTTTAGGCCAACTTGTCCAGTTCGAGGTTGACTTGGTGGAAGAGGCCTAATTTACTTATTTTACAATAAAATAAATTTCTTCTTTCACAAATAAATCTCAAGAAAGGTATTTTATAATATGACATGGACAAGAACACTTGACATAAACCCTAAAAGCCTTAAATGGAGGCTTTGACCTAAAAACAATTGACCCAAGAATGAAACCCATGATTTAATAAGTCAATTTGTTTTATAATAAAATTTCTTTTTCTTTCTTTTGATAAATATATTCAGATACAATTATGAAGACCGACACTAGTTACATTCTTCAACACTCCCTCTTAACTAGGGAGGTATTCATAATTACCTATATCTATAAAGGTACATGGAAGGTATTCAAAACGAACTATTAAGAGTTCAGTACACTCAGTGCTACAGACTAGATTCCTAACCAGAGTAATCTATCAAAGTGGGACTAAGATGGAGTCAAGCTTTCAACCACTCTAGGTACCATCGAGCTTACTAGCTAACCGTCAACCCAGGGATCTAGGTGTGTATCCAAGGTTAGATATCCAAGACCAATGCCACCCTCCCTCTCTGGGATCTAAACATCAACACATAAGCCACCTAGATGTCCTCCCAAGCATCCACCATTATATGCTTCATCTCTCCCTAATAAACTAGATATATTCATTTGTCCAAGCATGCTTCGAGAGTGTTCATCGTTCTTATGGAGATATTTATCTGTACAAATACAAACCCCAATCAACAATAAACTATTGAAATATATATGCAAGTAAATACAAACCTTCGAGGTCCTTAATCATCCTGATGCCACTTATATCAAGTTATTCATATGCAAATAGTCAGAAGATTTTCTTCTTTCATTTCTTCAACAACATCAAGACATCCTCAATACATTGTAGTAATTTCATCCATTATTCAATTTATTATTCAAATTATCCATCATGACTTATCGTAATATGCCCTCCCTCTTAATTGGGGAGATGTACAATTTTCTTCTAATTGTGCTCCCTCTCATCTTAGGGAGATCAACACCTTCATAAGATCAAAGAAACTTCATTCTTTCAAGGCTTCATCTTTCTTATGGCATCAAGGTCATCTTGATCATTATCATTCTCATAGCTTCATTTAATCATGAGAATGACTATAAACATCTTCAATCATGAACATCTTCAACATCTTGAAGATTGTGTACCTGCAACACATTTAATAACAAGTACAAACAAATACAAACATACAAAAGCATGAATTTAACTATACCAAAATCGTGTCAATACTATAATGGAAGCATTAGACTTTGTACATTAAACAACTAAACCTAGTTAGGTTCATGAGACACATATTTTTAAACGCTAGAGATCAACTTATTGCTAGGTTTTTGTCATAAACCATAGCTTCATCATCAAGACTTTGAGAAACTCAACCAAGAAATCAGACTCATTATATCTAGAGCCTCAATATTACTTTTAGAGATATATGAAAAATCCTACCATGACTTAATGTAAACCCTAGATTCCATCTTCGAGACACAAATCCTTAGATATCAACATTTAATAACTATCATACCATGCATTAATTAAGGTTTCAACAATGTTAGACACTACTAGGTGTTACACAGTATTTTGTCACCGTCCCTGCAATCCCCATCCCGAACATTGGAGGACCATTTCAATGACTTATGTGTATTGTCATACCTTGAAAGAAGTGTCATTTCATCCCTTGGCATGTCAAGAACATTTCCTATGTTGATCATTCCTAAAGCAGGCTCTCAAAAACACATGATTTTGGGTCTGCGCTGGTAGGCAGTTATGGCCTCACGCCTATAGAGAAATTAACACTAGGCCTCGCGCCCATTAGCGCTCTGTCTCAGTGGACCACCCGCGCTGGGGCTGTTTTTGGAAAGTTTTTAAAAATAGAAATGAAGTTTCCATGTCTAACTACTTCGTGAGCGGAGTCATCATGGTTTGTTTGACTGAATAATGTCGAAGTCCTTCCTTTGGATTATTGTTTCCTATAATTAAGCAACTCCCCAAAGGATAAGGCCTCCCTTCCACCTTATGAGGGATCCCAAACCACCTCCTCCTCTCCTATAAATACATCATTATCACTTGGTTTCAGCTAGCTGAACAGTCCTTACTATAGCTGGTGTGAAGAATAAGGCAGAGAGGAATCCATTGTAAAGAGAGAGTTTAGGCTCGTTGCCTCACCAAGTCCGATTCTTGACGAATGCTTGAGATGTGTTTGACTGAACCCGTCGAAGGAGGCTGCAACGTCAAGGCTTTAAGGTTGTAAAATTATTTTCTCTATCGTTAATACAAGACAAGTTTTTTGGTTCCAATTTTTTGTTTGATAATATGAAAAATGTTTGATTCTCCTTGACCAATCGAATAACTGTAAATGAAAATATGTTTTCGTATGCTGTCACTGTTCACTTGATCCTTGTGCAGGTACAGGGATATTACCACTGAAAGACTGCGACGTGTGAAGACAAATATCAGCGGATCGTTGCTGTAAATGACAACAAAGGCGTTGGATCAAGGTAGGCCATCTATCCTAACTCGGTTTCATTTATAAGCTAGGAGTCCGAAAGTCCAGCTTGTTCCCTGCTAGACCCACTCTAGGGCTAGAGGGATCGCTTCTGTCCACATAGGGGATTTACCTGCACAACAAGTTGGTGAATCCATTGGGGATCAGTGTGTTTGTCGTCTCTGGTTGTTCTTCTAGTGTTTTTATTGTCAAGTCGACTTTGGTCGTATCATCATTTTTCTACTTTGTTTTTCCTATCTAATTATTTTCGGCCATCCCATTCAAACTCAGAGTGTCAAATATGACGCCTTCTAAGTGGATTTTTATTTTTTTCCATAGTTTTATGGCTCGGTGTTGTTGTTTCTTGAACAGTCGCGTCGATTGGCACTTGTTGCCTTTATCACATGCACACCAACCTCTATTTAGCACAGATTATAGCTTGACAGACACGCCAGATCCTGTAGGTTAAAATTTTAGCCTTTACCCTGAGTTTTGTTAGTTTCTCTTACCTCTGGGTTGGATTTTCATCTTTCAATTGGTCTACTGGGATTTCTTTGACTCTCTTGTCTCGTTCTTCTCAGTTGTTTGTCCCTTATCTGATCAGTGGAGTTTGTCGTCCTAGGGTTTCTAGGTGTCTTCTACCGCTTGTTCGACTACCTCCTCACTGAACATTCTAAGTTGAGTTTGAGTAAATTTGGTCTTTATCGTTTCAGTTTGTTGACTGATTGTTTTAGATTTTCTTTTGGTTCTACGTGTCATTGGTTTGTTGAATGATCGTCTTGGATTTCATTTAGCTCTCCATCTGTCACCTTGAGCATAGATTACATTGCTCACTAAATCGGTTTGAAAGCCTTTTTTTTCCCTGAAGGATTGCATCTTTGTTTTGAGTGTGTTTGATGTTAGTGTTGGATTGATCTCTTTACTTTAGATCGTTTCATTTGAATTTCTCAAAAATAGTCTCTATTTTTTCATTTAGTGTAATTGTGCATTTTTCTTCTCATTCATCTAAAAGGACAAAATTTGCATTCTTTCTCTTAGTTTGAAAATGAAAACTATTATTTTGCATTAGTAGATTTTAGTGAACAAGGAAAGAGCTTCTCGTTTTCTGCTTTGGTTGTCTTAGATGCATTAAGGGAAATTTCCTCTTGTATTCGATTGATTTCTGCTTTGTTATGAATTACTATCCCTCTCTTAGCTAGTTTTTCATCGAATTGGAATGATTTTCTTTTGCATGTAGTTGTGCATTAAGGATTCGAGATTACATTCGGTAAGGCCTTGAAATTGAAACATTAATTCAAGATCAACGTTAAAATGAATTCAATCAACCTAAGGAAGTATTGAAACTTAACCCTCACACATTTAGAGGTCTAGTCTAGTGACGTGTTTTGACATCATTAAACCTAGTAGCTGTCGTTCGCCATCTGGCATTAGACAGCGCTAGCACGGACTTGTGCTCGCCATACCGTCTATTATATAAAGGGAGACCGTCATAGGTTGCAATCCTTTATCCATAGGAAGCCAAGTCTGCTGCCCTATAACCGTGATACACCGAACATAACATTCGGGGAGACTGCCTGCATGTACATTAAGTCCTTGGTCATTTCTCTTTCATTTTATCACCAAGGTGTATATTGCAGTTCACAGAAACTTGGTACACCCTCTTGCTTAGATTTCCTAAGTAGTCATTTTGGTATTTTTGTGACTCCCTAAAATTTAAAAGATCATCGAGCACTTGTCCTTTTGTGCTTGTTCAACCTGAAAGTGACTAGAGTCACCTTTTGCCTATTTCTTGACTCTTAAAATATGAAAAGGTAGAGTTTTGTTTCAGTGTCATAAAATCAATTACCTACGATCAAAAACCCATTAAAGATATTTTATTGGCTTGTTCTTAAGTAATTCCTTAGTGTTTGATCTTGAATCCTCGAATTGGTCATCTCGGTTCTCTCCTGCTTTGAGATAAAGTCACGATGGTGGAACCACCAGTTTCGTCGTCCCCTTCATTACCTCCTAGTGAAGATCCTTCTCCTGAAGTTTCTTTAGGAGCACCTCAACCCACTAGGCCTATCGATTACTAGCAGTCTATTCTTCCGAGTATCTTACCTCTAGCTACCTGATCTCCTCTTGAGGAGCCATTTGATATTAGTTGGCAACCTCAGGACGCTTGGGCTAGTTTTGGAAACGAGGAAGAGTTCCCTCCTCTTACTTCGCAACCATCTTTACTTGCCACTACTTTAATTTCCACTACTCGTCGCCTTTTCGACGATACCATGGCTTCATATGAAATGGATTCTTTGAGTCCCATCAGTGGTGAAGAGATTTATGTTTCTACAGGAGATTATCAACTCCCTTCGGAGATTTCTCCTTGTGTCTTAAGTCAACCTTCCTCACGGACAGTATCTCTCTCGACCAGTTATTGTACGTTGGGTCAGATCATTCCTGGCATTGCATTATTGTATTAGAACCCGATATGGTCACCTACATCGACCCCCTCGGGAAGCTCGTTTGTCACAAATTCGAGGGCATCACCCTCGACTCCCTTGACGTTGACAATTGTTATGTCTGTCCCTGTCCGGCCCACTGTCTGTGTGGCTTCATCTGCATCGGCTATTATTATGTCTAAGTCATTGTCATCATCTTCTTTTGTTTGTTAGTCAGTTCCTGTCACTTCCACGTTACCCGTTGGGCCTGCTGTGAGTGGATCATAGCCTCACGTTTCAGGAATCAAACCTACTGGTAGTGAGCCTATCACTTCTAATTTAATTCCTGGAGGGTTAACATTTGATCAATACCTATTAGGTATTCAGCATCAGAATTACACTCCTAAGGGTTCTCAGCAGTCGCAAATTATTGTTAATCATCCACATCATTATGATGAGTACATAAATCCCATCTATTTTCCTCCAATTAACCCCAACCAATTCACGTACATACCGAGACAACCCTATGGTCCACAAGGACAACCCTTTCAGGGACAACCTTTAGCCCAATAGGGACAACCCTACAGTCCACAGGGGCAACCTTATGGCCCACAAGGAAAACCCTTTCAGGGACAACCTTTAGTCCAACAAGGACAACCCTACGGTTCTGCTGGTCAACCTTATTTTCAACAGTGAGCATCTTATGTTCCCAGGGGGCAAATCTATCCACCACAGGGAAAACCTTTTGTGTAACAACACCAACCTTAAATTCAGCAAGGCCCAAATTTTGTAAAAAAAGGTCCACCCTCTATTGCTCAGTCGGTTCAACCTGGTCTTTAGGGGCAAATTGGCCCATCCCAACCATCGGGCCAACCTCTTCCACAAGGGCAACCCGTTGGCTCTCAGTATCCAAGCCAACCTCCTCTGTAGGGACAACCTGTCTAACCACAACATCCGGGTCAACCTGCACCCCAGGGGAAACCCGTTCAGCCTCATGGCGCTACTTACATTCCTCAAGGTCAATCTCAGGTGGTATATAGTGCGCCCCAAGGTGTTACTTACATTCCTCAAGGTTAATCCTAGATGGTATACAGTGTGCCTCAAGGCACTGCGTACATTCCTCAAGGTCAAACTCAAGTGTTATATAATGCACCTCAAGGCACTGCTTACATTCTGCAACAAAATACATATGTTGCTCAAACAGGACCTCAGTGGTTCGCTCATAATCAATATCCCTGTCCTCAACCCATGTATGGGCAGAATTATCAGGCTTATAACCCCTATGGACAGAATCCTTCGGGATAGAACATATGGGGGAAGAATTTCTCTCAACTTGGTTGGAATCCCAATACTGGTCTTTATCAATGTCTTGCAATGCCTTTCAATCCACAATTACCTTTCCTTGCTACGTTGGAACTGCCTGATGTGTAGAAGTTGACGAATGATCCTATCCTTCATAATCCATATCGGCCTCCAATTTCGACTAAAATCCCTGGCGATTGTCCCAAATTTGAGGGCAAGTCCGGAGAAGACCCCTAAGCACATGTTATGACATACCATATTTGGTGCTCTTCTAACTCTTGGGTTGACGATTCCATTCGACTTCGTATTTTCCAAAGGAATCTCACTGGTGCCACTGCCAAGTGGTACATTGAACACTCCCATGGCGTCTTCCAAGATTTCAACTCTCTAGCCATGGCATTTCTCATGCACTTTCCGTTACCAGTTTAGTATGAAACTGGGACGCACCTCCTCACATCCTTGAAACAAGATCGAGCTACTCATATCTCCGATCATATTCATGAATGGAGGTGACGTCATCGTTTGATCAAGTTTGATATTCCTAATCAACTTCTGATTCGTTCACCACCTCTTTCATTGCTCCTATTGCTAAGGACATTGCTATGGGGGCATGTGTTACTAAGGAACAAGCCATCACTCATGCCCAATACCTTGATCTCGTGTACTCTCAGTCCGGCACATTGTATGAACTCTTTCCTGATGCCCCTTGACCTGGAACTTCCAAAGCACCGGCTACGCCATCCATCGGCGGCATCATAGTTTCCGTGTCTCAGACTTCTCAGAAGTCTTCTCCAAATTCTGCGAAGCAAAAATATACTCCTTCCAATGATACTACTTCTCAGCCACCTCTGAATTCTGGTACAACCGCGGAAGTGAATGCCGTCCAGTCCAATCCGACGGATAAAAATTCCAAGGGTAAGAAGGAGGGTAAAGGTAAAGCCAAAGCCGATACCCCAAAACATGATTCTCAAAAACCTCATGAAGAGAATTACACCAAGGACTATCCATGACGTTCCGAGGTGAGTCGACTACTCAAAGGCACCCAAGGCACTTCGGGTGTTCTTAAAGAACCTTTCCCATCACAGAAAACTCAGTTGGTGGAGCAACCTCAGTCCTCCGCCCCATTTGGCTCTCATTTTTTCATGATGAACGAACCTGCACCCGTCTTTATTGCTACTCGATCGAAATATTATACCGTATCACGTCAGGCAGCAGGGAAGGAAATTGTTGATGGTCCTCCTCCCTTGCCTTCTTCTGGCCCTCTTCAGATTTAAAGGCCCGGTACTGAGCCCGTTATACGACCACCTTCCAAAGGTGTACTCCGAAATTCTTCTTACAATCCCAATTCCTGTGTTGCTCAGCATTACAGTGTTGTTGAGGATTTGGCTCAGGCGCCATCTGCTATGTCTGCATTGGAAGTACTTTACAGTTGTTCGTCACAATGGAAGGTTTTGTTATCTGCCATCGGAGGGGTTGATCCCATTGATTCTAGCCTTATCACTTTCGATTTGGAAAATTTCGTCCCACGTCTCCCTCACCAACTTACACTAATCATCCAAGTTGGGATTAATGGAAATAATCTCCAACAAGCCGTCATGGACGATGGTGCATCTACGTGCATCATATCTTCTTTCTGCTGGAAATCCATCGGTTCTCCAGCCCTCATTTCATCTCCAAACGCTTTAGAAGCTTTTAACGGAAGGGAATCTCACCCTCTTGGTGTTATCTCTAGTTTACCTATTACGTTAGAAGGGAAAACGGTTAACGTTGAGGTTGAAGTCGTCAACGCCAAGCTCAATTACAATCTTCTCCTCGGTCGCAGTTGGACTCATGCCATGCTGTGTGTCCTGTCCACTCCCTTTCATGTTCTTCGATTTCTGCACGAAGGAAAGATCATCACTATCGATCAGTTGTCCTTTTTCACTTCTTCGTCTTCCGAGAGCAACGTTCCATATGTAGATCAGATTCCTACGCCTCATGAGAGCATAGGATTAGGTCTTTTCAAAGATCCTACCCTCATGGGTCTTTTTTCTCTTCATCCACCCAACACTGCTCAAGTGAACATGATCTCCAGGTCTTCTGATCCGTGGATCATCCATTCACCTGAGCAGATTGATTCGTCTGGTGACTCAATGCCGTTAAGCCCAATAGAAATTGATTATTGTGAAATTATTTCAGCTTCGGCTCCTCCTCCCTCTGATCATGCTCCTTTGAGTATGTCTCTTGACATTTATTATCAATCCCCTTGGCTCGGCACTTTGGATTTGCCCGATCCTTTAAATGAGATATTTCCCACTTATGAGGCCATTGTGGAAACTATGTCCCTTGAGGATCCTCCTTGGGACGATAGTCATCATCATTCCTCTTTCATGCATGGCCTTGGGGTGATGTCTACTTGTCTTGAGAAGTTCACTTCGCAAGTTCCTTCTCATCCGCTTGAAATTCCCATCCTGACACATGAAGTCTTTGTGAAAGGTAACTTGGGGAACATTACGCAAATGATGCCTATCGACATCTCCGTCAAACCGGGGGTTGTCGAGAACATCCAAATTGGGGTGACCTATTCTCGTGATGAGATCAAGGTCTACACTAGTCTCTTCCACGAGTTTCAAGACATTTTCTCTTGGTCTTACGAAGAAATGCCCAACATCGATTCGAGTATAGTTGTGCATGAGATTCCTACTTTCCCTGGTGTGAAGCCTGTTCACCAACGTCTTCGTCCCGTGCACCCTAGAAAGGCGGCTGCCATTAAGGGAGAAGTTGAAAAACTTCTTAAAGCTGGTTTTATTTATCCTATTCCCTTGAAAGAATGGGTTTCCAATATTGTTCCCGTGGATAAGAAGCAGGGAACTATTCGTGTCTTTGTAGATGACCGTGGTATCATTTGCGCTTGCCCTAAGGATAATTATCCCACTCCTTTTATTGACCATATCATTGATGAATGTGCTGGGAGTGAGATCTTTTCCCTTATGGATGGGTTTTCTAGCTACAAATAGATCAATATTCTTCCGGTTGATCAACACAAAACCACCTTTATCTGTCCTTGGGGTACCTTTGCCTATAAGAAGCTCACTTTTGGTCTTAAAAATGCTGGGGCTACATTTCGAAGAGCAATGTCATATGCTTTCCATGACATTAAGCACATTGTTCAACCTTACCTGAAGGACCTTTCGACTCATTCAGCTAAGCGTCAAGACCACCCTGATCATCTCCGTCAAATATTTCTTCGCTGTAGACGCTATAACATTTGGCTCAATCTGCATAAGTGTGTCTTCTACGTTGATTCCAGTATGCTCTTAGGGTTTATCGTCTCTAAAGACAGAATTCATCTCGATCCCCTCAAAATCGAATATATTGTTAATCTCCCCGCCCCTTCCTCTTTACATCTGCTGCAGAGTCTGCAAGGGAAAGCTAATTTCTTGCGCCGTTTTATACCGAACTATGTTGAAGTGGCCAAAGGCTTTACACGATTACTTAAACAAGGCGTCCCGTTCCTCTGGGATGAGATCGCCCAAAAATCCTTCGATGCACTGAAGACATTGCTTATCAATGCTCCTCTGTTGTGTCCTCCCAATTATCATCACGATTACTCCCTCTATTTCGGTGTCGCGTTTAGCACTATTCCCATGGTTCTGGTGCAAGACGTCGATGATGGTGACGAGCATGTCATTTACTATTTGAGTCGCAATCTTCTCGATACTAAAACACGTTACACAGATGTCGAGAAGTTGGCGTTGGTTGTTGTTCAATGTTTTCTTCATTATATTTTGTTGCACACAGTGACAGTGATTTCTAATTGCAACCCCATGACCTACATATTGACTCGTCAATTAATGGGGGGAAAATACTCAAAGTGGATCGTTATCCTCCAAGAGTTAGATTTGGAGTTTACTACCACCAAGTCGAAGAAATCATTGGTTTTTTCCAATTTTATTAGCTCTCTCCCTTCTGATTCTGCTCCATCTGGTTCCGAGGAACGCATTCCAGATGACACTCTTTTTCTCATTAGCACACTCGATCCTTGGTACAGTGATATCATCGTATATCTTTAGAATTCCACCTTCTGATCTGAGTTGACGAAGTATGCTCGTCGACGCATCCGCCATTATTCGCAACCTTATCATATGACCAAGCTCACGATAAGCTGGGGGCAGGCAAATTCCAAACCATGTGGCATGGGCCCTATATCGTTAAGAACATTTTGTAGAACGAGGCTTATGAGCTAATTGATTATGAAGGTTATCCTTTGGATCAACCTAAAAATGGGATGTATCTCAAAAAATACTATGCATGAGTTTCTCATGCATGTTTCTTTTGTACATAGGTGTTTTTTCATTTTTGTACATTTTTTTAGCTTGGTGTGCTTTGCGAGGGGTTTTCCTCCTTATTGTGTCGCTGCTTATTGTGCAAATATCTGTGACTCCTTATATTGGTTTCACGGATGGTGCCTCCTGCAGTACCCGGAACCTGTCTTCTGCAGCCTGGGTGATTTATAGTCCTAATGGTGAGTTGATAGACCTTCAATGTATTTTTTTAGGACGAACCGGGAACAATGTCGCAGAATATAGTGCTGTCATTGAAATCTTAACTGAGGCCATTGCTCTCGACATTCGTGTTTTAATTGTTAACCTAGACTCTTAGCTTGTTGTTCTTTAGCTTAATGGGCATTATTCTGTTAGAAATCCTCAAATCTTAAGGTTGTATTTATGTGTTCATTTATTAGAAAGGAATTTCGGTTACATCACATATTAACCTATTCCTAGACGAATGAATGCGTTAACTAATACAGTAGCCAATATTGTATTAGATAGACATTTGCGTAATTTGTAAAACATCATCATCACATAATAAGATTCATACAGGAAAAAAAAAAAAAAAAATTTATATATATATATATATATATATATATCGAGTGTTTACATCCACGTGCATCATAAGTTCAAAAAATATGTATGTTTTAGTCACATCCTGAGACATCATGTCTCTCAAAAGATATGCAGAAATAAAAGCCTAGGTGTCTAGTCAGCATGATGCTCATGGTAGCATGTCACTGCACGCACGAGCTGCGTCAATAAGTGGTGAACACGGTTCGACACCCCCGGATTGTACATCTGGTATGCGCGAGGAACATCAACAAATCTCGCATAGTCTAGGATTCTACTGGTGAGTCCCTCTAGGTTGCGTACGATTTCCTCCTCCTCGCTTCCCTCACCATGAGGGGCCACATCAAAATCATGAGGAATCCTCCGTGCTATTGGAGACATTCCTGTAGGTCTTTGTGGGTCGACATCTGCAAATACATGGATTAACATCAAAACATATATAATCAAAAAAATTACAATACTCATCAAAATACAAAAATGAGTGTTACCTAATGCTTCATCCCAATCCTCTCCTACCGGGAGTGGGAGATCCACATCACTCGTAAAGTTCGTGCCAGAATAGGGCCAATCCTCCACGATAATGAGTTGTCGACAGAGCCATTCAAAGAATTCCAGTCTCCAGGACATCTGTTGACCGCCTCCTGATCTAGGCATCAAAGCTGCCCAACAGACCATCTGTGGCTCTTGGTCTAGTGGTGTAGGAACTATCACTTCCTGACACTGAAAGATTGGTAACCGTTGCAGGATGAATGGTACCAAGATGGACCCATAGCCAAATTGTTTAGCTGGCCATTCTTGCATTTCATCAGTTGGTGTTTTATATTAATCATTACCGCCTTTGCCCAGTTCTATAGAGTTGGTGCCATACAATCTACGGCAAGTAGTAGCTGTGTTTTTGTGGCTTCATGCGGAGCTTGAGATCTAGCAGCTCGAGTGATGGTGTGCAGCACTACTTTTAGTGCCAAATCGGGAATGGTTTGGATGTCCACCTTCCAGCTCTTGGATCCTTTCCTTGCCCCTCGGCAAGCTCTGTCAATGACCATGCTTATGTTTTCCATCGTGGGCCGGGTACCTATCAGGATTGGTACTACCCTCCTCTGTGATAATCCAGTTATGAAGTATACATCCGAGACCTCAATCTCTAGCTCCTGATTGTGAATTATGAATCTTTCTCGATCAATTTCCCATACACTGATCAGGTACTGTAATAGCTCTAGTTGAGCTCAGAGACATGGCGCCATGAAGAATTTTAGAAGCCCGCGGTCTCTGAGAACATCCATGCATCTTACATTGCCCAAGGCTTTCTCATATTATTCCCCATGTTCTCTTTCCTTTCACTCGATCACCATTTTTCTTTCACACACATGCAAAGTCATCAAAGGGGCTATCAATAGTCAAATTATTAACTATTGAAAGGTTTAAGATGGGCTATTTGGTTGAATTTATATGCAAAAGTTGTGGCCGCGGTTGGCACGCTCCCGTTTGGATTCAAGGCGGGTTGGCGCGAGTCCGTGCCCGGCACCCGCGCCAACTTCCGCGCCCTAAATTAAACAAAACCCCCCCACAAATCTGAAAAAAGGAAATGCAGGTAATGAAAATGACATCAAAATGCAGGCAAGGACACGAGCTCTCACCTGGAGAAGATGGATTCGCGAGGTTAAAGTGAAAAAAGGGTAAAAATGCTCACAAGAGGTAAAAGTGAAAAGTAATTTATTTTTACTAATTTTGGCATTTTATAAACTTTTTAGAACCCTAATTAGGTTTTTGGGCATGTTTTTAGATTATTTTAATATTTTATCTCGAAAAATGGGTTTTACGTGCGTTTCTTGTACATCAATAGGTCCTGAACGTACCGGTGATGAAGTGACGAGTTGTATTTTATTACTTTTTTCGGACTCAGTAAAAACACGAAAAAGTCACCCCCTGGAGTCATCTTTCAGCTCTTTTTTGACTCTCGAAAATTGAAAAGATTGCCGAGACTCTTGTCATTTTGAACTCATTAAAGGCTGCGAAACGACATCTACCCAGTATACTTTTACGCCTTTTTCAGGCTGGGATAGATTATTTACGAAAAAGGAATACCTTAGCCTATCGCAACTAGGAGGTTCTATCAGATATAGTTTTCTACCTTTTTGGATCTTTGAGAATACCTACGAAAAGGAACCTGTTGGAGTTTTATTTTGCGCTTCTTTTCAAACTCTCTAAACATGAAAATATGTTGAGTTCTTACTTTGTCAGACTCGTTAAAACTTACATGACATCGGAAATTGTCACCATGACGTAACCAAGTTCCTCCTTCCTAGGGCTCGTAAAATGTGCTAGGATGGATTTGTCCGAAGGACAAAATTATATGACAAGAATATGCTATCCCCTTCAAGCATAATTGGGGGACTCACCAGCAATGGTGGGGGAAAATGGAACCAGTTCTCAGTCTTGTCGGCAATATGTCGCTCTTGAACATGACACTTGTCTGCAATTCATGTCGGGTTGGGGACATCCCATTTCATCATTTTGCCTCCATGGGTTTGGGTAATCTGTTTTGACCTCTTATCTTCTCTTTGCCACATCATCATGACCTCAGATCCCTTAATGTCAAATGCTGCCAAATTCCAGAGTCATGTGGCCAATATGTTCAAGAGAATTTTCCTTCTACAGTTTTAAAATTCCGATCCTCTATTTGGTCCCGATTCACTATCATCTTGTTCCTCTGTCTCGTGTCGATGATGTGGGAAACATTATGACCCTCCTTCGACCAGGTCACTTCATGTCGACTTCAGCTCATTATCCAGAAAGCTGATCTAGAGACTCCCTTTCGGTACCTTGGAGCTTGCATGCCTTAATGGCAAGTTCTTCGCATTCGACGATAGGTCCTCATCATTGGACTTTGATCGAGTTATTTCACGGGTGTTCGAATCCAGCGCACTGTTCACATTCCACGAATTGTACTTGTTGTACCTTGATAGACATTGTCATTATTGATGGTTTCTCTCGCGCCTATTAACAACTTTCATCATTGGCTGGTAATCAGGCAACTTTCTTACATGTTTGACTTCAGCTCACTTATTCGCATGCTTGAATTTGTACTTGTTTTGGTCGAGATGGAGCGCAAGACCCTGGGTTTTGTCTGATAAAATTGAGGCTGCGAGACGATTTGGTTTATCATGAATATATGTATGAATCTTCTGATTGGATGGATGCAACCATACCTGAGTCTATTTATTGATCCTTCTTGCTGGATGGCTGTGTCCATACCTCAGATCTTGTTTTTATATGTACTCTATTATGGATGGCTGCGCCCATGCCACATATTCATGTATCAGAGATATCAATTTTACTTGTACTTTCAGGTCTTCTGACGACGGTGTTTGGTTTGAGCATGTTCTCATAAAGCATTTCACTCCTCCCTCTCTCTCGGACCTCATGCTTTAGGGGGCATCTGCTACACAATATTTTTTCACCGTCCCTGCAATCCCCATCCCAAACATTGGAGGACCATTTCAATGACTTATGTGTATTTTCATACCTTGCAAAAAGTGTCATTGCATCCCTTGGCATGTCAAGAACATTTCCTCTGTTGATCATTCCTGAAGTAGGCTCTCAAAAACACATGATTTTGGGTCGGCACTAGTAGGCAGTTATGGCCTTGCGCCCATTGGCGCTCATTCTTAGTGGACCACCTGCGCCGGGCTGTTTTTGGAAAGTTTTTTAAAATAGAAACGAAATTTCCATGTCTAACTACTTCGTGAGCGGAGCCATCATGGTTTGTTTGACTGAATAATGTCAAAGTCCTTCATTTGGTTTCTTGTTTCCTATAATTAAGCAACTCCCCAAAGGATAAGGTCTCCCTTCCACCTTATGAGGGATCCCAAACCACCCCCTCCTCTCCTATAAATACATCCTTCTCACATGGTGTCAGCGAGCTGAACAATCCTTACTATAGTTGGTGTGAAGAATAAGTCAGAGAGGAATCCATTATCGAGAGAGAGTTTAGGCCCGTTGCCTCACCAAGTCTGATTCCCGACGAATGCTTGAGACATGTTTGACTGAACCCATCAAAGGAGGCTACAACGTCAAGGCTTTAAGGTTACAAACTTCTTTTCTCTATCATTAATACAAGACTGGTTTTTGGGTTACAATTTTTTGTTTGATAATATGTAAAATGTTTGATTCTCCCTGACCAATCGAATAGTTGTAAATGAAAATATGTTTTCATATGCTATCACCGTTCACCTAATCCTTGTGCAGGTACACATATATTACCACTGAAAGACCGCGACGTGTGAGGACAAAGATCAGCGGATCGCTGCTGCAAACAAAAAAAAAAGCATTGGACCAAGGTAGGCCATCTATCCTAAATCGTTTTCATTTATAAGCTAGGAATCCAAAAGTCCAGCTTGTTCCCTTGTTGCTAGACGCACTCTAGGGCTAAAGGGATCGCCTCTGTCCGTAGAGGGGATTTACCTACACAACACTAGGGTTTGTTTGCAAACCGTAGATTTTATCATAAAAACTAAATCATATTGGAAAAAAATATTATCATATCCTAGAATATTAATTTCTACTAGGGCTTTGTTACAAACCCTATAATTCACAAACTTCTATCATAAAAAAATTAGGTCAACATACTTGCAAATAAATATCTAGGATTTCATGCACTAGCAATCAATATCTACTAGGCAAATACAAACATCAATATATATCAAATTTATACATACAAAATTTTTATTAGGACTAGAGTTTCAATCATACATACGAATATACATGATTGAGGAGGATCGTATAGGTCCAAGTACAAGTGGCTTAAGTACAAAAGGCTAAAAATTCAAAGTGGCAAGAATGTGGCAAAAACTGTGTCAAGTTGAAGATATCGTCACCCTGATCGCAATGGTGCGAATGATTCGTTAAACTGAGCTCGTATGCGAAAGTTAGAGGCAACCAAAGTTTATGGTTTGACTTGGTGATGTGGCAGCTTAAGGAGGCGACAAATTTGCAGAAATCTGGCCATCGGATTCCGGGCGAATTTGTGGGACAGTTAGTTTGACTCCTTTGGTCCAATTCCATAAATTTTAAAAAGGGCATGTTGATTTTTAAAATTAAAAAAAATATAAAAAAATAGTAGGGGCGAGCCATGACCCCCGCCCTTACCCCAACATATTAACCAAATATATTACTAAAATATGGTTTGGCCAACGACCATTGTTAACACTGGAAAATCGTATAAGAAAAGACGACATCAATTAATGTCGAGCCTAAGGATTTACAGGGGGGGAACACATTATGGAATCAAGAAGTATTTAAAATCTCTAAGGTTTTGAGAAAATCATATTTGAACTAGTCATAAATGCTGAATTGTGCGCTTTATCCTTCGAGAAGATCACCTTCTGCGCGCCTTTTGGCTCGATAAGCACACATTCCTGGAAATGGAAAAAAGTCGCTTTCCGGGACCACACCAAGCAAAGGATTGTTACTCATTGTGTGAAAGCCGCCTAAGGACAACCACCAATGCCTCCTTAGACAACATGTGACCACACAAAAGAATATTTGAGCACACAATGGAATCACACCTCTCCCTTGGGTCACTATCCATCATGTACTAAGGGAGGGAAGGAGGATTTGAAACTCACCTATATAAACCCACCAAGAGATGAAGAAATGGTGATCACATTGTTATGCTGGCCAAAGTTTCCCAAGCATCACCAACATTATGTGTGACCCGGAGCTGGAGCTAAAGAGGACTCGATAGTTGGCCACCCAACATCTTAGTCCACCACAATAGAGAGAGAGAGGGAGACTGCATCAAAGGCAGAGCTTGGAAGGCAACATCCTTGCATCGGGACCTAGAGACATTGCCTAGGGGCCCTTTGGCAAGTGGGTAAAATTTCTTCTCCGTTCAAACGTTTAATAAGAAGAGGCCATCGAGCCATTGTTTGAATTATTATCGTATTGAATCTCTATATAGCTTCTGTATATTTGTGTTTTAGTTTTTAGTTTAACCAGAGCATACTTTAGCATACTATTTCCATTAAGTTTTATGCTTTTGAGCTCCCGCACTTTCTGCCTGTTACCAATAGTTTAAAGAGTAGACCACACTCTTTAAGCTGGTGCGATTTCGTACACCCGTGCGACTAATCCACCACAATAGGATTGGCGACTCCACTGACGTGTTCCAAGTTTATGTGGTTGTGCCATCTTTTGCAGGAGACCCTTTGTCTATGATGGAGTGGAGATAACAGTCCTCTGACCCATATTGCAGTCCCTAGACTCGCTGAAGTGACAGACTGAAGAAGGCAACTCCTAATATTTTTACTTGCAGGATTTTTGCGCGCATTTTTTCCCCACAGAGGCGCAGTGCATGCGTTCAGGACTGACCCGTGCGCAGGAAAGTGCACCTGTCAGACCCTTTTCCGCACAAATTACAAAATAAAATTTGTTCTCTCTATTCTACATTTTTCTGCTTGTAAATGTACTGGGAAGCCCCTAATGTATCTGCTAGCACCTGTGTTGATACCCCACGGCTTCTGAGAACCCACTTTTTGCTTCTTTCTATAGGCATTTAGTTAGTTTTCATTTAAGTTGGTTTTTGCAAAAGTGTTCACATAGTTTAAGTAGGGGGTGAATTAACCATTGATTTCCGAACAATTTATGTTTTTTCAAACTCTGGTATGCACACTTAATTTAACTAGTCCAAGTAAGTGGCTCAAGACCACACATGCATAAGCTAGTGTAGAAATTGTAGGAAATTGCGAGACTAGGATTGAATCGCCAATTAGAGCAAGTAATCTCCATTGTCTTTGCACCATTTGGTGACCCTAGACAAGCATATGAACACTCTACATTTGTGATTATCAATCTCCCTTTAGTTACTCACATAGACTAGCTAGGAAGATTTGGAAGCGGCCCATTATCAGCAAATGTTTTCCATTTGAGCAAGGAACAACATCACATAGTTTAACTAGGGCACTTTTGTAAAGGATCACCAATATCCATATGTTAAAATTATGAGATTGTTCACCATACGCTCACACACGCTCACCCACTAAGAAAAGAAAGCCACCTAAAACTAACTTAAACCAACTCACTAAATTCTCCCCACAGGGGCCACAAAATAATTTATAGATTAAGTTAGGATCAAGGGGGTAGGCATCCAATAAGCCGCCTTGATCACACTTCACATTGAAACATAGAATTTGTGTATCTAGGGAGCTTTAAAATCCACCTATCAGGCCACGGAAAAGAAAACCCGAGCGCGGCAGAGACCTGATTCAGAGGGGGTTAGGCTTAAGCACAGTGCGTGCGGTATTAGTTGGGGCTACCTGATCCGGCTAATACTCGGTACTATTAGCTGAATACTAAGAATCCCAAGACTCGAATGCTCATGTGGGATGGTGGTTCTTAGTGGCCAAAAACTAGGGCATCCTTTACCCTATAGGTGACAGTGCGGGCAAGTGCCAGACCCTCTACCCTTACCTTGGTGGATTCTCTTCGGCTAACTGGGGGCGTCGCCAGCTCTTACGGGACGTTGTGCCAACACTCACAAGAAATATTCTCAAGGCCCAATTACTTTTGAGTGTGTGAGGACGTCATAGGTCTTCTAGGATTTTAAGTATCACGTGCAAATAAACAAAACCATTTTTTTCTTGATTGATCACATAGATTAAGTTAAAGGGAAAATTCATTTCATTTTCACTTTGTTTTATGTATGTGGCCATAGATTTGTCGTTCTCATAGACTCGATCCCCTCAAAATTTTTCCAAAACCTAACCCGGTCGACACCCAAACTGTTCCAATGGAACCTCGTCGGTCCAGGCGTCTTTTGGACCTCCCCCCATTATCGGGAAGTGTTCCAGGTCTTTCGCCATTTAGGCGTCAAAGACGGAACATTTCCACAATTGTTGGTTCATCCTTTCTTGGAGAAACCTTAGTTGGGAACCCTAGTCGGTATCCCAACACCACACTGCACACCACTCCCCCCTCGTCCCCTGGGGGGCAGAGGAGCGCAACCCATACGGGAAGCCAGCTGAATTCACAACAGGGTACGTCACAGACTAACCCTTGTTCTAACCAGAACTTCGTGTCTTCACACATTGCCATGGCGTTAAACTCCCAGTCACCCTTTTTAGCGGCATTGAATCTACCCGATTTAACCAAGCTCACCAATGACCCCATCGAACACGACCCCAATTGGCCTCCCATGCCCACGAATCTCCCTTTCAACATACCAAATTTTGAAGGCAAGAAAGTGGAATACCCAGGTAATCATATAATGACCTTTCACCTATGGTGCTCATCGAATAGCATCATTGAAGATACTATTCAGTTGAGGCTATTTCAACGCACCTTTATGGGAGTGGCCACGAAATGGTACGTGGAGCAACCTCCTGCTTCACATGGAACCTTTAGCGCCCTCGCTACCATGTTCCTCACATACTTTCAGTTGCCCATTCACCATGATTTGGGAATGGAATTACTGACTCATTTCAGATAATCCCCCTCCATCCATATCTCAGAGCATCTCCATGAATGGAGGCGACGTCGCAGTTTATGCAAAGCTAAACTCGACGACCCGGTACTTTTAGATTTATTTTTGAAAACTCTGACACCAGAGATTTCAAAGGATGTGGCGCAGCACAACCCCACATCCGAAAAGGACACGATTAGTAAAGCCCTGCAACTTGAACTGATCTATACACAGTCAGGATACATCTACAACATCCTACCTAACGCCCCGCGCCTGCAATCTTATCAAGAATTTCCAGGCGCGTCTAACTCTGCAGATGGACTTATTGGGTCAATGACCCAAGGGTACCTAGGCAGCAATAGTCAGGATCCCGGTTACACACATGGTTCTACCCAGAACATGTCTCAACCCAGATTTCAAAGTCATCACATGCCGCAACAAAATTTGACTAATAGGCGCAAACGCATCACCAAGGAGGACCTTATCCTCTGGTTGAGGGGACCCAGTAGGCAGGAAGAAAGACTAATGGAAGACCTCCCCCCCAACGGCCAGGTGCAAACACAGGACAACATTATGCTCAGTCCAATGCACACAACCCACCTACGCAAAACAATGCACAGGTGAACTTTGTGCAGCTGTCCCAAAATCAACCACACCAGTATGATCAGGAGAACTACCCTCCTAACGTGGTTAATAAAAGGAAAAAAAACAAGCCTAAAGGGAACCCTGGACAGGGGGGCAGCAACCAATAGCGCCCACCGCGATCCCAGGCTGGAGGTAACTCCAACCGGAATCAGAACCAGGAGCCAAGCAATGCCCAAAGGCAAGGCAAAAGGCCACTTCTACGAACAAATCATTCTTGTTCAATATGTGGTGAGTATGGGCACTATACTCACCACTGTCTCGAACTCCCCGACCTTAAAAAGATACAGAGTAACCGAGGACAAGGAGGATCTTCCCACCAAACTGCGGTGATGCAATAACCCTTCCCCCATTAAGGGACGGTCAACACTTAGCAGCAAAACCCAGACGATTCCGGGAAAAACAACCATGAAATCTACATGGCTGGGGAAGAAATGTTTTTCCAGACTCGGAAACGTAGCTATGACACCCCACCAGACACCAATATGTCAGGGGCTAGTACAAGCGCAAGCACGCCGAATGCACCTTTAACCATTCCAAATATCCCTATAGAACCTTTTCCAAAAATGGTAAAAGGGCCTAATAGGTGAGAAGGTAACTACTCCAAAGTAGCCCACAATTATAGCATCGTAGATGACTTAGCTCAGTCACCTGCTGCTATGTCCACGTTGGAAGTACTGTATTTGTGCCCAAAGAAACGAAAATCCCTACTTTCCGCATTAGGCACTGTCGACCTTGCTGATACACACATGATGGGTTTCGACTTAGACAAAGCTACCCCTAGCTTCCCTCCATGGTCGCTTTCCAGATAATAGTATCGGTACAGAATATCACTATTCACCGATGTGTCATAGATGAGGGTGCGTCTACATGCATCATGTCAAAAAATGTGTGGCAGAAGTTAGGATACCCTGAAATCAAACCTTCCATCATCACACTCAGAGCATACGATGGTCGTCCCTCAACCCCCGTCGGCCTCTTCCAAAATGTACTGGTCTGCTTAGCCAGTAAGATGGTCCACACAGACATCGAAGTCTTGGACGCTCACTTGGATTACAATATACTCCTTGGGCGGAGTTACATGTATGCCATGTCTTCCATAGCATCCTCCGTCTTCCGCATCATGATGTTCCCCCACGAGGATCAAATCATTACGGTAGACCAGCTGACGCATAGTGAAAAGCATCCCCTAACCAACACGGATGTAATTCTACCCTACGTAGATATAGCCGTAGATGATCTTTCATGGTATCAAGAATATGGTCCTAGCCAATTCAAATCGTCGTCCATCCTAGGGTCATTCCTAAGAGATCCTCCCATTATCCCTGAGGTGTCGTCTGATGCCACAAGGGCCCCGGTGTGCATGATGTCCACATCAAGCGCCGAGGCGAGTCAGGACACAGAATCAAGTAGTAACGACACCGAAGCATTGGCCACGACAGCCTCTCTAGGCTACGCCGTCTCCCAAACCCCTTTCCTCTACCCACATCCTGGCTTCGTCTCCCAGCAGGTTTTGGCGACGCTGGTGTTACCCAACATATCGTTGGCATTCCCAATTTGGTACCTTATTTCCCCTCCCAGAACAGGAACCACAAATGTTATTGCTGTAGGGTTAAAGCCCCCCAAACCCGAGGAGCCCCTACCCACCCAAGAAACGGTCGGAACCGCCCCCGCATGGGAAGTTTCCATTGCGAAATCGGTTACCACGGCCAAGAAAATCGCCAAGAGAGGAAAGAAAGCAGTAACCCCCACCATGCAAAGGGAGTCATCATCCTACGCTATATGTGATGTCATAGGCCATCCTACCCACATATGTCCAGAGTTGGATGAGTTAAAACCTCTCCTTGGCTCTGAAGCAGGCACCTCGATGCCGCATTCCCGTAAAAGGGAATCGCCACCAAAAGTACAGGAAAACCGCTGCGTACCAATCACACATGCGCTCTCCGTGACACCTATAGACATTATAACCACCATTTTCCAGAAATACCACGATATAGGGACGCCTTACATGTGGTCGAGCGATCCTATCAAGAGGATCCCTCCATCCAGTCCATCAATGACGAGCCGTGTACCATCCTATATTTACAAGAGGAGCATAGATTCGTAGAAAGACCCCCAGTAATGCCCATTATACATTGTACACTATGCGATGAACGTAGCCACTACCTCGAAGAGTGTGCCGCATTAGAACTCATTCATAGATGGTATCCAATCGAAAGGGTTTACTACGTGGGGCTACGGGCAGCACAATTCACATGCCCGCTATGTGCTGACAATCACCTTTTGGAGGATTGTCACTACATACCTCGCTTCCGGCTAGCCCTATCTAGCCTCTGCTTAGCCATATTTTGTTTTTCCTAAGAAGACGAAATGGATGTCGAGTCCACAGGCAGCTCCATGACACAAGCAAAGGAGATGAGAAGGTCTATCATGTTCTTGTCAGCTAAAGAACAGCCGAGTAGGGAACCCCTAGTTACACCTAACGACACTTCACACGAAACACACCCGCATGCAAATTATGAAAAAATACGGACCATATAGTCGTCCACTGCCCTGAATTAGCAGCATTGCGACATTGGTTCCTTGCCTGGCCTTAGACCAAGCATGATGGGACCCCCATATCACGGATATTTTGTGTGATATGTCAGGGTAATCATTACGACTAACAATGTACTTATATCTCGCGGATCCATCCCATTATCAACATGATTAACGCCGTAGAAAAGAGAACGGACGATCTCCAGAAGTGGCATAAAAGATACTTCGTCGACTCAACGTCCCCACCACCGCAATGGTGTGTCAAGCCTGATAAGACCACACACCAGCCACGTGCACCCCAGGCAAAGCCTAGAATAACATGCGGACTATGTGATCTAAACAATCACCGAGTCAACCAATGCAGAGAACTCAAGCCCCTGGAAAACAGTCTCTGCATAGTCTCGTCTCTCCCTCAAAAAATTCTCTCTAATCAAGAGAGGATCACACACACTTATTGCCGAATTTTCTCACACTTCCATCATACGTTTAAGTGTGCACATCTCCCCAAGCTGAGAGCAGCTCAAGCGACATTAAGCCTACCAGCCACCAAAGAGGAAGACAAGTCTAAACCAACGACACGGAAATGGAAGCAGAAAATGACCTCTTCTAGACCGACCCTTTCCAAGCGTCCACATCAGGGACCTCGAGTAGCATAGAATCTCACATTATCTACTCTGTCAGCACAGTGATATCGTGCACCATTTTCACTAGCTAAGATCACACACCAGAGGCATGCCTACTAATGAAAGCATTCAGGCACCTCTGTGATAAGAACAAATTCCACCAACCGAAAATTTACTATCCTAGTGGGAAACCAGACCTTATGCTCACACAGGACTCCATTACTGAGATCCTTCCCCCGCCGCATGCCAGTGACACAATTCACCACATACGACTTGTATCATTGCATGCCCAAGATAGGATTCCAACCACCCCCTCATCCCAGGATTTCCACTTTATTCCTATCACAAAAGACCAAGGTACCTTACGCTTTTGCGTTGATTTTTGCAAGATCCCAAACTTGCACGCCGCCATCGAACTCCTTGATGACACCCAGCCTCTAGAACAACGCCTAGTACAATTAGAGCTAGTTGACGAAAGTCGGCGACAATCGCTGCAACACAATGAGGCCCATAAGAAAAGGGTGAAAGAATCATTCGACTGCCACATCACCCCTTGCTCATTTCTGAGGGCAAGTTAGTCCTTCGCTACGATGTCGCAAAAGAGGCCTTAGGGCCAGGAAATTTCAAAACCTTGTGGAAAGGACCTTATATCATCAAACATCGTCTCTGACAGGGGGCATACATCTTGGCGGAACTAGATGGGACCTACCTCACTAACCCCATCAACGACCTGTACCTCAAGAAGTTCTACCCATAAGGGCCCCAGTAGCCCTTATCCCCTAGGGTTAATGTACACAAAAATCTCAACACCAAAATATTTTTAACCCAAAGACCTATGTGCCACCATGGATCACCTACTTGAACCCTATTTCAGATTTGCTGATGGAGCATCGCGATGGTCTCAAAACTTAGCTGCAGCCGCCTCGGTCATCTACCACCTTGACCTGTCACCAATGTGTTCAAACGACGTGTGCATCGGACCAGTAACCAACAATCAGGAAGAATATGATGCCATTATCGGACTTATGTGCGAGGCCCTCCATCAGGGCATCTACCATATGCATGTCTACCTCGATTCCCAATTAGTAGTATCGCAGTTAAACCAAACATTTGAAACCAAAGACGCAAACCTGTTTAGAAAATATTTGCGTGCCAAAAGATTAAGCAGACAGTTTGATTACATTACATTTTCACATGTATCAAGGAATCAAAACCAAGCAGCTGATCGCATAGCCAACAATATCCTAGACTAGAATGAATCACGAAGAAACCATCATCCATAAAAAACCAAAAACATAGATATCCATCAACATAACACAAAATACATAAACCGAAATAGATAAGCACACCATGTAGAGCCGCAAAAATATCTCTCATATATATATATAAAAATATGTGTATCTGAGTACAAAAATAGTATCGCTGGCCCATTGGCCAGCCCAAAGATACAAAGGTCATTAAAAATAAGGGAAGCACCGTCATAACGAGTGCTTTTCCTGTGTACAAAACTACTCTAGGGGGGTGCCCCCTCAAGAGGAGCACTTGGGCCCACCACTGCTCCTGGTGCCACCACCGAAGCTGCTATTGCCACTGCAATAGCCACTCGTCGTAGAGTGGGCCGATAATCCCTCTCGCGGGCCATCATTGTCTCTAGCCAAGCCTCCTCGAAGTCATCCATGAAACCACGAGCAGCATCCCCTGGGTCAAGCGGTCCACTCGACCCCGGAAGTCCTCTAGAGTGGCCACCTGAGCCGTAAGTACTACAATGTGCGCCTCAGCTGCATCTGCACGAGCTCGCTCGGCCACAACCTCAGCTGCAGCCGAGCTGCTGCCCTCACCAGAAGGGCCAACACCATCCCTGCCAGGTCCACCGGCATCATCACTTGGTCCACCTGCGCCACCTCCCCCCTGACCACCTCAAGGTCATACCGGAGGATCGTGACCCACCAAACGGGCCACTAGGCGACCTACCTCGCCAACATCTGCATGAGTAACCAAAACAATGTTAGTGTCAAAAAATCAAAACACATAAGTACATAAAGAATTGAACAAATGCAGAAGAATATAGCACATACCTACAGGACCCTAAACACAACTGAAAGGGAGACCGATATCTGGATCACCCTGAAAGTGCATCCCCACATACGGGTATGGAAAAAAAATTTGTGGGTTGGCCTCAAACCATGCCTCTGTCGTGTCGTTCCAATAACGACCCACCATGCCACGACCACCGCGCGACATCACTGGAGCCCACCTCCTCATGCGTGGCTCCCGCAGCCCCCCAATAGGCACTGCCACAACGGGCCTCAGCAGCACCACCCTCTTGTACATAATGCTGCATAAGATGCTAGTGTACGCAAATGACTTGGATCCACCTTGGACCCTGTTCAATTGCGACACCATATCATCAAAACAGAAACGGGCAAAATCGAAAAAATTCCCGTTCCTCAAACGGCGTAAAAACCCCATCTATGGGCCCGATGCCCGATGCGAAGCAAACGACCCTGCCAGTCGCACAATAATGACCAGAGCACATCGCTCGACCACATTTGTCACTGATGCAATATTGATGCACCCCTCAGTAAGAGGTGCACCACCTCAATGCCTCCTCCGGAACTTGTCTAGGTTCACTCTCCCAGTAGGGAGTGGATACCTCAGTGCCTCACCCTAAGGCAGTAACTCGGTCACGAAGTATATATCCGTCTCCGGATGGATAATCAAGTTCATCCCCCTCAATACGAACATGTTGCACCTCCTGCACCAATGCTGTATAATGTAACGTAACAGTCAGTCCTGTGACCGAAGGAACTTGTTCTCAGCAAACTTTAGAAGGCCCCATGCGACCAACTGACGACGCGCCCCAGCATCAACAACCAGAGCGGTCCAGATCTCGGGCCAATCTTGATCTCTTCACACTAACTTGCCAAGCAACAGACACCCATCAGTACAGAGAAAAACACCAAAACAGAAAAAAACCCAAGTTTTATGTCACCCTGCCCTTTGCCCACTTGTTTCCTACACAGGCACGCCCTTACGCGCAAAAAGGAGGGAACAACGCGCCCTTGCGCATCTGTCCCTCAGAAACACACGCAAGAGGGGCGCCTCTTTGCCTAGATCGCCCGTGCAATCTAGCGCAAAAATTCCCTTTGAGGTCGTACAAACCCAATTTGTACGGCCCCCGACACCATCAGACTGAAAAAATTGAAATGCAAGACGTCATGAAAATTACCTTGGCATAATATCGTTAATCCATGGTACACAAGCTGACCGCAACGGCAAGAAAGGCTCAACAATCACCTCTGATCTCCCAAAACTCAGCAAGTACAAATGAATAATATTAGGGCCATAATCCCATATTTATCACCCTTTTCCAGAACTTCGGAGGTCCATAATAGGAGATCAGAAGGTCCATCCCGCAAACCGTAGGTTGCACCATCATCAGTATACCATGACGAACGAAAGCGATACAACGCATTTGATTTCTGGAACGATAGTTTTTTCAGTGCCGGTAGGTATGTGCCCTCCCATCTTCCTTTCCAAAGTTCATGTCTTTCAATAATATTTGATGAAAAGAAGATGCTTTCACTTGAGGTAGTTGTTTTTGCAGGTAGAAACCGCAAACCGTTCGCAACACCATTCATTGAAAGTTCCGGAGCAGGTATCATTCTACCCTCAGCATGATAGAGTCCCAGATAAATTTGCATATCCTAACATCATTTCTCCATAAAAAATAAACCATAGGGTCCTCATACCCGACCATGTTTATCATCACCTCACCCTACATATGATAAACGCCTGCGTTGGTCGGTAGAGCCTCCCCTCCATGGCGATCGTCACCCAAAGTAGATCGTATATCACCACACAAGTGACACCATGGCCATACCATTTCAGTCTGGTAAGCACCTCATGCCCATACATCTATCATGCATAAAGTCCAATTTACCATTCAAACTCAAACCCCCCCCTTCCCGGACGACTGGGTTGTACAAGAAGATTGAAAGCGCACCTCCGCGCATCGCATTTGGCCCACCATACCTCCATCAGCATAATCCCATCTGCGACATCTTCCGCTTCATCAACCCCGCACATGAGACCAACCAATGGGACCCCTACCCCCAGCAAAACACCGTCCTCACACCTTCAGGAGTGACCCTCTTTCATGTTTTTGGGTACCCGTCTCTGTGTTTTGTACAAACCAAACCCCATTATTTTATTATTTTGGTAAGTGTACAAAGACCGCAAACGATGCCCTTCGCCACTTCACCCTCATATTTCATCTTTTCCCCCATGGCAGCAGTCCCCCATTTCCCTTGGTTGAATTATTTTACCCCCATGCACAAACCATCACGACATTCATAGTCGGTTCACACCCGCCCTGGAAGTCCTACCGACTCCAGGGATTTTCCCTCTAGAAATAACTATGACTGCCGCCAAGCTGCTCAAGCATACTTCGACCTTGGGCCACTGAATCCCCATCATCCATTTTTAGTCACCTCTCACCAAGATGCCTAGATTGAACTCATCACATCGAGGTCCCCGAACCCTCAGGTCAGCGACCCATGGTTCGGTTAAGGCTTCCTTTTTGTCGACCTCAACACCTCTTTTCCAAGAAGGAAGCAGTACCTTGGATGAATCCTCCCCATGCAAAGGGGTATCCTCGGGTGGCACTATGGGAGACATCATTGTCCACAGATGTCATCGATCCTCCTGACATTCAACCACAACAAAAGCTTTCATGTCATGATGGTATCGTACCTTGCAACCATTGCACTTTGATCAGATCTGTCGAGGACCCGTGCCTCCATAAGTGTCTCTGACAACAATGTTTACATGGGAAGGTTCCCACCAGTACATATGCGTACATTGCGCAGTGATATGCCATACCAAGATTACGCATATGGGTACTACATTCGACCTATCGTCAAAGAAAAAACGCTCTTGAGGGCATCAACAGTCATCGTCAACAACCACCAGCATCACTACCACAGTAGTGGTACACGCAACACATGCATTTGTCAATTTTGTTTAACTAGCCATAGCATCACGAGCACAGGAAATGCTCGCCTCGTTGAATTTTTTTAAATATGTTGTATATTTTTGTCTGCTTGCAGGGGCCCCCTTAGGCCATGGTTATCTCGGAAACGGTGCAAGGTGTTGTCAATTCCAAAAAACACGCAGACCTCTCTCTCTCTCTCTCTCTCTGCGTATGATACAGAAAAGAAACTATAATGTATTTCAGCTATACAGTTCTTCCTAGACCTCATACATTAGGGGGCAATTGTTAACATTGGAAAATCGTGCAGCAGAAGATGATATCAATTAATGTCGAGCCTAAGGATTTACAGGGCAAGAACACATTATGGAATCAAGAAGTATTTAAAATCTCTAAGGTTTTGAGAAAATCAGATTTGAACTAGTCATAAATGCTGAATTTCTTGCTTTATCCTTCGAGAAGAGCGACTTTTGCGCGCCTTTTGGCCCGATAAGCACGCATTCCTGGAAATGGAAAAAAGTCGCTTTCTGGGACCACCCCAAGCAAAGGACAGTTACTCCTTGTGTGAAAGCCGCCTAAGGACAGCCACCAGCGCCTCCTTAGGCAACATGTGAGCACACAAAAGAATATTTGAGCACACAATGGAATCACACCTCTCCCTTGGGTCACTATCCATCATGTACCAAGGGAGGGAAGGAGGATTTGAAACTCACCTATATAAACCCACCAAGAGATGAAGAAATGGTGATCACATTGTTATGCTGGCCAAAGTTTCCAAAGCATCACCAGCATTGTGTGTGACCGGAGCTGAAGCTAAAGAGGACTCGATAATTGGCCACCCAACATCTTAGTCCACCATAGCAGAGAGAGAGAGGGATATTGCATTAGAGGCAGAGCTTGGAAGGCAACATCCTTGCATCGGGACCTAGAGCCATTGCCTAGGGGCCCTTTGGCAAGTGGGTAAAATTTCTTCTCTGTTTAAACGTTTAATAAGAAGAGGCCATCAAGCCATCGTTTGCATTATTATCGTATTGAATCTCTATATAGCTTCTGTATATTTGTGTTTTAGTTTTTAGTTTAACCGGAGCATACTTTAGCATACTATTTCCATTAAGTTTGATGCTTTTAAGCTCCCCCACTTTCTGCCTGTTACCAATCGTTTAAAGAGTAGACCACACTCTTTAAGCTGGTGCGATTTCGTACACTCGTGCGACTAATCCACCACAACAACCATGACCCCGCCGCCCACCATATGAATCATGGACAACGGAATTTGGAGGGGCGCGGGTTGTCAATCTTGCCGCCCCCCCATACCATATACACATGGCATGTTACCATATGGGCAAGCTGCCCGATGCGGGTCCGACCCCCCAACAACATCAAACGGCGGCCATTTAAAACACTTGTTTGTTAAGTTTCAAAACAATATATGTCTAATGCGGGAGGGGGCAGGGTTTGAACGCCCGACCTCCTCCCACCTAATTCGGATCTCAACCAACTCACCCAATGGCTACCTTTGGGAATCTTCCCAACCTTCACAATATAAACATTCATTTTGTAAGTGTGCCCAGGTAGACCAGGAGTGGCACGTTTACCGAGATAGAGTGGAACCATAAGCGCTTTGCAGGAGGGGGGCAGAACCATGAACTGAGCTCATTTCTAGAGGGCCCAGATTTGTCCGGCGTCAGAATCAGGCAAATTTTATATGGATTCTGTACCTCTCGGCGACAGGAATCCAACGATGCTGTTCGTTTCTTCATCGAAGGTGTCCAATTTTCGGCCACTTTCAGCTATGGAGGTATAAGGGTGTAATTTTTCATTGATGCTTGTACTTTCATTTTATTGCCACTTAATGAAAGAGGGACTCCCCATTGATTGAGCAGGGCCCGAAGACATCGTCCCTCCTAGACAAACTCCGTTATCAAATTCTTGTCTTCTTTGCATGATTTTATGTGCTTCTCTCTTCTTATGTTCATGCCTTTTAAGTTTAATGGTTAAGATGAAATTTTACATGTAATTATTTATTCCATCTCAAAGCTAAAGATTTTGGATCAATACACCTAGGGTGTAATGAACCTCTCCCGTCATATCTACCCACTTTCACCGGGGTAAACATGAGATGAGGGGCTGCTATGACAAGAATAAACCTCCTAGGGGACCTTAAGGAAATGGAGTCGACAAAGCAGACCTACTGACTTCCCTCAAGTGCTTCAGGACCCTCCAGGAGTAACCCAACCCCTCCAGGTGTCCATCCCCTGAGCCAAATTAACTTTTCCCTAAGGTAGATCCCTAATCGCTCCCTTTCCAAGCCCTCCATGCGACTGGAACACCCCAGTCGCTCCCATATGCTTGCCTCCATGCGACTATGGACTTTTCTGCTCATTGTTGTGCCAATGACTGCAGAACTTAAGGTTATTTTTCAGGGCTGGGGCTAAGCCTCTGCCCAAAAATCCATATAACTTTCAAAACTCATAAAATACATGACTATCATGATTATAAACCAAAACTGGAACCAGGACTAGACCTCACCATCCCCAACCAAGACTGGAATTCTATAAAACTCTTGGTAGATAGGCAACCTACAGGTCATGAATGCAAGTCTGAGCATAAGGGATTGAAAAATCATATGAGACTTAACAAGAAGGATCACCACCATCTCCCATTAGTTGTCTTAACATCAATTAGGTCTTGCGTCCATTATTCTTTGAGTTACAAGTAAAAATATGAAAAGGGTCATGACTAAAACCAATCATATATCCATGCTTATAACCAACATATAAACATATAAATAGCCATAACATAACATCCATTAAAGCCACATAATAACAAGTACATTTACCAATCAAAAGCAAGAGAACTTAGCTTTCATTACACATAAGAAAGAGCCAACCAGGTATGGGACTTCTATGTACCACCCGACCATAGACATGGCTGAACCAAATCTTTATTTTAGCTATTCACCCCCATGCCATATTCCAAGCATGAATGTGGGATCTCATGGGGTAAACTAATCGAAAACAACAAATGGAATCCAGAGGTTAAACCACCTCCACCCTCACCATATCGTTATCTCACCTAAACCGAACTTGAGATCACAAAACCAAACTGAGCTTGGAATGCCTTCGAATTCCTTCACCATCCTTGATGAATTTTCTATCTCCACCCTTAATATTTATCGTGTATCTCGCTATTACTGGTCAAGAGAATAATAGGCCTTTGGGAATTTTCCTGAGACCACCTTCACCCTAGATTCCCAAACCTTCCAAAAATTCCAAAACTCAAAACTGAGAACAATCCCATCACACCATGGATATCCAAAAAATGGAAAGGCAAGGCTGAAAACCACTATCAAAACTCGAAAAAACCATGCCACCGACAACAAAAAAACCAAATACTAACATGCACATACCATGCATGTCAAAACCAGCTAGGAAATCATACATGCAACCTGTTACCTATAAGTATTCATGTTGAATCTTGATTGTTCAACTTGGAATAAGTGTCCCTTAACCGTGGTCTTAGTTTTGCCTTTATTAACTTTTATTACATGAACTTTTAGCCCGGGTTTGTTACATAGGGTTTCATTCATGGGACCTTATATTAGCTAACACAAGGGTCTTTATTATAAACCCTAATATACCAAACCCCAAATTTCTAGGGTTTCAATACATAACATAGACATAAACAACAAACCCTAAAGGACTAAGGTTTCCATAATAATACCAAAACCCTAAACATAAAATGAATGATTTTATATATTTCATTAACAACCCTACGTAGGCTGGGGTTTCATAAATGTTGACATACCATTATGTTAGAGTTTTACAGTGAACCTTTTAGGGTTCCACACAAATAATAATATAATGAGGGTAGATTCAATCTAATGGTTAATCATCTTTAAAAGAATATTTATGATTCAAAACCCTAGACATAATGATGTCATTAATGTAATTTTTTTTTTAAAAGAGAATGAACATAGTTTTTATATGAATATGACTCTATAACAAAACTTATGGTTTAAGACATATGTTGAGTTTTTCCTTAACAAACCTTGTAGAACATCAATTATAGAGGGAATTACTTTGCATCAGAACATCTTCCATGCTTCAAATTTGTACTTTGAAGTCTCCTTCATAACCATTGTGTATTATGGAATCTTTCTTACCATGGAAAACATAGAAACTTATTAGAATATCATACAAACAAATTTATATGTGAGAAGGAAACCAAACATAAAAGAGGAAACAAGGAACAAGATACTTATCTTTTGGTAAAATGGTGGAGGCTCTCTCTTAATCCAATCTTGAGGGAAACCTACAACTTATCAAAATAAAATGTTTTCTAACAAGACATGTTGACCTACAAGTTCTATAAATTAAAACATAAAGGAAAATAATTCAAAATTTAGATAGAGGACTAAGAAGGATAATAGAGAGGGGACTTAATAGTATAAGTCTTTGACTTTCGATTCTTCAATCTTGTTCTTCTTAGGTGGAGCTTCATCGACGATATTTGCATGTTCTCTTTCTCTCTTTTTATTCCTTAGATTCTATGGACACTGATTCTTATAATGACTCATATTATGACAATTGTAGCATTCAATTTTGATAGGTCTACTTTCTTCTTTTGTCCTTTGTACTTATTGAAGGTTCCATTCTTCTTGTGATGAGTAGAATAATAATTTGAAATGGTTTCTTCTTGATCTTTCTTCTTGTTTTTTACTAAAGATATTCTGGCTCCTGCTTGACTTCATGCATTCCACATTTGTTTGAATGTTGGAGTATCCTTCCAACTATTGATTCCTGATGAAAAAGCACTCCAAGATTTTGGTAGACCTAGAAGAGTAATAATTACGAGCTCTTTTTTTGGTACAATTTCATCTATTACCTATTGCTTGGAGTTCATCTACGATTCTTGATATCCTTATAAGGATGCCACAGTATCGTATTTCTTCATCTTGATAGGTCTTAATTCATTCTTGAGGATTGCTATTTGACCAATGTTCTTGATGGTGAATAATTTGGATAGAGCCTGATACATTTATTGAGTAGAATTTATGTTGGATATATATGGAATAAAGTTGTACTTTACTCCATCCAGTATTAGGTTCATGGACAATATTTTAGTTTCTATGAAATTTTCTTTCTATGCTTCATTTGTAGAATTCTTATTTTTTCCTAGAACCAGATCCAAGACTTTGTTCTTTTCGACAATGCGATCTATCCTATTTTTCCAGGCCCTGTAGTTGGAGGCTCCTTCTAGTTTATTTTCTCCCTTCATTGAGTTAGACATATTTCTTGTAGATAGTAGATTCTTTTTATATAGTCCTTCTCCTTAATGACCTTACTTCAATCTCCTTTTCTTAAATAGATTCTCATACTTCATTTTTCTTTCTTCTTCACCTTAGCTCTAATACCATGTTGGAATATCAGAAATACACTTGTTGATAATTACTTGCGATTTATTTGAGTTATTATTATTTGTCTTATGTTATTATTTCATCTTAGTTCTTCAAGCAATTACCAAAACCCAAAACACGAAGATCAAGGACACCAAATGTATGCTCACAACTAGGGAAACCCCCTATATAGGGGAAAACCAATTTAATAATTCTTCCTTCAATAATTCAAATGAGATAGACCAAGACCCTAGACCAAAAAACCTTCCTCCTCCACCAAGTCAACCTTCCAAGATGATTTAACAAACGTCAATAATCTCGTCTTTTCCAACAACTTCTAGCCAACAACAATACATAAATTTCACTTCCCAGTAACAGAATTTCAACCCCATCTTTAGAATTTTGGCCTCCCAGTAACTACAAAATTTCACTCCAAAACTTCGCACATGTGTAATAGGAGAGAGAAAAACTCGACTTCTCTTTCTTGATAAGGTCCTTCTTCTTATCCGCTAGCCCTTTCCTCTTATTCCTTAGAAATTCACACTTTTTTTGGCCCCATAAGTTTCATATCGAACTTTTCGTGAGTGAGTGACAAATGAGGTTGAGTTTTTGCCTTTATATAGTGATTCTGGACCTAATTTTAGGTTGACTTGTCTACTTTGAGGCCAACTTGGTGGAGGAGGCCTAATCGACTTATTTTACAATAAAATAAATTTATTCTTTGAAAAATAAATCCCAAGAAGGGTCTTTTACAATAAAATAAATTTATTCTATGAAAAATAAATCCCAAGGAGGGTATTTTACAATATGATATGGACAAGGACACTTGACATAAACCGTAGAAGCCTTTAATGGATGCGTTGACCTAAAATAAATTGACCAAAGCATGAAACCCATGCTTTAATAAGTCAATTTATTTAATAACAAAATTTATTTTTCTTTCTTTTGATAAATATATTCAACTACAATTATGAAGACTAACACTAGTTACATTCTTCAACAATAGTGAGGTTTCATAGAGTTCCCAAGAGTATTATATAATATAGAGATGCCAAGTTCACTTCCAAGTTTTGGAAGGAGTTGTTTGTAGGCTTGGGGATAGAGTTAGCTTTCAACACAACTTATCATCCACGAACAAATGGGTAGACATAAAGGGTTAACAATATTATCGAGGGTATGTTGAGGATGTTTTCCATGCATTAGAAGAGGAAGTGGGAGGAGTACCTTCCACTGGTGGAGTTTGATTGTAATAATGGGTATCAAGAGTCCTTGAAGATGAGTCCATTTGAGGCTCTCTATGGGCGGAGTTACAATACTCCTCTCAACTCGAGTGATCCAATGAAAAAGGTGTTGATTGGAACGAATATGTTGGTTGAGATGGAGCACGATATACGGGTTATTAAAAGGAATTTAAAGGTAACAGAGGACAAAAATAAGATTTATGCAGATCAACAGAGAGAATTCAATGAGTTTCAGGTTGGAGAGAATGTGTACTTGTGCATTAAACCTAAGAGGATATCCTTGAGAATTGTGTCATGTGCTAAGTTGGCACCTATTGCAGGAATTTTTTGATCCTTGAGAGGATTGGACCAATGGCATACACAATTGCATTGCCACCATCAGTGAAAGTCCATGATGTTTTCCATGTTTCATTGCTTAATAGATATGTGTAGGATGTTGATCATGTTATCGATTGGTTTGTATTTCAGTTGGAACTAGAGGGAGAGTTCCAACCAGAGCCACAATGCATATTGCAGCAGAAAAAACTCATGCTCCAGAATCGAGCAATAGAGAAAGTTAAAGTGCAGTGGAAGCACTTTGAGCCCGATGAAGCTACATGGGAGATGGTTGATCAGATGCGGGAATTATATCCTTCCTTATTTGTTGGTTGAGAAAATGTGTTTGGTATATATATATATATATATATATATATATATATATATATATATATATATATATAGGTGTATTGTAAATACTACAACTAGACGTGTTATAAAGCATTAATAAGTAGTATGTTGTAAATGTTGCATCAAGTTGTGTTATAAAGCTCCAATAAGCAGTATGATGGTCATGGGTTTCAGTAGTTTTTCATTGTAAATACTGCATCAAGCTGTGTTATAAAGCTCCCTAAGCAGTATGTTTCGCTCGTCATAAGTGGCATAGAACACCAAGGACGGTGTTTCCCCAAGGGGGATGGGTTTGTAACAGCTCAGGTTGATTTTCCATGTAAATAAATTAAGCCAAGGTCATGGGACACATATTCCAAGTTGAATGGAGGGAAAAACATTATAGTGAGCATAAATTGTGGTTAATTAATGGCTATGGAAATTGGCATTGGCATTAGCAAAATTCAAAGGGAAATAAATGGAGCTTAATTAAAGAGATAAAGAAAAATAGGAGAAAACAAAGATGAAGAGACAAGAATATGCATGCAAGGGGAAAATAGAGGAAATTAAAGGAAGATAAAAAGGAAAAGGAAAGAAAAGGAGAGGGAGAAGATTTTATGTCTCTCTTAGCTACTCTTAGTCACTCTTACACTCTTACACACTTGTATACTCTTGGAGCATTCTAGCATTCTTGGACGTAGAGGCATTCTCACTTAGACTTGGAGGGAGAGAGCACTTGGATAGAAGCAAGCATGCAAGCGAAGGAATTCATGGGAAACAAAGAATAAGGTTGGAAAAGAAGCTATAACATGAGAACATTACAGGTAAAAGGCTGCATGTGTGATTTCCTTGTTGAAATTTGAATGCATGGTACTTGCATTTGGTTATTTGGTCATTTTGCTACCATTCGCATGGGATTTTCCTGGATTAACAGTGGTTTAAACCTTGTATTTTCCATTTCTTGGATAGCCATGATGTAGTGGGTTCCCTGTTTTGATTAAGCTTTGGATAGCCGTAAGACTTTGGATTCTGGTTGAGGTGATCTTGAGAAAATTCCCATTGGTTGAGCGTGGAGATGGCGTTTCTTCTGGAACTCTTAACGGATGGCTGGAGACATGAAAGTTACTGTAGGTGTTGTGAAGAAAGTCAGAGTTATCCAAGCTTCTTTTGGTATTAGTGATTTCTGGACTTATTGAGGTGAAATCATTGTGGTAGAGGGTAGATGTGGTTTATCCTTTGGATTCCCTAGTTGTGTTATTTTGGTTTATCCCATGTGATCCCACATTCATGCTTGGATATGACATGGGTGTGATTGGCTAAAAGAAAGATTTAGTTCTTCCTAATATATGGTGGGGTGGTACGTGAAAGTCACTAACTTGGTTGGATTTATGCATATGTTATTATGTGTTATTTCTTTTTTATATCAATGAGCACATGTGTTGGTTATTGTGTTGTTTTTATGACTAGTTTGTCTTGAATTCATTCTAGTTAAATGTTGGTTATAAGCATGACATAGTCTTGTTGTCTAATGTGCTCTTGCTATAGATCTTGCTTATGGCTTGATAAGTTATTGAATGGTAATGTGAATGCATAGGCTAACTAGTGTTTGATGCAACTAGCTTGTGAGGACATTGAGCCTTCTTGATGATTCACTGATGAAGCTAAGAAGACAATGAATAGATATGCATTCATGACATGTAGTTACTATGTTTACCATGTGTTTGATGAAATGTTTATCATGTGTTTTGAAAGTTTGGGAAAAATCTTAGCTTTAGTATTTTTTATATAGACTTATTATCATCTTAGACAAAATTCTGGAAAGTTCTGGGTTTAGCTAGCCCTGAAAATTTGGAACAGGGTTTCTAGCCGCAACCTCTTAACTGAGAAATATCAGCTAGAGTCACATGGAGGAAGGCTTATGTGTGCGGATGGAGACTTCTAGGCACATGCACAACTTGGCATGCGTGTGGCTGGGATGTAATTTTAGGTAAAAATATAGTTTCAGCTCAGGGTAAGATCATCAATGGATGTCGTCTGACATCAGGGTGATGAGGTGTCCCTGGAAGGTTACAATAAGTTTTTGGTTAGTAAAACCCACTTTCATAACTGGAACTTGGATGTTGGGTCATGTCATAGTAACTCTCAACTCATGTTTACCCTAGAGAGATTGTAAAAATGGGTAAATTTTGGGTGGAGTGATTGCACCTTCTAAGAATCAAATTCCATGGAGGGAGTGACATATTCATTCAAATTACAAATTTTTACTCAAGGATTCAATCGTGAGAATGTAAAGAATGGAGGAGAGGGGCCACCCCTTCCTAAGGCCCGTATATAAAGAAAAAAATCGTAGATCCATTAACAAGAAGGGATTTCTAAGGCCTAAAAATACAAGCAATGCTCCAAGATATGAAAACATAAGATTAACCAGTTTTTCTTAAAATAGAAATGAGAAAATAATGACACACACGATCGAATCCATTGGCCACATTTGACTTAGTGACCATCCCCTTGTCTCATCTGGACTTACAGGAGTGTATGGCTTCATGATCAGGGGCTCAATTTTATGCTCAAAAATCAAATTTCTCATAATGGCTCAGAACCTAAACGACCGCATAGTGCTCGTCATTTTGAATTCGACGCACTTCGTTTCATGAAAAATGGACTCCGTATGCTCCCAAATTGAGTTTTGTTCGCTTTGCTAAACATGAAATTAAAAAAAAAATGACAGACAGATGCCCAATTTGCAATCTGTACTGCTGATGTAGCATGTTGACTATGCAGGGTTTTTTTTGGCATTTTCCTTCGGAAAATGGTGAACTGCCAAGTGGCAGTATGTATTGGTCGAATTTATGGGTTACGTGGCAATTTTTTATTGGTTTGAAGTTGAGCCAATTGGGTGAGAACACGTGGTGTAGCCTAGGGCCGCCAAGTGCACCCCCCTCTAGCTATATAGTGGAATAAATTTTTTTGTCGGAGTCTGGGTATAGGTGCCGAGGTTCGACCCCGCGACCTCCTACAAGTAAATGCCACGCCTTACCACTCTGCCCGCATGATGGTTCTTAATAGCTAAGGGCTATCGCATGTATTTAAATTTTGCTATGTAATATGGCAGAGGAAAGAGGGGTCCAACCCTGTTGGGCAGCCCTCAGTCCATGTGACTCATCACAAATACCACCGGCGGGAGTTAACAGTTAATGCGGAGTTAACAATTAAATTGTGTTTAATTAACATAAACCTCCATTTACCCGCGCCTAATCCACTCATTAATACGAGATTATATTAAGTGATTAATTAGCGATAAGACTGTTACTTAACTTAATTATGTATTAAGTTGGTGGACCCCCAAATTCGTCGGAGACAGCTGGCTTAGCTCTAGTTAGCTAATTTAGGGCCTCAAATAGTGGAGGAAATGTAAATGGTCATAAATTTTGGAGTTTTCGACCAATTCAGGTGCAAAAAGATGCTAGATGACCATTTTTGGGCATTCCGGACTCATTGGTGCAGGTTATAGGAAAAAAAGAGCATTTTAAACAGGAAAATTGATCAATTTTAGCATAATATAGAGGCCCAAGACATGGAAGATGGACCAAGGAGATGTAGCCTAGGAGGGGTGAACTCCTTCATCAAATACATGTGTTGATGTGTTGTATGGTGATGTATTTTACTTTATTTTCTGCTATTCAACCTTTGTTTTTATGTTAATTTTTTCATTAAATTGACATGAAAAACACTCATGAGACTTGATAATTTGCAAGAGAACTTGAACCCTTAAGCACACATAAAACATTGAATTTATAATCGGAAAAAGTAATTAACACAATAGCACTAACATACTCCATTCAGATTATTTTTGGTATCAGAGCTCTTGGTTTTTAGGTTTAAGGGATCCAATTGTTTGCAAGTTTGTGTCATGCTTACAAGGTTAAAAATCAAAAGAGGAGAAGGGACACTGGTTGAGAGCCCTGTAGTCGGGTAAAGAGGAAGAAGGGAAATATTGCCAAAGTCTTCAACACCAACACATCCTCAAGTTGAAATTGAGTCTTCAGTGAGCATGTATCATGAAGGAAAACCTACCATGACAGAAGATGAGAGAGCATTCAGGAAGGCATTCTTTGATATGATTGAGATGGTTAAATTACTCTATGAGGAAAGGAATTTAAGGATGCAAGGCTAAAGTTCAAGGCATCCAAGAGGAGAGGGTTTTACAGGAGGAGGAGGCCATGGAGATGGTAAGTAGCCACCATCCACTCCACCATCATCCTCACCACAATATTCACCTTCCTCATCATCATCTTCCACTACCACAACTCTTCCATCTGTTCATACACATACCTCAAAAGGAGATGGTAAATCACCCTTACTTAAACTTGATGTTAAATTTGAGCTTCCAATGTATAATGGCGAAGTGAATGCAGAGAAGCTGGATAATTGGATTCGTCAATTGGAGGTTAATTGCATAATTCAGAACCTTCAAGAAGATAACATATAAATTCAGTTGGCTTCCTTGAGAATGGAGGGCTCAACACTTTTATGGTGGGAAGAAAAGAAACAAGAGGAGATTAAGAAACACCGTAAGATATCAATGTATTGGTCAAATTTTAATGTTGCCATTAAAAGGCAATTCTATCCTCTAGCTTACATGCAAAAAGTTATTATGATTTGGAAAAATTTTAGACAATTAAAGGTCAAAGTGTGCAAGATTACACTCATGAATTTAGGAGAAGAGATCTTATGTTAGGTGTTGATTTTCATAGCTAAGAAACTTTTCTGAAGTACATAGGTGGTTTGCATAGTTACCTGAAACATACCATCCTCATGTTTAATCCCACTAGTCTAGACGAGGTCTGTGTGCAAGCTACACACCTTGAGGTAAGAGGGAAAAATGTACAAGATGAGGGTAAAAAGAAACCATTCAAAGGTGGTGAAAAAGGAAAGGGTTTCAAGGGTAAAAAAAATAAGGGGAGAAAACCACATGTACTCATTGTTCCAAAGAGGTTCATGATGAAGCCCACTGTTAAAAAATTCATCTAGAATTGAGGCCTAAGAAATTAAA
>CM076575.1:2094057230-2094129143 GCA_034641835.2 Pinus albicaulis | reverse complement strand
GGCATGGATGAATGCAATCCTTTGACCACTCCAATGGAAAAAAACTTGAAGCTCACATCCATTGAAGGGAAGGAATTCAAGGATGCAACAAAGTATAGACAAATTTTTAGCAGTGTTAGAGTTTAAGATTCATCCCCTCCGTCAGAGATCAAATTTCTCTTGTTGCATTTCATTTTAGGTGTCTCACTCAGTTCAGTCAGTTGCATTCCATTAGGAGCATGGATCATCTGACGGTAAGGGGCTTGTCACTCATATCCCTCATGTCTTGTACTTGCTGTCCTATTTCTGTTCATTAAAATCATGTACAGTCATGTTTGGCCTCATAAGTTGGTAAAGAGTCATTTTAGGGTTTTTAGTCTCATTAGGTATAGGGTTTAGCTAATCAGGTCTCAAAATTCCTAATAATGGTTAGCAGGCACATGAGGAAGCTTCAAATAAGGTTTCAGTGCAAAAAATTTCATCATCATAATGTTTTATAATGATTTTTCTTCAAAACTCTGTTTTGAAGAAAAATAGTCAATTTCATCTTTATGTAATAAATGCAATGTAATTTTTAAATTTTTTCAGTTGTAATAATGCTCCATTCGCAACCCTGGTCGCCTTTTCCAAAGCTCCATGCCATCCATCCCCTGCAAGACAGACAGAGAAGCTCATTATTCAGTCAAAAGCCAAAAGCAAACAAAACGGAGTTTTAAAGTGAGATGTCAAGTTTTCAACATTACAAAGTGGGTTTGTTCAAATTAAAAATGAAAGTCTTTGGTATATATAAGATATTTTCAAATTCAAAACTCCATTTGTGTGTCAAGTGATAGCAGTGAACAAAGGATAACCCATGAGCAGTGAAGCTAGTGATTGGAGGGTGAACTGTGTGCAAATTTCCAAGCGCGACGCATTGGGCAGCCGGTGCGATGCATCGAGTGTGCGCGGCGCATAGGGTCTCTCCCCTGTGTGTTATTTTTTTCTTGCACGACACATCAGAAGGGCACGGCGCACTAGTTTGGTTCCACGGCACATTGGGCCAGAACACAAATTTTTTGGCCATTTCTCAAAAACTCCAAATCGATTCAGTGTCCTTTGCTCCAAGTCTATGTGACTTTGTAATTTCCATAACAAATTTTTGGTGTTGATTATGAGATTGATTATGAGAATTTAAATGCCAAAACTCAAAACCCTATTCTCTTGTTTTAAGATTTCTCCTAGGGTTTTAATATTGGTTTTGGGTGTCAAACATTTCCACTTCCCTCACTTTGTTTTTCCCCTCCTCACTGTTCATTTGCTCACCACAGTCCCCTTTTCCCATTTCACCTTACATCCCTAAAGTCAATCATCCCTATCCCATTCCCATTGTCCCCATACCATTTGTAAATTTCTCTCAAATCCCAAATTATCCCAAATAGCTAAGTGGTTGTCCCAACACACAGATTTCAAGTGGCAAGCTCACAATTTCACTTGACTATAACCCATTATTCCCATTACCCTATTATTCCATATCCCCTCCCATATCACTATATATTTGGCAATCCGATCAAAAACACCAAAGTTCTCATTGTTAACCAAGAAAACCTAGACCTTGCATAGACCTTGAACATCATGGAGACAGATACTGATACATCCTATGATCGAGATAGTGATTCCACCATTGAACAACATGCACCTAGAAGGCCTCATAAGGGTGGCAGACATGTGAGAGAGGAGCCCACCTCATTGGCTGAATTGCAGGCTTGTCCACTTGCTATGGCATGTTTTCGAGAGCAGTCTTGTTATCAATTTTGTGAAATGATTGCTAGGGTCCATGATCATTAGGAGTTGGCTCATTTGTTAGTGTTGCATTTACATGATGGTCAAGTAACCCTTTCTGCTGTAACATTCACTCTAACACTGGAAACTATCTCTCAAGCAACCAGAATACCCAATGTGGGAGAATAGTGGAACAAAAGATAGCAGGTGGACAGAGTGCATTATGAACCATATATCAGGCCTAGATTTGTGAAACAACTCAGCAGAGTGTTTCCTTTCTGGTTCCTAAAGGATTCCTATGCGCCTCTGATGAAACTCATTATCAGATATTTCAGTTGTGAGGGCCGGTTTTCACGTCTCTATGCCTATCATATCAGGTTATTGATGCATTTTACCAGGGTGAGGATGATGAACCTCCCTTATTTCATGTGCCGGAATATCGAGAGAATGACCACTCTCGTGCAAAGGAAAACTCCTGAGCAGCAGTACAACAGTATTTATCACTATGCACTCATTAAGATCGTGGTTATGCATCAGCTCGGCTTGCAAGGTATTTCATGGGAGGATTTCATTTCTAATGATTTCTTCACATCTCCTCAAGTTCCTTCAGAGGTTGTTCATGATGCAGGTGAACCTTCATATCAGCATGGAGGTTAGGAGACAGAGACTACTAGTGTGCCGACGTATGTCACTTATCAGAGAGGCACTAGAGGATTATTTGCAGCAGCCCGGCGAGTATTATCTCCACCTCGGGTGGAAGGGGTCTCGCTTCCATCATCAGCAGCATAGGTACAGGTACAAGACAGAGGTAAGAGGCCCATGCAGGATGAGGGGCCTTCAGGAGGCCAAGATACAGGTTTCATACTCATTGATGAGGATTTGAGCTCTCCAAGCTCAAAGTTGAGAGAGACTATTCAGGAGCAGAAGGCGGAGATAGACACCTTGACCGTCAAGTTGAAAAGAGCCCAATGGATTATAAACTACCTAGAGCATTGAAACAAATAATTGGAAGATCAGCAAACAATCATGGAGTTGCAAAACATCTGTGAAGACCGGCAAGCTGCCCAAAGAAGCCAAACCGAGATGACATCCATTGAGCGAGAGATTGAGGCTGATAGAGAGACTTGGCTTGAGAGGGTCAATATTCATCTGGAGAAGCTGTTGGAGAAGGCCAACAAGGAAAATAACATGCTAAGGCACATGAAGAATCATTATTGGGCGAGGAATCATGTTTGCAAGGCGCGAATCAAGATCCTGAAGGCAAAGTTAAAGAGGGCATTAAAGCGTCGCAAAAGGCATGATAGACTCCAAATTTTGGCCAAAGCTTATTTGGCCTAGCATAGAACTTTATGGTGCACATTCAGCCAAAATTTCAAGAAATTTGGGAAACATTTTGTCAATTTTGAATTTTTTGGCCTTAACACAGATTTTCCTGCCCGACGCGTAGCGCCACTTGGCGCACGCTTATAATTGGCAGCTCCTCTTGAATAAAAATTTGTATTTATATATTTTTAATCCAAATTTATGCATTCCTACCCATTACCTAAATATTTTGACAAGTTTTGGGTTGCCTGAAGGGTCAAAAACACCCTAAAAACGACCTTTCTGCCCCCTTTTGGACACACAAGAAGCAGTGTTGGAAAAACTCATTTTTGGAGGGGAAAATGGCAACAAAATTCATAAATTACACTTGTTTTGGAAATTATATAAGAATATATTTCCAACGAGCTATCCTGCACCCAACTTGGACTCCGGGAAGGCCCTCAAAATCAGCTCCAAAGTGGCACGACACATAGAGATTTCAGGCGCGACACATTGGGAATTTTGGCCTAGTTTTCACTGAGTAACTCAGTTTTTCGCCTAGTTTTGGCCAGTTTGAATTTTTTATCTCCAAATGTAAAGATCCTAATATAAATTGATGTAATTTCATGGTTTTTGATGTAATTTTGACAAATTTTCACTCATGTAAGTAGATTCATTCACCAAAAAGTGAATTGTAACTGAATGAATCAGTTTCCTATCTTATAGAGGCAAGCTGTTTCATTGCCTATTTTCCAGTTCTTAGTTTAGATCTTGTTGAAACAGCTCCTAAAATAGTGAGCTCGACCCCTAGAGGCATGGGAATGAGTTAGGCTTGTCTATATCTTGTATTTTCTCAGTCATTTTCAGGGTTGGACACTTGGGATTGCTTTGAGCTTCATTGTACATTTCATCTCTGCATTTTGGAAAAGGAATAGACCAGGGTTTGCAGCACTCTTTGGGATCCATGTGGCTTTATGTTTTGATGGTGTGTTTCTCTTTGTGATTGTAAGTTTACTGAAGTTTCATGTGTATCATTTCCCTTCTCCTTTCTTCTTAAATTAAACAAACAAGTAATAAAGGTGGAATTCATTAGATTTGCAGTGCTCTGCCTTGAAGTTTTGTTTAATTTTCCATGTTTTCAACTGTCTGAAGAGGATTCTTGAAACCTCTTGCCCTCTTCAACTCCTCCTCGGTCTGAGCTATCCATTTCATTCAATTCGAAGCATCAAAACAATTGCCTTTCTTGCCCCATTCAGCCCTCTGCAAAACTGATCATTTCCCGGACCCAAAATCTGCCTTTCCCTTTGATTCCAACAAAAACCCCCAAAATCAAATCAAACTCTTTTATATGTATACCTAGCCTAAAATCAGCTTTTATTTCAAGTCATCTCAAGACTTATTGATTATTTTTGCTGAGATTGACCCAGAGAGAGTCTTTCCTAACTGCAGGGCCAGCCACGTATTGCGTGGCTTGATGTTACCCTGCACTGGCCTTCAAATTTCGGGAGGTAGACGTAGGCAACAACAGAAGTCTTATCTATCCTAATACCACTGCATCAAACATCTCATTTGTTATTGGAATCCTCTCCAGGTTTATGTAAAAAAATTGTGAAGGACATTGGTCTGCTGCAAAAAAGAGTTCTAAAGTACTTGAAGGGGACTCAAGACTTTGGACTCAAATATACACAGGTAGGCGACTTCAGCTTCATCAGATACTCTGATTCAGAATTTGGTGGAGACAAAGAAACCGGGGTGTCTACTTCAGGTTATACCATGAGTCTTGGATCAGGAGCTATCTCATGGAGATCACGCAAACAATCAGTTCCCGCAGATTCCACAACCGAGGCAGAATATATGGCAGCAACTGAAGCAACAAAGGAAATTTTGTGGCTCAGGAAAATCCTAGAAGATTTGCAGATGAAACAAATGCATTCAACACCATTCATGATCGACAACATTTCTGCAATAAATTTGGCCAAGAACCCAAAGTTACTTGATCGAACAAAGCACATCAATACAAAATACCATCTGATTCGACATCATGTTGAGGCCAAAACTATCCATCTATGTCATTGTTCCACAAATGAGCAGACTGCGGACATCTTCACCCAAGCGCTTGGAAGAGAAAAGTTTGAAAAGTCCAGAACGATGCTTGGACTCACCAACATCCCTTCAGATTAAAGGGGGGAATGTTGACACCTAATCCTAAGGGATTGGGTGAGATTGTATATTATTGTAATTTAGTAAATAAGGAAGGCCAAGAGACATTGGGAAGTGAATTCCAATAGCCTCACCTCCATGTATAAGTACACACACAATCTCCATCTAATTCATATTCGGTTTTGCAGAGTTACCTCTTGGTCTAACAAAATGTTAGCAATGTTTATGTTAATTTCGAAAAGGTTGCTGCAACATCAACTTTTTTTCGGGCTTACTTTTGACATTTTAAATTTTCTAATGTATTAAGTACGGATAATTATTTTTTAATTTTAACAATTTTTGAAGTAGTCTTATTCTTCTTAAGTTATTTTTTTAAGTGTTTTTCAATTGTGTTTTTTTGTTTTTCTTTTCAATTTTTTTTAATGAAATCTTTTCTTTTCTTTTCTGCATAGTTAAAAAAAAGAGAGTTCAATATTTTGAAGTTAAGATTTTTATCGTTAATTAATATTTTAATGTACATCAAATAATTGTCACTAAAAATAATAATTTTAAACATTTGACATAAAAAATACACATTTTGAATATAGATACAATAAAAAAATACACATTTTGACATTTTTTTTGCTAAAATTGACATGTCAAATAAATTATTTTTATGAGAAAATTTTAACCAAAAACAATTTTAAAAATAGCATTTTTTTATGAATTTTATATCAAAAAAATATAATATTCATGTTTTTTCAAAAAATAATGATTCACAAATAAATTAAAGTGAAAATCTAATAATACAAATATTAAACATATAATAACAATAATTAAATATTTGTTCTTATCATAAAATTTCACGGTCAAAAGATTACAAGTACAACTAATGAATAGTTCTCAAAATTAAATTTAATCAATAATATCATATAATATAAAAAATTTAAAAAAAAAAAAGATTTAAAATAAATAAATGTCCCCCATTAACAAAAATTAATAAAAAAATATTTAAAAAAATAAAATAAATGTAAAAAAACATTAAAAAAATAATGATGATGATGATTAACGTCCACTAATACCAATGCGGTCTATCGGACCTCAAGAAAAGAAAAATAATCTAATTTTGATTCTTCAAAATCTTGTTTCTATGATCAAAAAGAAGGGAAAGCAGCACTCAAAAAGTTGAAAATAATTAATGTTATATTTTATTAATGGAGAAATGGTTACATGGTTGTAATGTAATTCCCTAAGTTAGGATTAGTTCCTAGGTTGTAGGAGTTTGTTCCCAACTCCCTGTTCTTTTGAGATGTATTTATTGATGTATCTTTGATTAATTGAATGTAGAGTGTATGCTCCAGTTTGTGTAGTCTCCAAGTGTAGTTTGCTCACCTATGAGTCTGTTGCTTATGCAATTAATTTCTTTTCTTTCCAGTTTTTATCATGGTGTCAAAGCTCAGATATGGTAAGCCTAATTTACCTATAGAGCCTTAGTAGCTATAGAGCTTGTGTGGCTACAAGTGCTCACAGTTTTGGAGTTTAGGTGGTCGGGAGAACTACCTAACTCATAGGAGAAACTTGCTTTCTCACAAGCCTTAGCTAGCTAAGCACAAAGTGGTCAGCGCTATTTTTGGAGCCACAGTAGCGTTTATCAACACGAATTTCGGGGTCATTCCAGCGTTGATGTCCATTTACTTAAATCAATTTTGATCAGCGCAGTTTTTAAGCTAAAAATCTTGTTAACTTCGTTTTTTATGGATCTGAGCTTGAGATTTTGCCAGATTGGTGGCAAATCTGAGTAGAAGACATGGAAATTTTTCTAGATCAGTGCGGATCTGAGTTGTAGACATAAATATTGTGCTAGATCGGTGGCAAAACTGTGATTAGGTTCTGGTATGTGTTGAGTTTTTTTTTTTAGCTTGTAATTGTTCACTTGGTTAGAATCGACTAAATATCAGAGATTCTGGAATCCGATCAGTCCAAAATGAACAATTTTACAGAAACTTATCTCAACAAGACTAGCAAACTTGATGGGACTAATTATACCAATTGGAAACTCAAGCTACAGAGGTTGCTTGAGGAACGAGCACATGGTCGGTCGTCAGCGGTGATGAGCAGAAGTCGAACATTGTGACAAGTGTGGCTGCACTCATACAAGATTGGGATAAAAGGGAGAATATGGTGAAATTCTTGTTGAAGATGTCTGTTAAATACAATATTATCCCACATATCAGAGACGGTAAATATTCCAATGAGATCTGGACGAGACTCAAGAATCTATACCAGACAGAAAACACCAATCGCATCGTGTCACTCAAAGGCAAGTTGTTTTCCATGAGGATGAAGGAGAATGAATCTGTAGCTGGATTCATTGCAAGGGTTAAGGAGATGAAGGACAGATTGGGTTTCATATGGGAGAAGGTGTCTGATTCTGATCTTGTCATAATTTCTTTGAACGGGATGACGGATGAATACTAGATGTTCATCACATGCTTTCCTGCACGGGATAAAGCCCCTGCATTCGAAGAGCTGACAGGAATCATGTTACAGGAAGAAGAGTTGTGGCAGAATTTGAGACCACAAAGTGTCGATATTGCTCTGATGGAAAAAAAGAAGCCATACAAAGGGAAACAACCACAGGGACAGAAATACAGTGGCGTTTTTCAGAAAATACTATTTAGAGGTATGTCTGCAAGTAACAATAGTAAAATTTATGGCATTAAATGTTTTTACTGTGGGAAAATCAGTCATCTAGCTAAGTGTTGTTCTAAGAGACAAACAGATGACGCTAGAAATAAACAGAGAAAGCAAACAGGACACTTTGCTGATGAAGGTCACAATCATGATCCTCCATTATTTGTAGTTGACTGTGCTCTTTCAACTTATGAGGAGGATGAGGTCGAAATATGGTTCATTGATTCAGGCGCGACATCACATATGACAGGTTATAGAAGTTGGTTCGAGAATTTTGAAGAAACTTCTTGTGGGGCTAAAATTTATCTAGGTGATGACAGAGGTTATGAGATTAAGGGGTACGGTGATATTCTAGTGATGATTCCTAGAGGTAATATCAGATATATTAAAAATGTAATGTATGTGCCCGGGATCAAGAAGAATAAAATCTCCATGTCAATGATAATAGATCAGGACCTGCAAGTTGAATTCTTCAAAACATATTGTGTCATAAAGGACGAAAAAAAGGAACCAGTTGCATCAAGAGTGTGTGTGGGAAGCCTATATAGGTTGAATGTCAAGAAAATTCCACACCAAGCTCTGGTTTCAATAGGATTGACAGTTGAGAATCTTTGGCATCAGAGATTCAGTCATCTTAACCTACAAGATCTCATGTTGCTGAAAAGGAAAGGTATGGTTGATGGACTTCCTTCTTTTCATAATATTTATTTAGATTGTGATGGATTTGCATTAGGGAAAATGCATATGGAAGAGTTTCCCTTGAATGTTGATAGGAGTAAAAGAGATATTCTGGAGCTTGTGCATACAGATATATGCGGACCTATGCAGACTAGGTTGCTAGGTGGTGTGTATTACTTTTTAATCTTTACTGATGATTGCACTAGATTATCTTGGATATACTTTATCAGAAAAAAGATCCATACATTTCAATGCTTTAAAGAATTTAAGAATATGGTGGAAAAGAAGACAAGGAAATTCATTAAGATTCTCCGCTCATATCAAGGGGGAGAATATAGGTTGGGAGAGTTCATGAAATTTTGCAGAAATCATGGGATTATTCAACAATTCATAGTACTTCACACTCCGCTGGAAAATGGAGTTACATAATGAAATAATAGAACCCTTTTGGAGTGTGCACGAAGTATGCTTTAAGGTAAGGGTCTATCCAATGGTTTTTGGGATGAAGCAATCGACACTGCAGTTTACTTAAAAAATAGGAGTCCAACTAAATGTCTCAATTTTAAAAATCCTTTTGATGCACTTTATGGATATAAGCCTGCATTGAATCACTTAAGATTTTTTGGGTCAAAATCATTTTCTCATATACCCAAGGAAGATAGGAAGAAGTTATATCCTAAGGCCATGAAATGAATCTTTGTAGGATATTGCACTGAGTTTTAACCTAAGGCCATGATAGGAAGAAGTTAGATCCTAAGGCCATGAAATGAATCTTTGTAGGATATTGTTTAATCCTTTGACTCATAAATTCTTTGCAAGTCGAGATGTGATATTTCATGAGCGGGTTGAGGAAGGAAATAAGGAAAACAGTCTTGAATAATGTCACATTCCATTTTTGATGGAAGAAAGCAGTGACGGCAATCAATAACAACAACAGTAGTAGAAAGAGGAAGAGGCAGGTGATGTAGTCAGTAATTCAAGCCCAGTAAGGTCTGAAGCAGACAGATTTGATGTGAGTCCTTTACCGAGAATATCAGGTAGGAAGACTCAACTACCAGCCAGATTGAAATACTATGCTTTAATGTCAAACATTTGAAATGTTATAGAACCCACAAATTTTAAAGAAGCTAGTCTATCTCATGAGTGGAGGACTTCAATGAATGAATAATTTGAATCTATTATTAGAAAAAATACTTGGGAACTAGTTGAATTGTCTGCAGGAAAGATACCCATAGGTTGCAAGTGGCTTTACAAATATAAATTTAATGCAAGTGGGAGTATAGACAAGTTTAAAGCTAGACTGGTAGCAAAGGGTTATTCACTGAAATATGGAATTGACTAGGAAGAAACCTCTGCTCCTGTAGCCAAACTGAATACTATTAGAATGTTAATTTCTTTAGCTACAAAACATAAATGGAAGCTACACCATTTAGATGTTAAGTCTGCATTCCTAAATGGTGATTTAAACGAAGAGGTTTATTTAGTGCAGCCTGAAGGGTTTATTAATCAAGGGCAGGAACACTTTGTGTGTAGATTGAAAAAGGCACTTTATGGTTTACAAGCACCCAGGTCTTGGTATGAGAAGATTGATTAATTTTTCTTACAGCATGGTTTTGATAGGAGTAAGAATGATCCAAATCTATATACCATGTATGATGAATAAAGGCAGATAATTTTTATTTCCTTGTATGTGGATGACATGATTATAACAGGTAATGCAGATGCATTAATCAAAGAAATCAAATTGCAGATGTCACAGGTTTTTGAAATGAAAGACCTCGGAAATTTACATTACTGTCTAGGTTTGGAAGTATGGAGAGACTCTCAAAAAACTTTCCTTACTCAAGGGAAGTATGTAAGAGGGCTGCTCAAAAGGTTCAAAATGGAACAGTGTAAGACAACATCAACGCCTTTGCAGCAGAACCTGAAATTGTGCAGTGATGATGGCTCTAAGGAGGTGGATGCCACTTTGTATAGGCAACTAGTTGGTAGTCTGATATATCTAACTAGAACTAGACTAAACTTAACATACTCTATCAGTGTGCTGAGCCAGCTCATGTCTAAACCTCTTGCAAATAAATGGGTGGCAGCAAAAAGTGTGTTGAGGTATCTTCATGGTACTAGTAATTATGGTATTTTATATACTGATAGATCTGATGTTACTTTAGCAAGTTTTTTCAGACTCTGATTGGGAAGGTAACTTGGATGATCGACAATCTATCACAGGTTATACATTTAGTTTTGGATCTGGGGTCAGAGCATGGAGTAGTAAGAAGTAGAGTATTGTGTCTTTATCTTCAGCTGAAGCCGAGTACCAAGCATTATGCGTAGCAACATGTGAAGCTATCTGGTTGAGGAGGCTTCTCCATGATGCAGGAGAAGAGCATAAAGAGGAAACTATCATCAAATGTGGCAACCAGAGTTCCATTAAGCTAGCAAACAACCTAGTGTTTCATAAGAACATGAAACACATTGACTCAGTTCCACTTTGTTAGGGAAAAAGACCAGTTAAAAAAAAAAATTATTGAATATTGTAAAACATGTGACTATGTGGCTGATATTTTTATGAAGCCTCTTGGGAAAGTTAAGTTTTATTTTTTTATAGGGATGTTAGTTTTACGGAACAATATTTTCTCCATTAAGGGGGGGAATTGAAAATAATTAATGTTATAGTGTATTAATGGATAAATGGTTACATGTTTGTAACGTAACTCCCTAAGTTAGGATTAGTTCCCAGGTGGTAGGAGTTTATTCCCAACTCCCTATTCTTTTGAGATGTATTTATTGATGTATCTTTGATTAATTGAATGTAGAGTGTACGTTGTTAGTCATCCCTAATTTTCATACCTCAAGATGACTAAGCATTGTTTCCAGATTTCTAGAAACAAAGTTCATGAGCATTGTAAGTTCTAGAAATATCACAACCTTCATTACCCTTAGGATAATTTTTCCTATTTTTTCATCATCCTATCTAGCCGTCACTAGCCCATCACTCCCGGAAGACCCATCCTGGGTTCAAGCCATATTATTTTACCCCAACTGCCACTCATTTTTCACCATGTCTTGCCTTTTGGCCCAAAATCCTCTATTTTGTGTATCTACAAGATTCCCTACTACTGATCAAACCTACTAATCCAATAGTCTTGATGACTCTTCCATAATATTCCCAGACACTGATTATTTCTACAAACCCTCTAGATAATCAAAATGTTGGATCCTAGGTCTTTAAACACACTAAGCTTATCACAGGTCCTATCTTACACTTGGTAATCCCTAAAAGTCTAAATGCCTATCCAAAATCCAAATCCAAAGGTCCCCATTAGGTCACCAAAGGTTTCACTAAGTTATAGGATGGATTTGGTGCCCAGCAAGTGATGCCTTCCTGCATAAAGAGGATTTCACTCAAAGGAGGCCCCTTGGCTCAAAGTAAAAACATTGCCAGGGACAGCTGCCCTTGTTCACATATTGTTTTTTTAGCCAAGATGACCTTCAGCAACCAGAGGAGGCAAAGTAATAGGGCATAATCATCACCAAGAAGCAAACCCAAACAAGACAAAAACAACAAGCATATAGGTAAAAGAGTATCAGAGCTTGCTTTGGAGGATTAACCAAAAATTGATGACAAGAGCAGAAGCCTCCTCCTAAAGGCTTTTTCCAAAATAGCACTGCTTCACCTGCACTAGGAGAAGAAAGACAAAGAGTATTAGGTTAAAGAAGACCATTTTTTGCCAGATGATAGAAAAACAGAGTTTTTAAGGCAAAAGGTCAGATTATGAGTTATTGTCAAAGAAAGGGCAAATGTGACCTCGACTTATGCATCTCAACGATAGGCTCCCAACAAAGGGCCTCCATGCCAAAAAATATTGCTCCCCAAAAGATTGGCAAAAGTAGGAATAAACATGTTTTCCAAGAAATATTTAAAAAGGGTGTTCACAGTAGAATTACACATTAAAAGATAAGAAACCTAAACCTTACAAAAGTGGTTTTGGGCTTCTTAAATTTTTTCAAAACAAGTATAAAGGCCAAATGAACCTTCCCCATGCATCATTTGCGCTTTACCAAGGAGAAGAAGCCGTTGAGAGGAAAGATCTTGAGTTTTCGAGCAAGTTGTAAAAATTTGATAGGTGCTACGTGTTGAGCACGACGCTACGCCCTTGGACTCCGGCGCTACGCGTAGAGGTGAGGCAAGCAGTGTAAAATTACATTGCACTATGCGCTCACGGGGTGGCACTACGCGCTTGGGTTGGCACTGCGCGCAGGCACAAGAGCGACCATCGGAGCCTGTATTTAATGCACGGTGCTACGCCCAGATGGCCCGACCGGCCCAGCGCTACGCGTTGGCACTACGCCTCTGGCAGCACTTCAGAAAATTGTGCCAAAGGTTTCAAGATCGATTTTTTGCCTCCACAAACCCTCTGCAAGTTGAAACAAGGTTAGTCAACCTTTCTTTCCTTCTCCCAAATATTGATTATCAAAGAGGTCATCCGTGATTAGAGATTAACCAAAACCCTAGATTAATGACAATGATGATGAAGAGGAAGATGAAAATGAGGAATAAGAGGAAAACAGTGAAGAAGAAGAACAGCCAGATGAGGAAGGCAGCTATGTAAGTGCCCAAAACAGTGCAAGAAAGAGTCATGACAGTCATGACAACTGTCATTACTGTCTTGACAAAGATCAGTCCATAAAAGACATAGAAAAATCAGAGCATAGTGAAGGACAAACTGATGTCAACATTGCCTTTGAAACTCCCATAATCTCCCCTCTCTCATGCACTTATCATAGAGGGAAAAGGAGTGTTTTTGCTGCCTCTAAAAGGCAAAGGGCCACCTCCCCACCAAATATCAAAACATCGGACAAAGGCAAAGAAAAAATGAAGAGTGTTGAGCCAAAGGCACCAGTCAGGAGGAGTAAAAGGATTAAAAAGGTTTCTCAAGGACCTCTCTTTGTTGTTCTAGACAGCGACAATGAAGACCAAGTGATAAACACAAAATTACTCCTCCTAGAAAAAGATGCCCAGCTTCGAAATGGGAAAAGGACTTTGAAAGAGCACAAAGTGTCATCCACTATTACAATCAGGAGCACAAAAATTTCAAATAATTCAAGAGGGGCCTTTCCTTGCAGAAGAAAATGGTCAAACACTATGCAAGGAAGAGCATGATTGCCAATGCTAAATTGAGGCAAGCCCTCCTAGAGCTAGAAGAGCTAAAGAGGCCCAAAATTCATGACAGCCTCAGGATCTTGGCTGATGCTTCTCAGCAGGTGTCTAAAACCCCTTGAGGGGTCTACCCACCAATTTTGAAGAAAATTCGGACACTTTTTTTTTTTTCCAAATTTGGGCTCCTATAAGCGCAGCACCCTAGGCGCTACGCTTTCTTTTGGGGCATCCTCAACTGCTAAAGTTTATATTTTGGGTTTTCATGTCTCCAACAGTCTCCACAAAAAATTTCAGATCATTTGGAGCACTTTTTCCCCCTCAAAAGGTCAAAAAACACCTCAAAAATGACCTTTCTGCCTCCTTTTCAGGCCTGGCGCTGTGCGTTGAGCAGTCATGGGAAATTTTATTTTTGAGCAGGTAAATTGCATTCATTCAGAACAAATAAAGTATTTCTAGAAGGTAGACTCTCCAAGATTTCCAACGAGCCATCACGGGCCTGAATCCGATGCCGGGAAGGGGTCCAAAACTCAGCTGCAACGGACCCCAAATTTTGCTGATATGGAGCTACGCACAAAGACAACTTTTTGCCAAAAAGTCAACAAAAGACACAAATTAATGGAAAATTAGTTTTTTAATATTTTCTTGGATAAAAATCTCCTGATTTGATTAGGGAGTTATGTTTTGGTGTGTTTCATTTATTTCCTTATCTCTTATGTGGCTTGGGCCTTGCATGGTCATTAAGCACATTTATAATATTTATGGCTGAATTAGGGTTTCCACCTCCTCATTTGCTCCATAAATAGAGCATGAGGATCTTGTATGTTTTTTTGGATTTTGATGACTTATTCTAGAGTAATACATAGCCCTTTGAAGCCTTTGATGAGAAATTGATGTCTTGGAGCTCATGCTTGATCTGATTTGCTTGTGGATGGAGAAGAATTGTTTACAAGATCCATAGGCCTGGTTAATGGTGAAGTTTTCTCTTGTTTCTGTTTTCTAGTTTTCCATTATGTTTTCCATCTTGCTATGCTGCAGTAGGACAAAAAATTTAGACTAAGATATGCTTGCTAATGGCACCTTAGATTTGTTTGTTTCCTTCACTGCCTTAATGTTTTCTTCTACTGAGATATGTTAGGGAATTCATTTCTTGCTCTCTAAGAAGTTCTTAGTTTGTCCATTTCTTGAAAGATTTAGGTCAGTTGTATCAATTATGATTTATGGTTATCCTTGCATGTTGTTTCCACTGAAATACTCTGTTCTTGGAATCATCTCTTGAAGCAGCTTTGCCTAGGGTTTGTCAAAAAAGTCTGTCTTAACCATGCTCTTTGCTTTCACTTAGCTGAATTTGTTTCAAGGAACCTTCATAGCTGTAATTGTGGATGTTAGGGTTTTCTCTCTTTCTATGGTTATAGTTATTCATGCATCTTAAATGTTTTTTCTGCTCCTGATGATAAAATATTTGAAAGATTAGACAAGTTTTTTCCTTTCTATGTTTTATCTGATTATTGTCTTAGTTGATTATCTATTTTCAGTTTGAACTCAAATGGATTAGGCTTTTCTTATGCTTTTGATTCTCTTGTTGCACTTATCAATATTCTGACTCTCTCAGTTCATAAAGCACATAAGGATTTAGTTTCCTGCCTTTATTAGCTTTGTTCTTAAACTTAATGTCCATCTCATAATCCTTCACAAACCTTAAAAGATCCACCAACCAAGTAAAATGTCCCTACAAATGCTCTTCACTCCATTTATGAACTTATTTGGACCTTGTTAGACTCCATTGCCCAATGACTTGACAATCTTCCATGTTTCCTATCTAAAATATATCTGAGCTTCATAGCCAACCAAAAACAATCAAAATACCCTGCACTTAACATCTAGCCTAAAATCAACCCTAATCAACAAACAATTTCACATATTTACACCTACTAGAGAGATCCCTCTCCGAATCTAGGAAGGCTAGGTCCTAGGATTCCAAAGCTTGGTTTGATGTTACCATGTACCTTTGTATCTCAATCAATCTAGCAAATTACGGGGAGCTAACATACGCTCAGGTTTTAGGTCTCCAGTTGGCTTTCTCACTGTGAGTCTCTTTATTATTCAATTCATTTCTTTTCTTGAGTTTTTATCTTAAAATCACTATAGTTGGGCTGACTTAATAAGTCAAGAAGATTGGAAGTGCGAGAGATGTTAGGGAATTGAGAATGGATGTGAGTAAGAGTCAGGCAGTCTAAAAGGAAGTGTTTTTCATCTTCCACCCTCTTAGTATCGCAAATTTGACAGATTCAATTGTCCCAGGGAGTCTTGGGAGTATACCACCGTCCGATTTCACTTCGAAGCTCATGAGAATTAGTTCTTATCCTAGCGATGTTCATTTTTTTGTTAGTGCTGGTCAATACAAATAGATAATTCTAGTTATCAAGGGTGGGGTTGACCACCTCCTTATAGTATCTTAGCTTCTTTTTACCCTATAGATCCTTATCATCCCACAACTTATCCTAGAAATTGGAGGTAATAGTATCTTTGACACTATCATTGCTCCCCATGATGATCTCCTCCTTAATCCCCAATGGTTGAGCCAAGACTGGGCATCCTTATGCCACTCACACTTGAGGCAAAGGTGGGGTTTGACTAAAGTTAGAAGCAATTTTTGGGAGCCTCTTGGATTCCATGTTGTAAAGCTAATGCTTATACATTAGATATCTAAACATAGCCATACTTTCAATGGGGGACAAACCGAGGCCATTCAGAGGATAGGATAGGGGAGTATTTCCCTCCCAGGTAGAGGTTGTAGATTATGAATTACTTTTGCTGCGCATCTCGATCTTTGCCTTGAGATTGCAGCAAGATGATGAGCTTAGTGGAAAGGAGTCGCCTTCACTAAGTGGGCCCGCAGGCTATTTTTGGCGCAAAGTCTATTTTTAGACTATGTCTATTTTTAGACATATGGATCATGTTCTATGAGTTGCAGGATGCTATTTGTGGATGGTTGGTCAAGTCGGAAAAAATAGATGGACTTCTATTTTTAGACATATTGGGTAGAATCTATTTTTAGATTTCCAGTCTAAAAATAGATATGTCGAATATTATTAGCTCTTAATAATATTTGGACTATAAACATTATCTTATTCTCTTGGAGCACTTCAGTTAAGTGCACAGATGTGGCACAGGAGCTGACAGAAGGAATTATGCTATTCCTTAGGTTTAAGTGGAGCTATTGCATGGAGACTTCAGTTAGAACTCATGTGACAGAGTTTGGTGGAGTTATTGAGGTAGTTAATGGAGTTGTGTTCAGTTTAACTCAGTTAGACATAGTTGAGCTAGTTGTATCTAGTCTAACTGATTGATACACTAGTGAGAGTGGTGTGAATTAATTATTAATTAATTCACTAATTATTAACTCATTAATCAACTAAAGAATACATCAGTTAACTACAGAGCATGGACAGTTTCAGTGGAGACCAGTGAAGAGGTAGGTGAAAGAGCAGTGTGACTATCAGTTGTGACTATAGTGTTGCATGATTTGCAACACATAGTGGTTGGAGATGCCAATGAGGATTGCGTGAGCAAGGCTGGACCAATTCGAGTTCATTGAGCCCATATAATGGTGTTGGGTAGAAGCGAGGCTATTGGTGGCCAGAAGATTGGAGCATGAGATTTGCTAGATCGGACACAGGTGTGTGCTTAACGATTAGGTGTGCTGAGAGCTTGTGAGGAGCTTTGTATGATGATTGTTACATGATCTCTATGACATATAATATCTGAGATAGTTGGGGGTTTTGAGCTTTAAATCTCCCATAAATTCTTGTATTCATATGTGTGAATTTTTATGGTTTTAATGTGTGCATGCAATTGATTTTATTTCCGCAATTAATGATCAATGGTAGAAGAGATTTTGTATTGTGCATGAAGTCAAATAGTGTGTGATCAGGAGAATCTCAGATGTATAACATATCAGTTATATAATTTCTACATTCTTCGCAACTCTATGGATATACTGCAACCCCAAACTTCACATTCATATAAGACAACAGGGGTGACGAGAGTCTCAAAGAGGAACTCGTTTTTACTCCAAATGCAAAGATTGACCAACTTACAATTATTTTCAAGGTCATCATAAGCTTTCCAACCTCCAATAATATTTTTCTCGATGTTATAATTCCAGTTGAGCTAATGAGTAAAGTCCCTCAATAAAGAAACATAATAAAAAACATTTAAAAAATAAATAAATTAAATGTCCCAAAAAGAAAAATTAAAAAAAAAAACATTAAAAGAATATAAATATAAATAAATAATAAATAATAAAAACTAAATGTCCCCCACCCCCAAGTGGCCCAGTCTAGGGGTGGGAGCAGCGACTCAGAATCAACTCTCCACCCTCGAGGTGCCCAAGGGGCACGAGCCAAGGGCGGGAACAACCGTGCACTTGGGGGTTGCCAACATTTCTTTTTCTTTTTTATTTATTTATTTTAATTTATATTTTTTTAATGTTTTTATTTTTTACTTTTTTATTTGGGGACATTTAAATTTTTTTTAATTTTTTTAAATGTTTTTATTTTGTGCTTTTTCTTTTTTTTTTCTTTTTTTGAATAGGGGACATTTATTTATTTTTTAATGATTTTTTTGGTTTTTTTTAATATATATTTTGTATTTTTCAGTTTTTTTGGGTTGTTTTTTATATTTTTTTGTCATATATATATATATATATATATATTAAGGACCATTTGTCAACGTTTCAAATCCCAACGCGGATCCATTGAATGAAGAATTGAGAGAAGGGTTTTAGGCCATTAATATTGAAGAACATGAAAAGATCCGATCAAAGTTTAATAATTTTTATTTTTATTTTTATTAATTTTAATAATTTCATTTCTAATTTAATAAATTTTATTTTATTTTTAGATCAATAATAATAACTAAAATCAAAATTAAATAATATTTAATAAAATAAACTAACTAATATATTGATAATAATATTTATTTACTAAATAAATATTAATTAAGTTGATAATTATTTATTTTATTATATAGTTACTAATTTTGTTAATTTTATTTAAATTCATAAATTTAATTTATTATAATTTAATTTAGGATTTATACTACGGTTATTAAAAAGATGCATAAAAATATATATATTAATAAAGTAGCTAATTATTTATTTTTATTTTTAATTGTGAATATGTAATTAATTATGTCTATTTAATTTACTAATTAATATTCTACTTAATTTAAGTTAGGGAAAAGTTTAGGGTTATAGTAGATATTACTAATAATTATTGATTAATTAATTAATTTTTATTTTTAGACAAAATAAAAATTAATTAATGAGGATAATTATTAGAAGAAAGAAATTTAATTATTAAAACCATATTAGAATTCAAAAGAGGAGAAACATACCTGAGATCTTATACGAAAAACTATACCTGGGAGGATGGCGCTTTTGAGGAACAGATTTGTCAAAGAAGAGGTCTCCAAGTGTCACTAATTTCACATCCCCCATCCCTATTAAGATTATCTGGATGTTTTATAATCTCGAGGGCCTCTCTTATTTTCCTTCTTTGATAGTGCTCCTCTCTCGCAATGATCCTTGCATCTTCAAGACGCACTTGTTTTTTCATGTTTAATGCATAAAGATTTTAGTTTTTAATGATAATATTGTTTTAAAAAAAATGAAATTTTAACGAAAATAAAAAGTGTTGATGAGCATCAAGTTGCATGTGATTTTTCATGTTTTTTGTGCAAAATAATTTGGTTTTTCCTATCATTTTTAAAAAATATTGAAAATTTACCCAAGGAAAAAAAAAACGATGCACCATCAAGTTGCTTGTATTTTTTCATGTCTTTTGCGCAAAAGAATTTGGTTTTTACTGTCATTTTTTAAAATATGTTAAAAATTTACCCCAAAAAAAAAAGTGGTGATGCAACATCAAGTTGCATGTCTTTTTTCATGTTTTTTGCGCAAAAAAAATTGTTTTTTTAAGATCATTTTTTAAAAAATGTTGAAAATTTACACCGAAAAGAAAAAATAAAAAAGCATTCATGCAGTATCAACATTTTTTCGTATTCGCACTGTTTTTTCATGTTTTTTGGGGGGTTTTTGGCTATAGTTCTCGTTTTGAAGAAACAATTCTCGTTTGATATGAAACTATGTTACACACATGATCCACTTGAGTTGTTGCTCTTGGATTTCACAAATTACAATGACCCAACCATGGGTATATAAACACCAAACTTTCCAAATATAGAATCATGCAAACTCTAACTATACTTGACTTCTCTTCGGCGAACTATTTCATGCAAACTCGACTACACTCGACTTAACTCAAACCTTCATGCATCACTCGACTTAAATTCCTTAACTTAACTCATCATGAATTGCATGCACACACGTGTAATTACTAGTTCTAACACTCCCCCATAATTACAATTGTATGACTAACACTTAACTTAATCATGACTCAACTATGTATGTTAGGCTTATAATAAAAATTGACTTAATCAAATATTGAACATGTCTGTTATTTTAAGTCTCAACTAGGCTTACAATGACTTAAAACTACTACAATGTTGGATTTTCTTTTTTCCATTTCTCCCAAATTATATACCCTCAAAATTGCTTCATTTTCAGCTACACTTTCTTGTTGTAAGCTCTATTTTTCTTCACTTATTGTTGTTGCAATTTTTCTTTGACTTGTCTTGTATTTGTTCTAAAAAAAAATTGGCTTTTTGAGCCTATCTTCTACAGCTTCCTTTTCAAATATTTTTTCTCTCATGGACTGTTACCACAACTCTTCATTTTCAAATTTCTCTGCTTCTTGCACTTCATATTCCTGATATTCTTTCTACCATATTTCTTGATAGCGGAATTTGATTTCTTCTAGACTCCATTGTTGAAATATCATTTCAATGCTTTCTAATTCTTCTTCAGAAACTTCCATGTCCTTTCCTGCATATTTTTCTTCATCTTCTCTTTCATCTAGACTACTATCCTGTTTACCTGCACACTCAAAATCAATATTAATAACATCTTCATTATGATCTACAATGAGAGCTTTCTCCTCTTCCTTTTCCTTCTCTTCCTTTGTCTTCTCTGCCCCTTCAACTGCATTGAGGATATCTTCTAATATTATGCAGTCAGTGTATATTCTCATAAAAAACCCTTGAATCACTTTGTCATCTTCTTTATCATCAGTTGCTACTTGATCACAGACTGGTTCATGAGAAATTCCAACTTTTGTTTCATAACTTGCTGCTATAGTGGAAACTTCAACCTTCAATTCTTCATCAAACATTGCACTTTCTATATTTCTAAAATCAATCCTTGTTTCAAAAAATAGACCCCAAATGTCCTGAACATAGTTTTCATCCACTGTATTTTGGGATATTCAAGCATGCATGAGCTCATTAACAATTTCAACTTCACGAAATTCATCAGTTTTTTTTGGATTCACGAGAGATGCACTCTCAAATCCACAAACCATTACTTCATATGACAAAATATCTTTGCTATTCTCAAACTTAAATTCCTCAACCTATAATGCAAGAGGCCATCATCAGCTGTTATCTTACCATCATAATCAAGGTCTATTGTTGGATTCACTAATTCACTACTCACTTTGCAATCTTCATCCACATGTGTCTCATCATAGTGGGATTCACCATCCACTTTATAGTGGATTTCTTGAGCATGTATATTCTCTTGCTATTTTTCACACATAAAGGCTTCAACTTCTCTCTCTATAATATTTTATGTGTCTTCTTCATCTATATTCACCTTTGCATAATGGGTCTCACTTTTATAGTCTTCATGACCATCATCCACCTTTGCATTGGATTCTCCAAGATTTTTTTTCCTCCCATAGTCTTGCTCATCTATTCTCAGATTTTCGATTGACTTCTCTATTGATTCTTCAACAGATTGTGACACAAATTGTTGTTGCATGTCACTTTCCTTTGTAGCAAATTTTGTTTCAAATATTTTCCATGCTTTTTAGGAAAATGTAGCTTTTTATACCTTGCACAAAAACTTTTTTAGGTCCCTATATTACTAGTTTAGTCCGTTATTGTTGTTAGTGTAGCCCCCTTATTGTTTCATATTCCAAGATGAGGGAAAGAACTCAGAAACGTAGGAAGAGCAAAGAAAGAAGTGTAACAGGAGAAGACTTTGTTAAAACTATGCAGGAGATCCATGAACAGGTGAAACAAATACTACAAGAGATCAACCTAAAATATAAGACCAAAGAAGATATTAAGAAGAGAGAACAAAGATTTGAAGTGGGATATTTAGAGTTTGCACATTTGAGGAAAGAAATAAATATTAAAGGAGACTACAATAAATTAAAATTCAAGAAAATTGGTCCTTGTAAGATCCTTATGAGATTTTCAGCCAATTCATATGAGATAGAGTTGCCAACGGGGATTGAATTTTCACCCATATTCAATGTTGCAGACTTATACATGTATACTCTGGGAGAAGAGTTATATATAGTATATAACGGTGAAAAATAACCAATTCAATGGCAAAAGAAGTTACTAGCAGCAGAATATTTGTAGCCAGGGAGGATTTTAGATAAGAGATTGATAAAGAAGACCAAGGGAAAAGAATACTATGAGAATTTAGTGATGTGGAAAGACCATCCACTAGTTGATGCAACTTAGATGACTGCCACATTACTACAAAAAAGTTGCAGAAGTGTTGAAGACCTCATGGGAAGGAACCCGTGAATTCTTTATTCCTTAGGAGTATGATGCAAGGGCATCCGTAAAAACCTGATTGGCCGAAAGGTAAAATTTATTTACCAAGGGAGTTGGTTCCTCAATGAGTGGATTTGTTAGGATAGGGTTTGTTTTTTTTGCCATGTAATTCATTAACCTTAGCAAATTGTTGCAATTTATTTTATTTTCCCAAAATTGGTCCTTTTTATCCTATCTATGTGGATCTAGAATGAATGCATGATGTATTATTTATATTTTGTTAAATTAATAAAATATAAGTAATTATGGAGAGTGTGGAGTGAGCGAGAGTCATTTCCCAATCAAAACATGTAACCAGTCCTTCTCCAACCATTATTTTAATTCTTAAACCAATGCTTTTGTAACTGTTTTCTATCGTTACGAATATATATATAACCGAAGGGGTTTATAAAGTTAAGATTTGACAGAGCCTCGAAAGGAAATTCAGGCCCAATGGGTTTTGGAGGACTCTTTCGGGACTATAGAGCGAAAACTGGACTCATTTATGTGGATCGTTGTGGCCATGCAAGTAATAACGAAGTGGAATTTGATGGTGCCCACCAAGGCCTGATCCTGGCTATCAGGCTGGGGTACAAAAAGCTAGTAGTGGAAGGAGACTCCCAACAAGTAACCAACACTCTAAAAAAACTGAGCCAGGGGACTAAATGGGACAAGCTCGGCCACAGCTAGAGAACTTCCAAGTTGGTGCAGGAGCTAGGGGATCTTATTCAAAACTTTGACTATGTCATCACAATGGACATCAGGCGCGAAGGAAATGGAGTTGCTAACTTCCTTGCAAATTGGGGTTGCTCAAGCCAAAATTAACCTTTGGAGTTGACCTACCATCCTTAACCTAGGAAAGGAAGTATGGAATCTCTATAAGAGATTCTCAAGCAAGACAAGATCAACAGTTCACAGAGCACCCTAACTCCTGAACAGATTCCCCGATCAGGGTGTAAACTGGATCCAAGGCGTATCTATCCCATTTAATGATGGGTACCTCGAAGGACAACCCCATCACCTTCCACATGTTTGGCAAGGCTGGCAGGGCGACGTCATGCATGAAGGTTGTTAATATTATCGCAGGTGGCAGCAGTGGTATCCATTCAAGGCTTTGGCATCTGATTTTTGGCATGCGGTATTTTTTATCAGGAGTTCATGAATTTTTCTCAAAATTTAAAGTGCTTGAAACTATACCGAACCTAAGCGACCGGGTAGATCTCGTCGTTCTAATTCTGGCATCGTGAACGGTTCGAAAAACCGATGTCGTATGAGGGATATATCACGTTCTAATCGATTTCTGAAATAGCTAAAATTGCGACATGTTTGACTAGGATGTCGAGTCAGCATGCTAAGGTACAGTCAGCAAAAGGGGAATATTCTTGAGAATATTCCATTTTCCAAGACAATTATTTTTTCCAAGTGGCGCATTTAGATTCGCTGATGTGGATGGTATGTTTTAGTTTTGGGCCAATGGATGGCTGACACATGGCCAACCCGAAGGTTGCCACATGTCCCCTGTACGATTTACTAAAAAAAATTTAGGTACGGGGGGTTTGACCCTGCAACCTTTGGCGCGCACACATAACTCTCCACCAGCTCCGCAACATAATTTTTCTTAACCCTATAGTGCGCCAGCACTATTTATGTTTTACAAACATGGCATATGGCGGGGGAACTGCCGGCAGCCCCATTTAAGGTGGTCACATGTTATATATGTAAACCGCGACATTAATTTTTGTTACGATGGTTAAACACTGCGGCATTAAACGTTAACTGTCAAAATATCACATTAAATAGTAACCACTACTGCTCCGGCGGTTTGGAGTTACCGCGCTTATAACTCCAGTTTATAAGGAGTGAACTCCAGTTTAAGTGGATTTCCGCTCAGTGGTTAGCATAACCACGGGGTTCGGGGTTTGGCATGTAGCCACCCCCTCCCCCTTAACTGTAACATTTAAAATCCGACAGTTTCTTTTGGTGGAGATTAAGCGCGCCCTCCAAATTTGGTGATTTTTCTATTTTTAACTGCAGTTCTCCAGTTTTAGTGGAGGATTTTTAGGTGTCATTGAGAAAAAGGCTAGGAGGGTCAATTTTCGACCAATTTGGGGGAAACAAGAGTCTACCTAGACTAATTTGAGCATTTTGGAGCCATTGGTGTAGAGAAAACAACCATTAGAGGCTTGTAAACACATTTATTTGAAAAATTTTGAGCATGATGAAAGATGGACATGCCATTGGGAGCTGGACCAGCAGATGTAGCCCAGGAGGGGTGAGCTGCTTTATCATGCCTACTATGTAAATATTATGTGTGGTTTTATTTATCTGTTATACATTTTTGTTCAGTGTTATTTAGGCTTATTTTTATGCTTATAATTCAAAAATTCATCAATGTTTCATGGTTAAATTCCTCAATCCTTAAGAAAACAATTGGAGAAAAATATGTACATGTTTTGTAACTGAAAAGACACTTAGCACAGAAAACTAATACAGTCCTTTCAGATCAGGTAGGTATCAGAACTGGATTCTATTCTCTGGTGTTGTTGTGTGCAAATATTTGTTTAACTGTTTGCAAGTTTCACATGCTTACTAGGCTCAAGCTCAAGAGAGGAGAAGGAAAATCGGTGGATGAAAGAGGGTCTCAAAGTGAGCCACAGAAAAAGAGGGCAATATTTCCACATTCTCCACCACCTAGTTCACCTCCTAAAGAAGCAGAAGCAACATTAAGCATGCCTTCAGAGGAAGAAGAAAACCATGAAGAAGTGGATCCTAAATAGGAAGAAAGAGTGTACAGAAAAGCATTTCTTGACTTGACTGATATGGTTAGAATCCTTTATCAAGAAAGGAATGAGAAACTAGAAGGAGAAAGATCCAAACTTCACAAGGAAGGACAGGGATCATTAGGAGGTCACAATGATGAAGATAAGTCAAATAAGGGCAATGGAGGAAATGGAGGTAGTGTAAAGTCACCATCCTCACCCTCATAATCATCATCCTCTACTTCATCTTCAGTACATCAGCCACACAAGTCAAAGAACATTGGTAAAAGTCATTTCCTAAAAATTGATGTTAAGTTTGAATTGCCAATGTTTAATGGTGAAGTCAATGCAAAAAATGATGCATGAGCATCAAGGATAAATTTTCATTATTCATTTGTGTAATTTAGGGGGTGAGGTGTTTTAATTATTTTATTAATTATTTTGATCAATTTTAATAAACTAAGAGAGGAAATATAAATGTGAGGATTATTGTAAATATTCGTTAAATAATTAAGGATATGAGTGCAGTTGAATTAGGTAGATAATCTAGGGATTAGGAATTCCATAAACAAGACTTAGTTGAGTCCAAAATAAGATAAATCTAAATTAGATTTTAGTTGATATTTGTGTGGAGGAAATTATGGAGTGGAATAAATTCATATTTATGTATAAATAGGAGGATTGTGTGAGGATGAAAAAAAAGTGAGGAAGTGAGAAATACAGAGAGGGTGAGGAATGGGTTGAGAGCTTTTTATAAAGGGCCAAGAGCCGAAAGGCCATCCACTGTGATATTTGGCCAAGGAATTTCTTGTATATTTATATATATATCAGTATATTTGTGTTTGTATAATCTCTCTTTTATTTATGTACACTTTTAGCAATTGCAAATGTGTGTTTAAGGAAGAATTTTTTAATGCTGAAGGAATCACACACATTTTTATATGCTAAGATCTGATTTAACCCAGTATCCTGGCATCATTTTGGTATAAGAGCAAGGATATGAGTTGGAGGATGAGTCTCTTCTACGTTTGATTGAAATATATTGTGGCGCGTTGAGTCTGCAAATTTATGTATATGCTGCCTGTCGGAGAGTGTGAATGTAGGAAGGTGAATGGGTGAAGCAAGAGCACAGGCTTGGGTGTCTAGAATGTGTTGTGGAGGCAACATCACAGGCACGTACACATTGTGGAGGCTGTGTTAGGTCTTAATGCATTTGGTGTAGGCAACACCACAAACACGTATGCGCTGTGGAGGTTGCGTGAGACCTTAACGATGCTGGTGGAGGCAATAGCACAGGTGACGGGTTGTGAATTGTGAACTCGTGCTGAGAGTGTAAGAGATAGTACAATATCTATTTTAATGCGGGTGTAGACACAAAAATTATGATTGCATAGCCAAATATGGAGATGTTGAGGAATGTTGTGCATCGGGATAAGAGTCGTGGTAATGTTTGAATCCATCCGCCAATCCATAATTTATCCTCATCGGCTAGATGAAGTGGAGGTAGGAAATGTGTGTTGCAGATCCAATCTCTGCAGAAGATGCAGTTCACTTAGGAGCCAACATCGCTGGAGAAAGGTCAACTGAAGGCGTTCGGTGTTTTCCTCTGCATCAACGGGCACACCTTTGACGATGTCACTGTAGATATTAATAGAGTGTGGCCAACATAAATTGAGTTGATACAAGCCAATCTCTGCGGAATCGTGAAGAAAATTAAGCATAACAGTATGTGGTTTTTGTTTTTAGAAGTCTGCGTGGGAAGTAAACACAGAAACCGTGGCATGGACTGATTGCGTCGTGCAAGCCGAAACTTTAAGTCCACAGCAGAAACTCGTGGCATGGAGTGATTGCGTCTCCTTCCACGAGAGGGATGTGCTTTTGGGATGGCACCGCCGCCGTTGCCATGGCTGTCACCTTTTCCACGGCCACCAAATCCCATCCTAATTGGAATATATTTTAAGTGGAGTCCACGACATCCAGCATATTGTTTAACACAGGTATTATATCCTAATCCGCGGCATCAGTAATCAACATCTCTTCATAAATTTACTTGAGCCTTTACATATATTACGTTTCGTTTGTATATGATGATTAGAGTCTTTTGATTGGGCAGCATAAATTGGTTAATGATGGCATTGGTTGTATGAACCATAGGTTCAATCACCAAGACTGAGTTAAGTTTTTTTTTTATTCCATACTTAGAAATGCCAACTTTCAATCTTTTATTAATATATGTATAACAATGGTCCTTTAAGGACCCATCGATTATTGTAAGATGAAGTTTGCATAAGGCTGCATTATTCATCATCATTGTTATATGTATTAATTAAACTGGAAATTGGAGTTGCACATCAAGTGGTGTGGAGTGAATCAATTCCATCATGTTGAAGAGTAAATCCGGGTTTTAGTAAAATTGAACATTTTACTATACTAAATTGTGAAGTGGGAATTGTGTTTTCTACATCAATGTTTGGAAGCCAGTCATATCAATACACTTAAAAAAGGCATGTGTGGGGCTTGTAAAGAGGTGTGGCTCCAGTAGAATATTCAAGGTATGGATCCAGTATTTCCACGGTACCATCTTCCAGCATAAGAAAAGGTCATTGGGATTGATCGAGGTAAAGTTTTTGCAAATAATTCATGTACGTTTTTTTTGGAGAATGTAATATTGAAAGAATATTCGGTTACATTAAGGTTTCATGTTTTCAAAGCAAGAAATTGAAATTGAAGAGATTGAGATGAGGTAACTTGGCTTAAGCTAAGAGGGGAGATTGTGCGTACTTTGAAGGTTTCTAACATTGGTTTCCGGGAAAGGTTTATGTTGCAAAGTTGTTGGGTAGATATTTATTTGCAGGAAGAGGAGAGACAGAGATCGGTGGAGATCTCAGTGATTTCAAGAAAAATCATGATCTGCGATAATTAAAGGCAGGGAGCAGTAAAACTAAAATTGAAAATTTGCAATTCTCATGGACAGAAATTTGTAAGCACATTTGGAGATATTGCTCGTGAAGAGACTAGTCATTGGACTGAGAGTGGGTTCACTCGGAAAAATTAGAAGGGCGCAGAAAATTGGAAAGGTATGTTAAGTAAAATTGCGGGGCAAGCATATTATATGTTGACATGTTTGGTTTTTTAACCATTTATAGACAAGTATTTTGGCAGGAATGATCTGTCAACATGTCGTTCAAAATTAAAGTGAAAATGTTGCCAATGCGGAGGTATAAGGTTTTATCACCTAGCTTTAAAGAAATTTAGGTTTTGCTTAAATGAATGGAAAATGAATGAAAAATGCAGTATCTTGGGTGATATAAAAATAAGTATGCATTTTTATGAGAGGGTTTATTATGCATAATGTGGATTCTTCGCAGTTTTGGCTAAGTCATTTTGGACCAAAGCTTGTAGTTGGAAAAAGGAGAATTCTTTTGATTTGTGATTGAAAACATAATTGCTTGATGTTATAAAATCTTTGTTTTTACCATCATGTGGTGGCATCTAAGGAGGTGTTATTCAAAATGGATGTGATGTACGAGTTGTACATTATTCATCGAAGAAGTTAAAAACATGTTCTCTGTACACAAGTGAAGAGATGTGAATTGATGTTGTATGGTACATAAAAGTGCAGGAAAAATATTTGCATTAAAATGATGAGCTTATGGTGTGAAGGGCATGCGAATGTTTACAATGACAAAGACGGCACAGAAAAGTGAAATCCAGAGAGTTGTAAATGCAAGGGAAAGGTTTGTTAAAAAACCTTGAAGGGAGCATGAGGTATGATAATTCAAGAAAATATTTTTAAATGTTGAAAATTGGATGGTTTATTTACTTTCACCATAAAATAAATCTTGGAAAACATGGATTGCATTTCGATTAAAGACTTCAGCATCATGTGCAATGATAATGGGAAACTAATGATCTTTCATAAGAATGAAGTATGAAAGAGAGTGAAGATTTTATATCCTAAAAATGTGTTAGGGGTGTTTGTTCGTTGGAAGATCGTATAATTTGAATTAAGCCAAAATATCCACTGTTAAATTATTGGGTCAAGCCTTGAAATCAAAACAGATGTTAGGGTTAAATGAAAGTTTGGATAGTTTGAGTTAAGATTGAGTATTTTCATTCAAGATGAAGAGTTGATGTAAAGTCTGAAGTCAAAGAGTCATAAGCTAAATCAAAGGTCTGAATGTAATTGGGTGCATGATCGGCAGAGCCCGACACCCAAATATTTTTTCATTGTAACGCATGAGTTACTAAAGTGTTGTTTACAGCAAAGTGAAGCAAGAGGGTTGCCAGAAATTGATTCCAGGACAGAGAACCGACAAAGTTCAATCGTCGGAAGAAAACTTGCATTGTTGAATGGAAAGTGTGAGGACTTGCTGAAAAGAGGATTGAATGAAATCCACACATGAACAGATGAAGTTCACAAAGGAGGAGAAGACGACTGTTGATAGTCATTTCCGAAGATCTGATGAAGACCACAGTAGAAGGAAGAAGAAGGAAAATGCCAAGGTAAGTGGCATATGTGAACAGTTGACTAATGAAGATTATGAGAGGGAGAAGGATGAGATAACAATTCACCTTGAATTGTTAATGGAATTGTTGCAGAAAAATGTGAAAGACCAGACACATGGTTGGACCATGAGGAAGAAAGTGAAGTGGTAGAGACTGCATGCAAAGAGGGAACAACAAGTAAACATACAGCTGACAGAAGAGCTGAGGAAGCTCGAGCAGATGATAAGTGTTCAAATGAGGTGTGAAGAACTCAGAAATACTGAGTTAAAAATGGATGTTTCCATTTGTGGCCCAGAACAGGGTGAAATTCTGGGTGAAGAGATCAATGAGGAAGATCTCATGAACTATTGGGATAGTTCAGAAGAATTTGAAGATGTGTTGGCGAGAGAAGCGGATGAGGCTATGAAGCCTTGCATTTTTAAATGTCACAGTTTATGTATGTTTGCAGGATGTGCGAGAAATGGTGAGCAGTCTGATGGAATTGTCATAGAGATGAAGGAAACTCTTGAGGTGAATTGTGGTGGAGGATACCTTTAAGAGGAGGAAGGTACTGATTTGTTGCAGCAGGAAGAAATCATAAATGAATTCTTTTTTGGTGTAAGACAGCCAGTTGAAGCTGTTATGGAGCAGAAGAAAAATGAAAATGCCAAAGAGATATTCCAAGGAGGTAAAAAAAATGTATTTGTTTAGTGAATTTTCTGACAGAATCTTACAATGTGATGATGCTGAAACTGGGACAACTCAGGAAGATTTCTAGAAGAAGAATGAAGCTGGGAATGATGGTTGTGATAAAGTGCTGGAAATATTTCATATGGAAATTGAGTTCTTGGAACGATGGCTTAAGGAACCTGATGGAGAAGTAAAACTTGCAGAACCTGATCCAGAAGGAATTGCAGTTACTATGCATGATAGGGATGAAATTTTTTTCACATTTATAGAGTTGAATGAATGTTATAAATTTTCAGATAATAATGTAATTGTAGGTATAGAAACCGAAATTAACAGATATGATGTCAAACTCAGATAAATTGAGCAGAAGTTATTTGGAGTTGAGATGGAAGATCAGAAGCGGCAAGAAAATTATGTCCGTAGAGACATAAAGGAGACAAAAATATTCATCCAGCAGGATAAAGATGAAAGTAACCAGCAGTTCAAAACAGGATCTATTGAAATCCAGAAAGTCAATGATGGGAGATTGGCGCTTGAAGCATCAAAAGAGACCGAAGGGTCTTATCTTTTTAAAACTAATAGTTTGTTGATGAATGCAGGTATAGCATTGGACGAGAAATTTGTTTCTATAAAATAAATCATAGACTATAGTTGTAATCAAGAAGGAGTTCTTGATTATTCTTCATTGCAGAAAGTTGAGTGTTTAGCTCAGTTAGAGATGAAATAATTCGACAAAGAGGAGTTACTCCAAGGAATTGGCGAAAGAAAGTGTTGGAGAAGCCGATGGAATTCGATTGACAGAGTGAGTGATGAGTTACCAAATCAAGTTGATACTTCGAAGGACCAATGCCAGAACATAGATTGGAATCCTGGAGGGAGCAAGTCATCAGGACTTATGGCTATCGCATTGTTACAGAAAAGCGACAGACCTCATAGACAGGAGTCTATGGAAACTTCTCTACATGGGGAGTCTGATGCAGGAACATCAAGGATAAATTTTCATTATTCATTTGTGTAATTTAGGGGGTGAGGTGTTTTAATTATTTTATTAATTATTTTGATCATTTTTAATAAATTAAGAGAGGAAATATAAATGTGAGGATTATTGTAAATATTCCTTAAATAATTAAGGATATGAGTGGAGTTGAATTAGGTAGATAATCTAGGGATTAGGGATTCCATAAACGGGACTTATTTGAGTCCAAAATAAGATAAATCTAAATTAGATTTTAGTTGATATTTGTGTGGAGGAAATTATGGAGTGGAATAAATTCATATTTATGTATAAATAGGAGGATTGTGTGAGGATGAAAAACAAGTGAGGAAGTGAGAAATACAGAGAGAGTGAGGAATGGGTTGACAGATTTTTGTAAAGGGCCAAGAGACGAAAGGCCATCCACTGTAATATTTGGCCAAGGAATTTCTTGTATATTTATATATGAGTATATTTGTGTTTGTATAAGCTCTCTTTTATTTATGTACGCTTTGAGCAATTGCAAATGTGTGTTTAAGGAAGATTTTTTTAATGCTGAAGGAAGCACACACGTTTTTATATGCTAGGATCTGATTTAACCCAGTATCCTAGCATCAGAAAATCTTTATAATTGGATTAGACAATTCAAGGTCTATTTGAGAATCCAAAACCTTCAAGGTGATGATACCAAAATCCAATTAGCTTCATTGAGAATGGAAGGTGCAGCACTTGTTTGGTGGGAAGCCAAGACAAAGGAGGAGATCAAGAAGCATGGTAAGATTATTCTATCATGGACTGATTTCATTTCTGCAATAAAATGACAGTTTTATCCATTATCTCACATGTATAAATCCATAATGGACTGGAAAAATATTAAACAATTGAAAGGATAGAATGTACAAGTTTACACCCAAGAATTTAGGAGAAGAGCTCTCTTATTAGGGGTAGATTTGCAGAGCCAATATACTTTTCTCAAGTGCATACGAGGCTTACATAGCTACTTAAGACATACTATTCTCATGTTTAACCCCACCAGTCTAGATGAAGTTTGTGTACAAGCCACACACTTGGAGGCAAGGGGAAAACAAAACATAGAGGAGAAAGAGGAAAATGAGTTTAAAGGAAAATGGAAGAAAAATAAGAATGTAAATATCAGGAAAGAGAAGGGAAAATTATTTTGCAAAAACTGTTCCAAAATTGGCCATGATGAAGACCATTGTTGGAAACTTCATCTAGAATTGAAGCCAGATAGATTGAAAGCCAAAGAGAAAGGCAAAACTGTTGCTATAGCTGAACAAGACTTAGGGTTAGATTCAGGAGATGAAACAAAAATTACTGCTGTGGGTTTGAAAGGGAAACATGTTGAATGTACTAGTTCCTCAAATAGTCATATAAACACTCCAAATGAAGACTTAAGAGAATAATTGTTCCATGTTAGAGTGATTTCTAATCATACAAAGATTGATGCATTATTTGATACGAGATCACAAGCAAACTTGATTTTAGAATATTTAGTCAAAAAGCTTAACCTTGAAACTATGGCACATCATAAACCATACCCTTTGGGATGGATAGTTAAGAATGCTAATTTATAGGTTATAAGGAAATGAATTTTTAGATTTGCTATTACTGCAAACTTTGTTGATGAAGTCGAGTTAGATATAATTCCACTTGACATTTCTGGGATTATCTTGGGAAGTCCATATTTGTATGACAGGAAAGCGGTATTCTATCATCATGAGAACAAATATCAATTTCTTAAAGATGGAGTGAAGTATATTGTGAGAGCTCATCGCAAAAAACTGAATACTTCTTTATTTAATGCAGGGAGAATGAAGAGGCTAGTCAATGCAAGCCAAAAATTGACATTGATGATGATAAAACAAAGAGATTTTTTGCATCATACTTTTCAAACAAATGCTAATATATGTAATGAGTTGTTTCAGATTGATAAAAGGTTGTCTTTGAAAGAAGATGACAAGAATTTGCGGCAGTCAACATTGGTGTTGAACGATATTGAAAACAAGGTGCCAGTGCAAGAGGTTGCAAAGGTCAAAGAGAGGACAAAGCAGCTTGGAAAAGAAGGCACAGGTTTCACAAATGTTCATTGTTGGTTTCCAAAAGGCACATTAAAATGGCGAAGAAACTTGGTCAAGAGTCGACACAAGTTCAAGGCAAAAGCAGCTAAAAATCGCCATAATAACAAAGTGCAAGGTGAGAAAGATTCCAAGTTTCCTTTGATTATTTACCAAGGTAGAAACAATATGTTTTCTGCAAAATTAGATTTTTGTTCTGCAAATTCAGAAAATGTGCAGCATGACGATGTCAAAGATAGCAATAAATGGTCGTCAGAATCAAGGAAAATTTTTTCTTTTCATGAAAAGCTAAATTTGATGAAATTAGGAAAATTTCAATGCATAAATACTAGAAAAGTGAGGACACTGACTCCTCATCTTCATAATTAATAATCCAGAGAGATTTTGGGGTCAAAAATCTTCCCAATAGGGAGGTGTGATCAGGAGTTCATGAATTTTTCTCAAAATTGAAAGTGCTCGAAATTGTACTGAACTTGAGCGATTGAGTATATCTCGTTGTTTTGATTCTGGCGCCATGAACGGTTCGAAAAACCGATGTCGTATGAGGGAGATATCACGTTCTAATCGATTTCCCAAACAGCTAAAATTGCGACAGGTTTGACTGGGATTCCCAGTCAGCATGCAAAGGTACAGTCAGCAAAAGCGGAATATTCTCGAGAATATTCTTTTTTCCAAGCCAATGATTTTTCGCCAAGTGGCGCATTTAGATTCGCTGATGTGGATGGTACATTTTAGTTTTGGGCCAATGGATGGGTGACACGTGGCCAGCCCGGAGGCTGCCACATGTCCCCTGTACGGTTTACTAAAATTTTGTTAGGTCTGGGGGGTTCGACCCTGCGACCTACAGCGCCTGGACATAACTCTCCACCAACTCCGCTACACAATGTTGCTTACCCCTATAGTGCGCCAGAACTATTTATGTTTTACAAACATGGCATGGGGGGGGACCGCCAGCGGTCCCAACCCATCGGCGACCCCATTTAAGGTGGTCACATGTTATATATGTAAACCGCGACATAGATGTTTGTTACGGTGGTTAAACAATGTGGCATTAAACGTTAACTTCCAACATATCACATTAAACGTTAACTGCCAACCTATCACATTAAACGGTAACCACTACTGCTCCGACGGTTTGGAATTACCGCACTTATAACTCTAGTTTATAAGGAGTGAACTCCAGTTTAAGCGAAGTTCGGCTCGGCTGTTAGCATAACCACAGGGTTCGGGGGTTCACATGTGGCCACCCCCTCCCCCTTAATTGTAACATTTTAAATCCGATGGTTTTGCTTGGCGGAGATTAAGCGTGCCCTCTAAATTCGGTGATTTTGCTATTTTTAACTACAATTAACTGTAGTTCTCCAGTTTTAGTGGAGGATTTTTAGGTGTCATTGGGAAAAAGGCTAGGAGGGTCAATTTTCAACCAATTTGGGGGAAAAAAGTGTCTACCTAGACTAATTTGAGCATTCTGGAGCCATTGGTGCAGAGAAAACAGCCATTGGAGGCTTGTAAACACATGTATTTGTAAAATTTTGAGCATAATGAAAGATGGACATGATATTGGGATTTGGACCAACAGATGTAGCCCACGAGGGGTGAATTGCTTCATCATGCCTGTTGTGTAAATCTTATGTGTGGTTTTATTTCTCTATTATACACTGTTGTTCAGTGTTATTTAGGCTTATTTTCTTGCTTATAATTCAAAAATTCATCAATGTTTCATGGTTAAATTCCTCAATCCTTAAGTAAACAATTGGAGACAAATATGTACATGTTTTGTAACTAAAAAGACACTTAGCACAGAAAACTAATACAGTCCTTTTAGATTAGTTTTGGTGGAAAACCATTTTCCCATGGTCGATGAGAGTTGGTGATTACTGTATGGTGCTGCGGACAGTCGGGGAGGCTAGCAATGGTGAGCCTTCAACAACCCTTCGCGCTGAAAATATGGTATGTAGCCTGCCACTCCTCCCTTTTCTCCATGTCGTGAGTCTCCTAGGTAAGGGAATTGGGCCTACCTGGTCCGAATTTGTTGGTGTTAGAAGGTTTTTGTAATGTCCTAGTGATGCCTTTGTCTCTTTGTTGAAGAAACTATGGAAATTTTCATGTCTCTGTCTTGTTTGGTATTTGGCTGTCCCAAAGGGTATTAATCCATGGCATTATCACGGTCATTGATTCCATAGCTCCTAAAATGACCTCGTTGAACCTAGCATGGCTCTGGGGTAATCTTGTGTGGTTTCGGGCTTATGGCCTCTAGGATTTTGAGTCGGGTCAGGATGGGTTGTTGGTGTATACGTCGGTGAGGGGGGGCTATGTTTTTGTCGGTCTATCCTAGAATTTTCTCCGCTGGCACAAACCTTCGGGCCCTCCCCCTATGAGTCTGTCTATGTCTAGTCTGCATTTTAATACTCTAGGTCCTAGTGGACAACAGACCTATAAGGTTTATACTAATATTTTAGTGCATAATAATTTTTGGTCATGGAATATGGTGGCGTACCTCTGGTTCATATCGAGGAACACTATTCTAATTGCTTGGGAAGAAAGGAAGGTTGTCCAAACCCATGTTTTGGAATTATGGTTTTCTGTTGATCTCTGGGCAGGTGGGCAGGTTGGTAACAACTTCTGCAAGACGATTTTCACTTGTCTCAGTCTACCACCTGTGAGGAATCTATCATATAAGACATCCACAACCTACAGGACTGCAACCATGGCTTGTGCAGTGGCCAAAAATAGAAGCCTAACCCCGAGGGGTCGAGGCAAGAAAAGTACAGGCAAGGAATCAGTGGGGTAGCCCAGTTCATCCAGAGAAAAACCAAGAGGCAGGAAGCCTATAGTGAACATCATCAAGGAAGTAGCAGAAGCTTACCACGAGAGCACAATCGAGGAAATAAAAAAATTAATCAAGGCATGGGAGGCATATTTGAACCACCGGGAAGGCTCAATGGAGATTGATGTAGATGATTGGTAGACCTTAGTGCCTGATCCTAGGCATGCTAGAGGCCATGTTACTCAGTTTAAGCAAATTATTTTCCTTTATTGGTTTATGAAGGGTATAATGGCAAAGGCCCTAGAGCATATTTTTGTGAGCATGGCCATTACAGTGCAGGATTTGCTGGACTACAAAAAATAGTTTCAGAAACTCCTGTTCCAAATGTAGAAACAAGATGGGTTCATCTAATGCATTGAAAACCACCTACCTTGCATCCTTTCTTAGACAGAACTCCAGGGCTCCAATGCAAAGGACCCGTCATCAATGGACTCTGCTTCTGCTAATGAATCAGATTAGATTATCAGATGTTTCTCTGCGTAATTTTTTTTATTTTTGTTTTCAAGTATGTGGATATATTTTAATTTTCAATGTATAAATAGTCATGTCACTAGGAAAGTAGATGGTAGGATATGCAAATACTCTCAGTAATATATGGCGTGGATTGAAAGACTTAAAACTTATTGTTTTTTCATGGCATACCATGTTGTTAGGTGGCCAACAAACTTGGTTTCCCCTCTGGGAAAGTTGAGGCCACCTAACTATCTTTAACACAGGTTGTAACTTGTTGTTAATATAATAAAAAAGGAATGCGCTACCAAGCTTATAAATATATATAGAGAGAGAGAGAGAGATAATATCATTAATAGAAGAATTAAGTAATGTTTTTTGGTTGTGAGAGTGGGAAGTTACATGAGCAACAAAGGATTGTTGGAACATTAACAAATCCAAGGCCGAAGCAGAGAGGTTGAGTAAATCACATAGAAGAAAATACTTATTTTTTTTTAAATCGGTGAGATCCCACATTTGACAACGTCGGGATACATAAGTCAACTTCTACCAGAGGAAACGTTGACACTTGACAACATCGGGCTAACATGTCCCGAAAGGTTCATCTCGGAGCCGAAGAAGCTTTATCCTTAAAGAATAAGAGGATTTCACTTACTGGAAAAGTGAGCTGACATGGGAGCCCAGCCAATTAGAAGGAAGCAAGATCATCTAGCATGCAAGTGGGTCCACACTAACTCATCCTGGAGGGAAAGACTTGAGAAATTTTTAGAAAAGAATCTAGATTGACAATTAACAAAGCCGAGGCCAACAATTGTCGAAGAAATCTTGGAGTTTTTCTCCTAGGGATTTCCCTTTGCGTGTTTTGTGAAAACAGCAGGGTCAAGTAAGCGGGATGACATATCCGCTTTGAATTATGCACCAATACAAAGGAAAGTGGGCCTTTGTTATGAGTGGTGATCGCATTATCAGCGCCAATAAAAAAGGGAATAAAGCCGCAAGAGGTAACACCACTATACAAACTTAAGTTGTGGTTTTAATAAAGATAAGCCTTATTCCTTTGGGATTTTGTTAAATTTCAGTCATTGTGGTTCTATTCTAACACTTGGATATTATATCCATGCTTTGTTTTAGTGTCTCTTTGGGATTTGGCCATAGTTCCTTCCCTTGTTTTATTTATATAAATTGTCTTGGATGTGGTGGTTCTAGTTTTAAAGGGGTATTCTAGCTTAATTTCCATTTAAAATCATAAGGATAGAGTAAGGTATGCATCAGTAACAAAGCACAATTGTTTGGGTTCCTATGGTTCTTGATATATATACTTTAGGCCTGGCAGAGAAGGAAAATTACTGGTAGCATGGTCTTTACAGCAGATTCTGCAAATCTCCACTTGCTCCAAGGAACACTCCTTCAATAGGTGTTTCCTTATACAATTTGGGCAGAAGATAAATAAGGCTATCTCATCCTCTTTCTTATTTTTCTTCATCTGCATAGTATCTAGCTTGGAGCTTAGGGAACTTAATATTTATGTTTTAAATTCTTCTAGCAGATTTCTTATTTTATCTCTTGTGATTTAGTTCTTGACAGTCTTACTAATCCTTACTAATACATGCCATGAGCCTTTGCCTATTTTTAATGTTCCACATGAATGTATTCAACAAATTTACATGATGACATAATACAATTGTTGGGAGACATCTCCTCCAACCATGAGGTTGAAGAGTTCCATGCATTCATCTTAGATTCCTCTCAACAATATAAAATGCAATGTTTCAGGAGCCGAATTTTCTTACTTAGATCTATGCAGGCTATATTTGAACATTTTCACATATTACTCTAGGCTTTCATCCTCATTATATAACATCTTGAAGACTTATTACCTTTTTTCCATGTCTTATCAACAGTCCTTCTACAAAAAATATTGCTTCATTTGATGCCACAATTTGATGTTTCCCTTAATTGGGCTCATGAACCAGCGTAGGGTTGCATTCTTGAGCGTGGCAGGGAATAATTTTAGCTTCTAAGCATCATTAACACAATCATAACTATCATATATTACACTGAACTTGAACAAGAAAGTGTCAAGACCTTCTTGTGACAGGCCATGGAAATTAGGGAGAATAGAGCGAGAGATACCCTTAATTTTAGTCTATGTGTCTATCTCTAGTACGGGGAATCTGAAAGTAGAAGCTTCCTCTTTCACTTATTCATGTGCCATTTCCTTGTATTATTTCTTTAGAGGTGCCTTCAGACACTCTAGAAAGAGAATTCCCCAAAAGTAGCACTTCTCTTTGATCATATCTTCAACAGACAAAATTTATGGTTGGTCAAGATCTTGCATAGTCTTTGATTTAAGGGAAGAAGATTTATCTTTTTGTTTATCAAGGAAGCTGACTATAGGTGTCAAATAGTGTGGTTGATTGTGCTCCTTTCGCTCTTGATATGTGCCTGTAAGTTTATTTTTAAGGGGATTTAATGAAATGCTAACAAATTTATCCAACTTATCCATACTTCTTTGAATTTAACGAATCATCCTTCAAATAAATAAAAGAAATTTATTTCATCTAGAAAAACAAAAACAAACACAATAGTGACTATACCAATGATAGTTCCCTAGCAATGGCACCAAAAATGGCAGGCCTTTCAATTATCCTTGAATTTATTGTCATAAAATGAAAGGGATATGCATTTATTTGTTAATCCAAAATTCATACATCATCAAGTAACTAGCTAAATCCACACCAAGCTCACAATCCAATCCACACTACTAAAATTTAAATGCTAATCTAAGTTACAAAAAGGTAAATTCACTCTCTGTGGGAAAAAAAATCGCACATAAACCAAAAGGTGACTTGTTGAAGTAATAAAGTGATCATGTAGGCTATAACAAGGTTGCAATTGCATATATGAGATGCAATCGGATTTAAGCTTATGAAATCATTCCTTGCTTATGAATGAAACCAAATATCACTCATCTATTGAAAATATAAAATAATATGATCAAATCCTTAAACAAAATTAAAACTAAATTATAGCAATTTGAATCTGTGAGTTATAGTAGAGTAAAAAGAACAAAAATCATAAAAGTGAATTACAACATGAATAGAATATAACCTACAGTATTTTCAACAACAAAAACAAATCAAATTGCAGCAATGTGAACTATTCTAACTACAACAGCATAAGTGAATCGAATTGCAACAATGTTAACTAGCCAAATTTTAGCAATATAAATTAATTGAATAACAATAATATAGAAATGGAATTAAAGTGATAACATAAACTGCAACTATCTATAAATATCAACAATACTTGACTAAGGAGGGGGGCCTACCTCCTTAGACCTCCTTAGAATATTATTGGGTTAAGGAGGCAGGAAGATTTGGAAGCTCAATATTGATATGAATTTATGAAGGGAATGAAATGAAATATATATTTATAACCAAAACATAGATATACAATGAAACTTGACTTCAATTAATAAATGGAAAATGTTGAAATTGTATATATTTAAAATGAAAGCAAACTTACTCGAAAGACTATAGCTTATCTCTGAGAAGAGATGTGATAGTTACACGCCTTCATGAATTGTGTTACAATAAGGCTCGGAGGCCTTTTTATCATGAAGAAGTAATAATAAACCCTAAAAATAAAAATAAAAAATCTATCCCCAGGAGATAAAGTTCCAAAAGCTTATGGGCCCCGATGGGGTAAGTTGTCACATCAAATTCTCAGGGTTGTAACTTTGGAATATGATATTTGTTGTTCATGCATGAGAGCCCATTTTAAAGGTCTGTCTCAGGAGTAAATTATTTTATTACTGATGGAAATTGTTATCACTCCACCGGATCTCTGAAGGTTGAGAAGGAAACCAGCAAAGGTAACCACAGACCACTTTGACCTAGTATCTAGCCCTACTAGGCTAAGAGGGCTCTCTCAATGAGATTCACAACCAATTTGACTGGATCATGGAGATTTTAGTCTATATATGCAGATTAGGGTTTGGTTGGTTTGGGTTTTTGTGCTGGATAAAAATGTACCTTTGGAGCTAGGCTTGAAAACCCTGTTAGGGTTATAAGAGCAAAAATTGCATGGGAATTAAGGGGCAAGGTAGGTAAGCTTGAAATGACCCTTTAGGTTGTATGGTTATGGTGTAGGATGAAAATAAGGATCGGGAACAAGCATAAAAATATGAATTCATTCCTTAAGAAGAAAATAAACAGAACATCATCATCTCATCAAAACAGGGCATGTATTACTCAAGAATCATGCTTAAAAATTGTAAAGACAATGAGTGAAAGTAGTATATATGTAATGGAAAGAGAAAGCATTCAATGGAATGACTTAAAAAAAAGAAACATAGCCATACAAGCTCACCACATGAATCCCTAAATTTAAGCTGCAACGTTTCTCTATATTCATTGTATTACTTTGTCAAACTGAAATACACTAGTTCAATGTCCAATGTTATAACCCTTGGAAATGATTACAAAAGGCCTCATATAGCTACTAAGGTTGAAATCCTCCCTTGGAGGTCAAATTTTCCAGCAAGAAAGTCAAATGCATGCATCTATCTAAAGTCTGCTACACACTAGGGAGGTTACACAACAAATTCCTCCTTAATATAACCACTAAGAGGCATATCCTCAAAGCAATAAATACAGGATAAGACACCTATTTACCTCCATTTTTACCATTTACATTTAATTTTTTACCTTTACGTTCATCTACATTCACTTTTTCACTTTTACAAAAGTCAAACTAGGAATTGCCAAAAAATACACTAAACATTTAATTAAAAACTCAGAAATTTGTAGATGTGCAGCGCCAACTTTGAGGCCATGTTTGGACACCTTACTGAAGTCAAAATTGAAATATGAGGGAATGGTAAAATAGACCTGCCTTTCTAGTTTCCAAAACACTCTGAATTTATTAAAATGAAACATGGGAAGGCCTTCAAAACATCATTCTCTGAAGGTGTCTCCAAATGCGCAATGTCTGTCAAAAAGAGGGACATAATGCTTATTTTTTACCCCTTTTTCTCATTATTCTCAAAATATGAGCCCTTTCTGGAAAATTTTAGGAAATGAGTTTTGAGAGGAGGGCACCATATTTCTAAAAATGTAAGCCACTTGTCATTTGAAGCCCTAAGGAAAAAGCAGCACAGCGCCAAGGCACTGTGCATCCAGCCTTAGTGAAATTTCTTGTTTTTATGAATTTTCACCAAATTTGACCAAAAATAATAATTTTCTCCAAATCTCCCCAAAATTGGTCTAGAGGTGTTGCATGAGGTATACTACGCAATTATGGAGGAATTAACAAGAAAATAATGTTTTCCCTTCTCCTTTTGGCTGATTAGGGTTTGCTTAAGCTTGTTTTGCAATTTCTTTATTTTCATGTGTGGAATTTGATTTCTTTTTTGGTAGCGGGCAGCATGCATTTGTGGATATTTGTATCCCTTTTTTCATTTTCCAGGAGATTTTCCAAGTGAGTATTGACCTTCTCAAGCCAAAACTCCTTGTCCTCGTTGATCTCTTTGGAAATCCTTTCTTCAAAAGTGAGCTCCTCATCTGTAGGGTTTTTCTTTTTCTCTTTCTGCGATGCCTTATTTAGACCCATGGTTCTTAGCCTCTTCTTCTTCGACTGGTGTTCATGCTCATCATGTTCATCATGCTCAGCCACAGCTTTGCCTCTCTCATGTTTGTTTTCCTCTAATATAATTTTCTCCAAAATCAACCATTGTGTCTTCAGTTGACTATTCTCCTGCTCAAGGAATAAAATGATGAATTGGGACCTTGCTAAATTGACTTGGAGCTCTTTAATTTGAGCATCCTTTTCTTTGATTACCCTCTACAATTTTTCCTACTCATCATGGTCCTCCAAGTCAACCAAGTCAAAGTCATGTTCCTTTTCATCAATCATGGATGTCTCATGTTGTGTTGATGGTGATCACTCTAGTGAAATAGGATTAGCCCCTTCCTCTTTCCGAGGACCAAACACAAGCATCCTGCCTCTCTGATAGGTGAGAGTAACCTCAGGCCTAGGCCTCTTTCAAACCTCAGCAAGTTTTCTTGATGATCCCACCTCCATAGGTTGTGCTGACATGGCAGGTGATATGTTTTGTTGTTAAGTTGGTGTAGTAGTTGTGTGCATCTAAAAATTTGTATCAATGAAGGCATCCCATGTCATGTTCTTCTCTGCAAATTGATGGAGAACTATGACTTTCACCAAGATGTGGTGAAAGAGGCTAGGGTAATGATCTGTGTTCTTAACTTGCACCTTTTTTTCCATCTTGCTCACACTCCTATACAAGAAATTGCATAAGTTTATGGACCTCACTATTGTCAAGTGCATGAGCAATCTAATATGATATCGGTAAAATCTGGAAAACCTGCCCTCACATGTGAATAATTTCATCACAACCTTCATCAATGGTGCATGCCTCTCCAGCAAGTATCTGAATGGAATAATGTGAGAATGAGTCTTTGTGTACTGTGATTTTATGAAGGATTTGTACTGCTCAAGGTCTAGGTTCATGCCTTTGAACCAATATTTTCCATGATTAGGTATCCATGTGGCAAGACAGATGGAATCAATTGAAATTTTGAAATCAATCCCTGCAATGGTGGCCTTTTCTCCTTTCAAATTGGTGCCAAACAGATCTGTAAGCTCCTCATGGTAACCTACCTCCTCCACCCTTTGACAAAACCCTAGGAAATTAACATCTTCAAAGCATTTTGTGATGAAGGGTGAGGAAATGATTTCATTTCAATTTCAGGGCTCATACCTCAGTATCTTTCCCACTTTGTGTTGTATTTTCTTCTTTGATGGTGAGGAATCTCCTTCCATGATTTGAAAACCCTAGATGATGGGAGGGGAAAGAAAAGTGAGTGAAGGGAATGAAATGAGGGATTTATGGAAGGGATATGGGGGTATAAAAATTTAGGGAGAGGGGCAGGGATCTTAGGAATGTTTAGGGAGTGAAATGAACGTAAATGAGTGAGGGAAGTGAGCTAAATAATTTGAAACACGGTCCTAGCTAGGAAAATTGCCCAATTTGGTAGAATAGGCTAGGGTTTGTAGGGAGATGATGCAAAAATGATGGGAAATGGTTTGTGAAGTATGGGAATGATGTATAACCAGCAAATAGAGGTGGAGGGACAGTGGTACTAGGGTTTCACAACATCAATTGATCATTTGAGAACCAAAAGCATGAAATTTCTATAAAATTATAGGGAACTTAGCTTGTTATTATTTCTTGGTTTGCAAAGGAAGAGAGGGCATAACAATGAATGTAATTACTTGTTGTGATGCTTGGAAGGTGAAAAATCCTTAATAGAAGATGAAAATTTTGATTTGGGTGATTTTTTAGCAAGATTGGGCAACTTTGCCCCGTGCGTAACGTATTTCGCCGATGCGCAACGCCGATGCGCAACACGGATGCGTAGCGCAGTTCACAGATGCACAATGCCTCCTCCAGATGCGTAGCGTGGTTCACAGATGCGCAACGCCTCCCACTTTTTGCCTCTTTGAGCTAAAAAACGTGTTTTTTTCTCACCAACTAAAGGAGGAGCTTGATAATGAGGGGAAAGAGGAGTGAAAATGAAATGTGTTTATGACTTTTTGGCTCTTTTATAAGCATGTTATGGTTTTATTTGTGATAATGGGCCCCACATGATTTTCTTTCTTCTTTTTGACTTCACAACCTTTGACATTTGTGATCTGAACTTTTTTGAATCTTCCTTGGAACATTGAACTGCAGCTTAAGAACTTTGAATTACTTATTACATATAGACACATAAAATTACATTTAAAAATCAAAATTTATTGAAGAAAATTTCTTTATTACCACTCCAACAGTCGGATTTTATGCATGAAATGGTAGTTTGGTGACCTTGAAACCCTAAAGACCTAATGGAGACTCTAAACTGAATGAGATCATGGTAGAGATGAGTGAAATGATGATGATAATATCTAAATAATGATATACTCAGCTTATTTGATGACATGGACCAGCATTTAAAATTTTTGAAGGAGTGGAAAATATTCCTAAACCTAATGCCCAATGACCAAATTTTTGCTTTAAGACCTAATGAAATGACAAAAATTTGACTATGAGACCCTAACAGGACATGATAAGAGCCCATTTGATCACTGGTGACAGGCTGTAAAGAATGACACTAACATTGGTGCCAGATGGGGATGGCAGCTCCTTGCAGGTGTCAAGAACACTGTAGACCTAGTAGCCTAACCATTGGGCATGGAGTCAAAATTTAAAACCGAAATTGAATATTGAAAACTTATCATGATAAACTTACTGACTCTTACTGAAATAACAAAAACATACAAAACTTATTGATGGTAGCATATCACCAAGACTTGAGGGCTTCAAATCCTGATGAAAACCACCTGCCTGCTGAAGACATATGTACAATCATGCAAAGTGATCCTTCCAGTGTAACCAGTCTAGTAGATGGCTACTTACTTGAATTCTCCTCTCACTTTCCTCAAGCAACCAGACAAAACAAAAACTAGGCCACTCCGAGTGTCCACTGAAAATGTCCTCATGATCCATAAATTCAAGAAAATATATCATCCCTATTGTTTACATAAAATCAATGTAAGGATCTTCAATGAATTGAAATGTTACCTTGTCTTGAGATCCAACAAAAATATAAGCACACCCTTCATTTTGATCTGAAATAACACTTGTTTGTTGATCCATAGGAAGGCATAAGGAAGTATGACTTTCTGCTATCTGAGTGTTGGTTGTAAATTCTTGAAGCACGGGCAACTGCAACTCTATCTCTTGCACATTTTCTATATTAGGCTTATACTCCTCAAATTCATAGTCTAAATCATCCTTGAACAGAAAAAAATATTCAAGATTGTTAAACATGATAGCCCTATCCTCTTCATGAAAGACAATGGTCTTTTTTAGTTGTTCTCCTTGTAGGAAATCATCATCACAAATTGGCTTACTCACAACAAATTCCTGTAAATTTTCATCAGTTTCATTACTGTCATCATTTAAACTCAAATTTTCATTTTCAATGATGGAAGAAGTTTCACTAACACATTCTTGACTATGTGAACATTGAAAACCTGCATTAGCTTGGGTTGTAACATGACTTTTCAGGAGCTAATATATTTCATCTTCAGACAGAGGAGAAACTTGAGTTTTATATCATTTAACATTGGCTTGGTGATTTTCATTTTCAGGATCAGGATTAGGCATTTCTCTCTTTGGTCCCAGTCTGTTTCATCCAAGGAGGAAACTACTGATTCTTGTTAGGAGGAAAAATCATAAAGGGATTTTATGATCTCATCATCTAGAAACTCTTCATCCCCATACAAATTTTCAAGAAACTCAATGAAATTTTCATAAATCTCACAACAACTATCAATCATTGAAAAGGAAGAATTAGAGCTTTGATAATGTTGAAAGAAAACTGAATGAAAGTCCTTTAGAGAATATAAAATAGCAGATGGTAGACTCTCAAACCATGATCTTGCTTTTTCCTCCAAGGTATCCATGGACATTTTCATTAGACAATCTTCAGGAAACTCAATCTTAAGTCTGTGAATATGAAAATGAAATTTGACCAAATGCAAACTAGCATCTTCTTCGTATTGGCCTTTAAACTTTGGCAGTCTTGCTTGCCAATCTATACAAGAACTATGATTTGGAAAACCAACAATAGGAGCTCGATTCATAGGAGCATACCTTCGAGCAGAGGAATCCATCTTGAAAACAATGAGGTCACCAAGAATTTCTTCAAACTACTGATTCTTGAAAAGTGGAGTCACCATGAAAATTATGAACCTTTGGATTTTTTGACACTGTAGTCACCAAGTGAATGATGCATAGCCTTCTTGTGCCTGATCATTGTTCACCATCAGCAATCAGATCTGATCCTTTTCATTCTTTCCCGGGGAATATATTTCACCTCGCTCCCCGGCAATGGTGCCAAGATGTTAGCACTCCACCGGATCTCTGAAGGCTGAGAAGGAGACCAACAAAGGTAACCACAGACCACTTTGACGTAGTATCTAGCCGTACTAGGCTGAGAGGGCTCTCTCAATGAGATTCACAACCAATTTGACTAGATCATGGAAATTTTAGGCTAGATATGTAGATTAGAGTTTGGTTGGTTTGGGTTTTTGTGTTGGATGAAAATGGACCTTTAGAGCTAGGCTTGAAAAAAAATTTAGGGTTACAAGAGCAAAAGTTGTAGGGGAATAAAGGGGCAAGGTAGGTAAGCTTGAAATGACCATTTACGCTATATGGTTATGGTGTAGGATGAAAAGAAATATCAGGAACAAACATAAAAATATGAATTCATTCCTTAAGAAGAAAATTAATAGAACATCATCATCTCATCAAAACAGGGCATGTATTACTCAAGAATCAAGCTTAAAAATTGTAAAGACAATGAGCGAAAGCAGTATATATGTAATGGAAAGAGAAATAATTCAATGGAATGACTTACAAAAGAGAAACATAGCCATACAAGCTCACCACATGAATCCCTAAATTTAAGTTGCAACTTTTCTCTGTATTCACTGTATTACTTTGTCAAACTGAAATACACTAGTTCAATGTCCAATGTTCCAACCCTTGGAAATGATTACAAAAGGCCTCATATAGCTACTGAGGTCTAAATCCTCCCTTGGAGGTTGAATTTTCCAGCAAGAAAGTAAACTTGCAAGCATCTATCTGAAGTCTGCTACACACTAGGGAGGTTACACAACGAATTCTTCCTTAATCTAACCACTAAGAGACATATCATCAAAGCAATAATGGAGGATAAGACAAATATTTACCTCCATTTTACAATTTAAATTTAAATTTTGACCTTTATATTCATCTACATTCAGTTTTTCACTTTTACAAAAGTCAAACTAGGAATTGCTAAAAATTACACAATGAAATTTTAATTAAAAACTCAGAAATTTGTAGATGTGCAGCGCCAACTTTGAGGCCACTTTGGACACCTTCCTGAATTCAAAATGGAAATATGAGATAACGATAAAATAACCCTGTCTAGTTTCCATAACACTTTGAATGTTTGAAAATTACCCAGGGGAAGGCCTTAAAAAAATCATTCTCCCAAGGTGTCTCCAGATGCACAATGCCTGTCAAAAAGAGGGGCAGAATGCTGATTTTTTACCCCTTTTTCTCATATTTCTCAAAACAAGCCCTTTCTGGAAAATATGAGGAAATGGGTTTTGAGAGGAGCTCATAATATTTCCAAAAATTTAATGCATTTTTCAGTTGAAGCCTGAGGAAAAGAACAACGCCAAGGCGCTACGCATCCAACTTTAGTGAAATTTCCTGTTTTTCTAAATTTGCACCAAATTTGACCAAAAAACAAAATTTTCTCAAAATCTCCCCAAAATTGGTCCAGAGGTGTTGCATGAGGTAAAATATGCAATCATGGATGCATCAACAAGAAAATCAATTTTTCCCTTCTCCTTTTGGCTGATTAGGGCTTACTTAAGCTTGTCTTGCAATTTCTTGATTTTGATGTGTGAAATTTGATTTCTTGTTTGTTAGCGGGCAGCCATACATTTGTGGATCTTGTTATCCCTGTTTGCATTTTCTATGAGCTTTTCCAAGTGATTATTGACCTTATCTGGCCAAAACTCCTTGTCCTCATTGATTTCTTTGGAAATCCTTTCTTCAAAAGTGATCTCCCTATCTGTAGGGTTTTGTTTTTTCTCTTTCTTCAGTGCCTTCTTGAGACCCATGGTTCTTGGTCTCTTCTTCTTGTTCATGCTCATCATGTTCATCATTCTCAGACACTACTTTGCCTCTCTCATGTTTTTTTTCCTCAAAAATCCTTTTCTCCAAAATCAATTGTTGTGTCTTCAGTTGACTGTTCTCCTGCTCAAGGAATGAAATGATGAATTGGGATCTTGCAAAATTTTATTGGAGCTCTTTGACCTACGCAGCCTTGTCTTTGATTACCCTTTGTAATTTTTCCTGCTCATCATGTTCCTCCAATTCAACCAAGTCAAATTCATGTTCCTCCTTATCATGCATCGATGTCTCATGTTGTGCTGATGGTGATCCCTGCAGTGAAATAGGCTTGGCCCCTTCCTATTTCCAAGGAGAAAAAACAAGCCTCCTACCTCTCTGATAGGTGAGAGTAACCTCAAGCCTAGGCCTCTTTTAAACCTCATCAAGTTTTCTTGATTATCCCAACTCAATAGGTTATGCTGACATGGCAGGTGATATGTTTTGTTTCTGAGTTGGCGTAGTAGTTGTGTGTATCTACAAAGATGTCTCAATGAAGGCATCCCATGTCATGTTCTTCTCTGCCAACTGATGGAGAACTATGACTTTCACCAATATGTGGTGAAATAGGGTAGGTTAATGATCTGTGCTCATGAATTTCACCTTTTCTGCCATCTTTCTCACACTCCTATACAAGAAATTTCATAAGTTTAGGGACTTCACTACTGTGAAGTGCATGAGCAATCTAATATGATATCAGTACAATCTGGAAAACCTACCCTCACATGTGAATAATTTCATCACAACCTTCATCAATGGTGCATACCTCTCTAGCAAGTATCTGAATGGAAGAATGTGAGAATGAGTCTCTTTGTACTGTGATTTTATGAAGGATTTGTACTGCTCAAGGTCTAGGTTCATGCCTTTGAACCAATATTCCCCATGATTAGGTATCCTTGTGGCAAGAGAGATGGCATCAATTGAAATTGTGAAATAAATCCCTGTAATGGTGGCCTTTTCTCCTTTCAAATTGGTGGCAAACAAATATGTAAGCTCCTCATGGTAACCTACCTCCTCCACCCTTTGACAAAACCCTAGGAAATTGACATCTTCAAAGCATTTTGTGATGAAGGGTGAGGAAATGATTTCATTGAAATTTGAGGGCTCATACCTCACTATATTTCCCCCTTTTTGTTTTCTTCTCTTCTCTGATGGTGAGGAATCTCCTTCCATGATTTAAAAACCCTAGATGATGGGAGGGGAAAAACAGGGAAAAGTGACTGAAGTGAATGAAATGATGGAGTTAGGGATGGGAGATGTGGGTAGAAAAATTTAAGGAGAGGGGAAGGGATATTAGGAATGTTTATGGAGTGAAATGAAGGTAAATGAGTGAGGGAAGTGAGCTAAGTAATTTGAAACGCGGTCATATCTAGGAAAATGGCCCAATTTGGTAGAATAGGGCTAGGGTTTGTAGGGAGATGATGCAAAAATTATGGGAAATGGTTTGTGAAGTATGAGAATGATGTATAAGCAGAAAACATAGGTTGAGGGATAGTGGTATTAGGGTTTCACAGCATCAATTGATCATTTGACAACCAAAAGCATGAAATTCCTATAAAACCATAGGAAACTTAGCTTGTTATGATTTCTTGGTTTGTAGAGGAAGAGAGGGCATAACAATGAATGTGCGTACTTGTTGTGATGCTTGGAAGGTGAAAAATCTTGAATAGAAGCTGAAAATTTTGATTTGGATGATTTTTTAGCAAGATTGGGAAACTCTGCCCCATGCGCAGCGCAGTTCACAGATGCACAACACCTCCTCCAGATGCACAGCACGATTCACAGATGCACAACACCTCCCAATTTTTGCCTCTTTGAGCTAAAAAACGCATTTTTTTCTCACCAACTGAAGGAGGAGCTCGATAATGAGGGGAAAGAGGAGTGCAAATGAAATGTGTTTGTGACTTTTTGGCTCTTTTATAATCATGGAATGGTTTTCTTTAAGTGATAATGGGCCTCACATGACTTTCTTTCTTCTTTTTTACTTCACAACCTTGGACATTTATAATCTGAACTTTTTTTAATATTCCTTAGAACATTGAACTGCTACTTAAGAACTTTGAAGTACTTATTACATATAGAAACATAAAATTACATTTAAAAATCAAAATTTATTGAAGAAAATTTCTTTATTACCACTCCTCCAACTGCCGGATTTTATGCATGAAATGGCAGTTTGGTGACATTGAAACCCTAATGATCTAATGGAGACTCTGAACTGAATCAGATCATGATGGATATGACTAAAATGATGATGATAATCTATGAATAATGATATACTCGTCTTATTTTATGACATAAACCAACATTTAAAATTTTGGAAGCAGTAGAAAATAGCCCTAAACCTAATGCCCAATGACAAAAAAATTTCTTAAAGACCTAATGAAATGACAAAAAATTGACTATTAGACCCTAAAAGGACATGCTAAGAGCCCATTTGATCACTGGTGACAAGCTTTAAAGACTGACACTAACATTGGTCCAGCTAGGGATGACAACTCCTTGGAGGTGTCAAGAACATCGTATACCAAGTAGCCTAACCATTGGGCATGGAGTCAAAAGTTAAAAACCAAACTGAATACTAAAAACTCATCATGATAAACTGACTGACTCTTACTGAAATAAAAATTTACAAAACTTATTGATGGTAGCATATCACCGAGACTTGAGGGCTTCAAATCCTGATGACAACCACCTGCCTGCTGAAGAAATATGTACAACAATGTGAAGTGATCCTTCCAGTGAAACTAATCCGGCATATGGCTACTTACTTGAATTCTTCATTCACTTTCCTTGAGCAAACAGAAAAAACAAAAACTAGGTCACTCCGAGTGTCCACTGAAAATGTCCTCATGATCCATAAATTCAAGAAAAGATATCATCCCTATTGTTTGCAGCAAATCAATGTAAGGATCTTCAATGACTTGAAATGTTACTTTGTCTTGAGATCCAGAAAAAACTGAAGAACATCCTTCATTTTGATCTAAAAGAACACTTGGTTGTTGATCCATAGGAAGGCATACTAGGGAATTATGACCTTCTACTATTTGAGTGTTGGCTGTAAATTCCTAAAGCACGGGAAACTGTGACTGTATATCTTACACACTGTCTATCTTAGGCTCATACTACTCAAATTCATAGTTTAAATCATCCTTGAATAGAAACAATTCTTCAAGATTGTTAAACATGACAGCCCTATCCTCTTCATGAAAGACAATGGTCTTTGTTAGTTGATCTCCTTGTAGGAAATCATCATCAGAAATTGGCTTACTAACAACAACTTCCTGTAAAGTTTCATCAGTTTCATGATTGTTATCATTTAAGCTCAGATTTTCATTTTCAATGATGGAAGAAGTTTCAATAACACATTCTTGACTATGTGAACACTGCAAACCTACATTAGCTTGGGTTGTAACATGACTTTTCAGGAGCTAATATATTTCATCTTTAGACAAAGGAGAAACTTGAGTTTTATAGCATTTAACATTGGCTTGATGAATTTCATTTTCAGGATTGGGAATAGGCATTTATCTTTTTTGGTCCCAGTATGTTTCATCCAAGGAGGAAACTACTGATTCTTGTTGGGAGGAAAAATCATAAAGGGCTTCTATGATCTCATCATCTAGACACTCTTCATCCCCATACAAATTTTCAAGGAACTCAATGAAATTTTTAGAAATCTCACAACAACTATCAATCATTGACAAGGGATAATTAGAGCTTTGATAATGTTGAAAGAAAACTAAATGAAAGTCATTTAGGGAATATAAACTAGCAGATGGTAGAATATTATACCATAATCTCACTTTTTCCTCCAAGGTAGCCATGAACATTTTCATTAGACAATCTTCAAGAAACTCAATCTTAAGTTTTTGAATATGAAAATGAAATTTGACCAAATGCAAACTAGCATCTTCTATGTCCTGACCTTTAAACTTTGGCAATCATGTTCGCCAATATATAAAAGGAATGCGATTCGGAAAACCAGTAATATGAGCTCGATTCATAGGATCATGCCTTTGAGCAGTTGAATCCATCTTGAAAACAGTGAGGTCACCAAGAATTTCTTAAAACTACCGGTTCTTGAAAAGTGGAGTCACCATGAAAATTATGAACCTTTGGATTTTTCAACATTGGAGTTGCCAAGTGAATGATGCATAGCCTTCTTGTGCTTGATAAATTTTCACCATCAATAATTAGATCTAATCCTTTTCATTCTTTCCCAGGGAAGATTTGTCACCTCTCTCCCCGGAAACGGCGCCAAGATGTTAGCACTCCATCGGATCTCTGAAGGCTGAGAAGGAGACCAACATAGGTAATTACTGACCACTTTGACCTAGTAGCTAGCCCTACTAGACTGAGAGGGCTCTCTCAATGAGATTCAAAACCAATTTTACTGGATCATGGAAATTTTAGGCTAGATATGCATATTAGGGTTTGGTTGGTTTGGGTTTTTGTGCTGGATGAAAATGGAACTTTAGAGCTAGGCTTAAAAACTTTGTTAGGGTTACAAGAGAAAAAACTGCAGGGGAATAAAGGGGCAAGGTAGGTAAGCTTGAAATGACCCTTTAGGCTGTTTGGTTTTGGTGTAGGATGAAAGAAATATCAGGAACAAGCATAAAAATATGAATTCATTCCTTAAGAAGAAAATTAACAAAACATCATCATCTCATCAAAACAAGGCATGTATTACTCAAGAATCCTACTTAAAATCTGTAAAGATAATGAGTGAAAGCAGTCGATATGTAATGGAAAGAGAAATAATTCAATGGAATGACTTACGAAAGAGAAACATAGCCATACAAGCTCATCACATGAATCCCTAAATTTAAGTTGCAATGTTTCTCTGTATTCACTATATTACTTTGTCAAACTGAAATACACTAGTTCAATGTCCAATGTTACAACCCTTGGAAATGATTACAAAATGCCTCATATATATATTGAGGTCAAAATCCTCCCTTGTATGTCAAATTTTCCAGCAATAAAGTCAAATGCATGCATCTATCTGAAGGCTGCTACACACTAGGGAGGTTACACAACAAATTCCTCCGTAATCTAACCACTAAGAGTTATATCCTCAAGGCAATAAATAGAGGATAAGACACCTATTTACCTCCATTTTTACCATTTAAATTTAAATTTTTACCTTTAGATTCATCTAAATTCACTTTTTCACTTTTACAAAAGTCAAACTAGGAATTGCCAAAAATTACACAGTGAAATTTTAATTAAAAACTCAGAAATTTGTAGATGCGCAGCGCCAACTTTGAGGCCACGTTTGGACACCTTCTGGAACTCACAATGGAAATATGAGAGAACGGTAAACTAGCCCTGCCTGTCTAGTTTCCATAGCACTTTGAATTTTTGAAAATGACCCATGGGAAGGCCTTCAAAAACGCATTGTCCCAAGGTGTCTCCAGATGCGCAACACTTGTCAAAAAGAGGGGCCGAATGCTTATTTTTTACCCCTTTTACTCATTTTTCTAAAAATATGATCCCTTTCTGGAAAATCTAAGGAATTTGGTTTTGAGAGGAGTGAATAAGCTTTCCAAAAATGTAACCCACCTGTCATTTGGATCCCTGAGGAAAAAGTGCGGTGCCAAGGCATTGCGCATCCAGCGTTAGTGAAATTTCCCGTTTTTTTCTGAATTTCCACCAAATTTGACCAAAAGATAAAATTTGCTCCAAATCTCCCCAAAATTGGTCCAAAGGTGTTCCATGAGGTATACTATGCAATCATGGAGGCATAAACAATCAAATCAAGTTTTCCCTTCTCCTTTTGGCTGATTAGGGTTTGTTTAAGCTTGTCTTGTAATTTCTTGATTTTGATGTGTGCAATTTGATTTTTTGTTTCATAGTGGGTAACCATGCATTTTTGGATCTTTTTATCCTTTTTTTCATTGTCCAGGAGATTTTTCAAGAGAGTATTGACCTTCTCAAGCCAAAAATCCTTGTCCTCATTGATCTCTTTGGCAATCCTTTCTTCAAAAGTGAGCTCCTCATCTGTAGGGTTTTTCTCTTTCTCTTTCTATAGTGCCTTCTTGACACCCATGGTTCTTAGACTCTTCTTCTTCATCTGGTGTTCATTCTCATCATGTTCATCATGCTCAGCCAATTCTCTTCCTCTCTCACATTTTTTTTCCTCAAATAGCCTTTTCTCCAAAATCAACTGTTGTATCTTTAGTTGATTATTCTCCTGCTCAAGGAATGAAATCATGAATTGGGACCTTGCCAAATTGTCTTAGATCTCTTTGATCTATGCATTCTTTTCTTTGATTACCCTCTACAATTTTTCCTGCTTATCATGGTCCTCCAAGTCAACCAAGTCAAATTCTTGTTCCTCCTCATCATGCATGGATGTCTCATGATGTGGTGATGGTGATCCCTGTAGTGAAATAGGCTTGGCCCCTTCCTCTTTCCGAGGAGAAAACACAAGCCTCCTACCTCTCTGATAGGTGATATTAACCTCAAGCCTAGGCCTCTTTGAAATCTCAGTAATTTTGCTCGATGATCCCACCTCCATGAGTTGTGCTGACATGGCAAGTGATATGTTTTGTTGCTGAGTTGGTGTAGTGGTTGTGTGCATGTGCAAAGTTGTCTCAATGAAGGCATCCCATGTCATGTTCTTCTCTGCCAACTGATGGAGAACTATGACTTTCACCAAGTTGTGGTGAAAGAGGCTAGGGTAATGATCGGTGTTCATGACTTACACCTTTTATGCCATCTTGCTCACACTCCTATACAATAAATTGCATAAGTTCAGGGACTTCACTGTTGTGAAGTGATTGAGAAATATAATATGATATCGGTTCAATCTGGAAAACTTGCCCTCACATGTGAATAATTTCATCACAACCTTCATTAATGGTGCATACCTCTCCAGCAAGTATCTGAATGGAATAATGTCAGAATGAGTCTCTTTGTACTATGATTTTATGAAGGATTTGTACTGCTCAAGGTCTAGGTTCATGCCTTTGAACCAATGTTCACCATGATTAGGTATCCATGTGGCAAGAGATATGGCATCAACTAAAATTTTAAAATCAATCCCTGCAATTGTGGCCTTTTCTCCTTTCAAATTGGCGGAAAACAAATATGTAAGCTCCTCATGGTAACCTACCTCCTCCACCCTTTGAAAAAAACCTAGGCAATTGACATCTTCAAAGTATTTTCTGATGAAGGGTGAGGAAACGATTTCATTTCTATTTCAAGGCTCACACCTCAGTATCTTTCCCCCTTTGTGTTGTCTTCTATTCTCTGATGGTGAGGAATATCCTTCCATGATTTGAAAACCCTAGATGATGGGAGGGGGAAAACAGGGAAAAGTGAGTGAAGGGAATGAAATGAGGAAGTTAGGGAAAGGAGATGGGGGTAGAAAAATTTAGGGAGAGGGGCAGGGATCTTAGGAATGTTTAGGGATTGAAGAAGGTAAATGAATGAGGGAAGTGAGCTAAGGAATTTGAAACACGGTCCTAACTAGGAAAAGGCCCAATTTGGTAGAATATGGCTAGGGTTTGTAGGTAGATGATGCAAAAATGATGGGAAATGGTTTGTGAAGTATAATAATGACATATAATTAGCAAATAGAGGTGGAGGGATGGTGGTACTAGAGTTTCACAACATCAATTGATCATTTGACAGCCAAAAGCATGAAATTTCTATAAAACCCTAGGGAACTTAGCTTGTTATTATTTCTTGGTTCGTAAAGGAAGAGAGGGCATAGCAATGAATGTACTTATTTTTTGTGATGCTTGGAAGGTGAAAAATCATGAATAGAAGCTGAAATTTTTGACTTGGGTAATTTCTGAGCAAGATTAGGCAACTTTGCCCTGTGCGTAGTGCAATTCATAGATGCGCAGCGCCTCCTCCAGATGCGCAGCACAGTTCACATATGTGCAACGCCTCCCAATTTTTGCCTCTTTGAGCTAAAAAACGTGTTTTTTCTCACCAACTAAAGGAGAAGCTCGATAATTAGGGGCAAGAGGAGTGCAAATGAAAATTTTTTATGAATTTTTGGCTCTTTTATAAGCATGGAATGGTCTTCTTAAAGTGATCATGGGCCCCACATGACTTTCTTTCTTCTTTTTGACTTCACAACCTTGGACATTTGTAATCTGAACTTTTTTGAATCTTCCCTGGAACATTGAACTGCAACTTAAGAACTTTGAAGAACTTATTACATATAAAAACATAAAATTACATTTAAAAATAAAAATTCATTGAAGAAACTTAATTTATTACCAATCCTCCAACTGTTGGAATTTATGCATGAAATGGAATTTTGGTGACCTTGAAGCCCTAATGACCTAATGGAGGCTCTAAACTGAATCAGATCATGGTGGAGATGACTGAAATGATGATGATAATCTCTAAATAATTATATACTCAGCATATTTGATGACATGCACCAGCATTTAAAATTTTGGAGGAGTGGAAAATAGTCCTAAACCTAATTCCCAGTGACCAAATTTTTGCTTGAAGACCTAATGAAATGATAAAAAAATGACTATGAGACCCTAGCAAGACATGATAAGAGCCCATTTGATCACTGGTGACAAACTATAAATACTAACACTAACATAAATAATAGATTTATATCAACATGTTTCCCTAAAAACATTGTTTAGGGCCTCAAAATGGCTTCGAATGTTAAGGACCTAAAAACTGCCAAAAATAGAAAATTTCCAAAATTGGAAAATGTGATGTGAGAAAGCAAAATAGGTAGGTATCTATCGATATACACCTTGGTAAAGCACACCATTTAAGAAGAAAATAACTTTAAATTATAATGAAAATGGAGTTATAACACAACCATTCAATATAATCTCTCTACTCTCTATCTGCTTCATTCCCTATATATTTCTCTGTGTATCCATTTATACATAGCATACACTACATAAATGGAGTTATTGAGCAGGATAGACAACCATGAGAGTTAGGATGTTCTATCCTGGAACATTGTTTTCCCACAAACAACAAGAATTCGGGTAGAAGTTGACTCAATCAATTGCATGACAAGTGGCAAGGGAGTATTTTAATTGCTCCATGTCACTTTTCATTGTGAGAAGACCAATTTTTATACATCTGAGCATTCCAAAAGTAGATGTTGTTCGTTTGATTGTTGAGCTAGCACAATTGTAGTGGAATTGTAGCATCATTGATCTAGAGTTGCAGCTTTGGGTGATCCTAGAGTTGTAGTATGAGACAGAGCATGAGTTGTAGTCATTGATGTGAGTGGGAGTTGTAAAAAAAGCCAAATCAGGTGTTGAAGTAGTGGACCAGAGTAGAAATTGCAAAAATGGACCTAAACAAGAGTCGCAACAATGAGCCTAGATAGGAATTGCAGCAACAACACAAATAGTATTTGTAGCATCATTGTGTGGTGAAGTTGTGATAAAAACACATCATGAGTTGCAACAACAGTTATGTGTTGTAGCAACAGTTGTGATTTATAACAACTGATGATAAGTGACTGTGTGACTTAATTTCCTATTCACCATGGCCAGTGCAGAAAAATAATAATATCCCAATAATGCATAAGAATAATTATAGAAATGGCATATTGAGGTGATAATTATACCTTTGTGAAAAAAGGTGTTTGTGAATGGAAAGTAAAGAAATGGGATTTAATCTAAAGAAAAATAAAAAGGAGAAGCAAAAATATTTTGGATGGGTTCCAAAAGGATGCCAAATTGAGCACCCACCAGATACCTTTCAAACAATGTAAGAATCACCTTAATCAGAGCTCAGTGAGAGAATGTTATTACTCCAATAAGTTGACCTATTTTGATTGACCACCATAATTTGAAAGGATGCCACATTAGCCCCTGTTACTCATGAAAAAGGTTCTAGCCACATGGGGACTATGAAGAAAACTCTACAATGCTCAAGTGGTAACTCATTTTGAGGGTTGAATGGGTCAAACATAACCCCTAGTTGGAAATTGGGTTGCGTTATAATCGTGCCAGTACAAGGAAAAAATGGGTTCCATTATGTTTTCTTGCATTTTGTTCCACAATAGAGTAGAGTAGATGAGTGTAGAGAGAGAGAGAGAGCATAACATATGGGGTTTGTGTTCTGTAGAAACCCATGAGCAACAGGTCTCATACAACTCCATAGAGAGTGCCTTCTCCTTTGTACTTACATCATTTTCATTCCATAAAAAAGAGAGTGAAGCAGGCTCACCTTATGGTTGGGTTTTCTCCAAAAAGTGTTTCCTAGAACATATCTTGGTGTTCATTATTGTTTGTGAGTGAATGTATTTTATATGTTCTCTAATTTTCACATTTTATATATTGCATGCATAATAAACAAACAAATAATAATATGTTTGGAATCTAAAATAATTAACCCTTCATAATATATATTTTTTCTTTTATTATATTTGTTGTGACAAACTATCCAGTCTAATATCCATGGCAGTTTATAGATCACACCCAAGCAGGAAACATAGTAGCTAACTCTAATGAAATTTTTTAGAGGCTAGTATTCATAAAAAGAACCAATTCCTTAGCAAAATCAAAGGTGCATGACTCGTGAATTCTTATTAGTCTTCGAATAGGTGCTTCATGTACAACTACCATATTTTAGGAGGCATGCTCAGTATTCATATATACATCTTTATCATCTAAGGAAGGAAGGATTCCTCATTTGGCACTTCAAGACATATGATTTTTCCCTTCTCAATTGTTTTCCAACTAAAAATACTTTAATCATCTTTATCCTTTGGATACAATTGCTCACATTCTTACTAACTTTTTAGTTTAAGGTTGTTTTCTTTGTTCATAAGTGTGTGCTTGAGGAAAATAATCCTAAATATGTCATATCTCTTGGCATATACAACACTTAAAAATGACATTCTCGTAATCCAGAATATAAACCCATTTAAAATGTACCCTCTATAAGAGCATTTTGTCTAATATTCCCTCACTAATGTTGATATCAAAGCATAGTCTAGCATATGTGTACAAACCCAATTGAACCCAATATAACTCTATTTTATCTAAATTCTGAAAGTATTGTCAATATCTTTAAAAACTAATAAATTCCAAAAATAGGGTGCAAATTTGGAAGCAAAATCCAAACTAGAATTTTTGTTATAGAAATTGTGGTAGGATAAAATATGGAGAACCATGGGATAACAAAAATACCCACTCTACCCCCAAACTAAGGACCCTCTTAAACTTGTTGATAATTACTAGGGTTGTAAAATTAAATAATAAATAAACCCTTAATGTAAAGATAAACCTAACCATGCTTTATCTAAGTCAAATAAATCTATTGGTGTAAATCAAAAGTAGAAGGTCATAAACCATTGAATCTGCATATTACCAAAGGCAATTTGTAAAATGAAAATAAGCATGTAACATATGGTTCTCTAACTATGGCACCTCATCAGATTTCTTAATAATGTACACACTATACATAGAATAGTTCAAAGTAGTTTAACTATGGCACCTCTTCAGATTTCTTAATAATGTATGCACTATTCATAGAATAGTTCAAAGTAGTTAAATTAGATGGCTTGTTCAAAAACTAAATATTTAAAAGAACTGGGTTTTGAGGTGGAAGTTCCTCCATTGCTCATTGCTCCTCCATAGAAGTGGTGAGAAAAAGTAAAATTTGAATATTTGTTAGTTATATAGTCAAACAACAAATAGTCTATACTCAAAAATAATTGAATGCTCATCCACTAGGATCTCCTACACAAGCACTATTTTTTGTTTTATAACAATCATATAAGCAAAGAAGTGAACCTTCACAATTAAGATTTAAGATTTTCTCTATAAGGAAGTTGATCATGATTTGAAAACCTATAATAAGATCACATCTCTTTCTATTTAAGTCCACACAATGAAGGGATTTGTAAAACTATTACATTAAAACAATTATTGACAAATATTTCTTCAAACACTATACCTTCTTGTAAAACCACCCCTACAAGTTTATAATGTGGAGAAATTTTGTCAAACATATGTCAAATAAGCATTCAACAAACTCATCTCATGCAAACATTTCATTGAAAAGTGGTATTTCATCCTTTATATCAACATCTCATAAACACCAATAGAGATCATTTGTCACAATCTCATAGAGAAAAGAAATGGCTACCATCACATCCCTCATCCTAAAATGGAAAATGGTTCAAATCCATAGACAAATCCTTTATGAAGCCAAGAAAGACATTATAATCAAAACTTCAAAGATATTTAGTGAGCTTACAAACCCCCACATCCCAACTATCCCTAATATAATAAAACAAATCCAATTGTTGTTGCTTGAGGAAAACTCTCAACTGGTTGTTGTTTAGATTCATTACACTCTAAAAATGACCCAATTCTCTTTATTTATAGAAAATAGTAATTTTTTTATCATAAATATATATATCTAAATCATTTTAATAAAAAAAAAATTAAAATATATATATTATAAATTATTATTATTGATTTTTTATTATTTTAAATAAATATAAAAGATAAAAAGCCCCTTGAGTCAAATTCACTAATAGTTTGAAGAGAAATACAAAAGAAGAGTAGTACATTAGATTAATATTTTTAAAAATATTATTGTATTTAAAGTTTAAAAGAACTTGTGAAATTAAAAGTATCATTAAAATAGAGGAGAAATTAAAGAATTATAATTCTCTATTTTAAGATGAAACAAAAAAAAAAATTATTTTTTTATAATAGTAAGGTAAAAAATGAAAAACACTTTCATAAAAATTCATACTAAAATAATTTAAAAAATAAAACCAATATTTATAAAGAAACCCCTAAAAACTTCAATAATAAAACATGACATTGCATAACAAAAGTTTGTCACTTTGTTAATGTTGAAATAAAAAAAATGAAGAAAACTCTTCTAAAATGTTATATTAAAAAATAATAATTTATTATTAAAAGATTGATAGCGTGATCTATTTTATTCCATAAAAACAATGAAAGTTCAAAAAATCCTTCATCTACCTTTTAGCACGAAGAAAAAAAAATGAAACTATAAAAGCAAAACCAATTGAAGTTGTTTAAGAACTTCAATGTCCTTTCGAACAAGAACATAAAAATAAAAATAAAATATAAAACCAAACAGCAATTTGAAATTTTATATAATTTAAAATTAAAAAAACAAATATTGATTATAATGGAAAAGGACAATTATCACCGTCCTCTTTATTTTTTAGCCAATGCTCAATGGTTCCCCTTACTCGATGCTGCAAATACTTTTTTATTTGCGGGCATTATCCAATGAAATGTCCTACATTGACATTTACGAAATATCAGCTTTAGTGGCTTCATGTTGTCCACGACTCTATGCTGTACCTTTTCATTTGCTGGCAATGAAATGTACGATATTGGCATTTACTAAATAGTGGTTTAAGTGGCTTAATCTTGTCCACGACTGCTACACTGCACGCCCATTGGCATTTACTAAATAGCGGTTTACTAAATAGTTTAAATCATCCTTGAATATAAACAATTCAAGATTGTTAAACATGACAGCCCTATCCTCTTCATGAAAGACAATGGTCTTTGTTAGTTGATCTCTTTGCAGGAAATCATCATCACAAATTGGCTTACTCACAACAACTCCCTGTAAAGTTTCATCAGTTTCATGATTGTCATCATTTAAGCTCAGATTTTCATTTTCAATGATGAAAGAAGTTTCACTAACACATTCTTGACTATGTGAACACTGCAAACCTACATTAGCTTGGGTTGTAACATGATTTTTCAGGAGCTAATATATTTCATCTTTAGACGGAGGAGAAACTTGAGTTTTATAGCATTTAACATTGGCTTGATGAATTTCATTTTCAAGATTGGGAATAGGCATTTCTCTCTTTTGGTACCACTCTGTTTCATCCAAGGAGGAAACTACTGATTCTTGTTGGGACAAAAAATCATAAAGGGATAATTAGAGCTTTGATAATGTTGAAAGAAAACTAAATGAAAGTCATTTAGGTAATATAAACTAGCAGATGGTAGACTCTTATACCATGATCTCACTTTTTCCTCCAAGGTAGCCATGAACATTTTCATTAGACAATCTTCAGGAAACTCAATCTTACGTTTGTGAATATGAAAATGAAATTTGACCAAATGCAAACTAGCATCTTCTATGTCCTGACCTTTAAACTTTGGCAGTCATGTTCGCCAATCTATAAAAGGAATACGATTCGGAAAACCAGTGATATGAGCTCGATTCATAGGATCATACCTTTGAGCAGTTGAATCCATCTTGAAAACAGTGAGGTCACCAAGAATTTCTTCAAACTACCGGTTCTTGAAAAGTGGAGTCACCGTGAAAATTATGAACCATTGGATTTTTCAACACTGGAGTTGCCAAGTGAATGATGCATAGCCTTCTTGTGCTTGATAAATTTTCACCATCAACAATCAGATCTAATCCTTTTCATTCTTTCCCGGGGAAGATCTGTCACCTCTCTCCTTGGCAACGGCGCCAAGATGTTAGCACTCCACCGGATCTGTGAAGGCTGAGAAGGAGACCAACATAGGTAACCATTGACCACTTTGACCTAGTAGCTAGCCCTATTAGACTGAGAGGGCTCTCTCAATGAGATTCACAACCAATTTTACTGGATCATGGATATTTTAGGCTAGATATGCATATTAGGGTTTGGTTGGTTTGGGTTTTTGTGCTGGATGAAAATGGAACTTTAGAGCTAGGCTTAAAAACTCTGTTAGGGTTACAAGAGAAAAAACTGCAGGGGAATAAAGGGGCAAGGTAGGTAAGCTTGAAATGACCCTTTAGGCTGTATGGTTTTGGTATAGGATGAAAGAAATATCAGGAACAAGCATAAAAATATGAATTCATTCCCTAAGAATAAAATTAACAAAAAATCATCATCTCATCAAAACAAGGCATGTATTACTCAAGAATCCTGCTTAAAAACTGTAAAGATAATGAGTGAAAGTAGTAGATATGTAATGGAAAGAGAAATAATTCAATGGAATGACTTACGAAAGAGAAACATAGCCATACAAGCTCATCACATGAATCCCTAAATTTAAGTTGCAATGTTTCTCTGTATTCACTATATTACTTTGTCAAATTGAAATACACTAGTTCAATGTCCAATGTTACAACCCTTGGAAATGATTACAAAAGGCCTCATATATATACTGAGGTCGAAATCCTCCCTTGTATGTCAAATTTTCCAGCAATAAAGTCAAATGCATGCATCTATCTGAAATTTGCTACACACTAGGGAGGTTACACAACAAATTCCTCCTTAATCTAACCACTAAGAGTCATATCCTCAAAGCAATAAATAGAGGATAAGACACCTATTTACCTCCATTTTTACCATTTACATTTACATTTTGACCTTTAGATTCATCTAAATTCACTTTTTCACTTTTACAAAAGTCAAACTAGGAATTGCCAAAAATTACACAGTGAAATTTTAATTAAAAACTCAAAAATTTGTAGATGCGCAGCGCCAAATTTGAGGTCACATTTGGACACCTTATGGAAGTCACAATGGAAATATGAGAGAACGGTAAACTAGCCCTGCCTGTCTAGTTTCCATAACACTTTGAATTTTTTAGAATGACCCATGGGAAGGCCTTCAGAAACGCATTGTCCCAAGGTGTCTCCAAATGCGCAATGCTTGTCAAAAAGAAGGGCCAGATGCTTATTTTTTACCCCTTTTACTCATTTTTCTAAAAATCTGATCCCTTTCTGGAAAATCTGAGGAATTGGGTTTTGAGAGGAGTGAATAAGCTTTCCAAAAATGTAACCCACTTGTCATTTAGATCCCTGAGGAAAAAGTGCGGCGCCAAGGCGTTGCGCATCCAGCCTTAGTGAAATTTCCCCTTTTTTTCTGAATTTGCACCAAATTTGACCAAAAGATAAAATTTGCTCCAAATCTCCCCAAAATTGGTCCAAAGGTGTTGCACGAGGTATACTATGCAATCATGGAGGCATAAACAATAAAATCAAGTTTTCCCTTCTCCTTTTGGCTGATCAGGATTTGTTTAAGCTTGTCTTGTAATTTCTTGATTTTGATGTGTGCAAATTGATTTTTTGTTTCATAGTGGGTAGCCATGCATTTTTGGATCTTGTTATCCTTGTTTTCATTGTCCAGGAGATTTTTCAAGAGAGTATTGACCTTCTCAAGCCAAAAATCCTTGTCCTCATTGATCTCTTTGGCAATCCTTTCTTCAAAAGTGAGCTCCTCATCTGTAGGGTTTTTATTTTTCTCTTTTTGCAGTGCCTTCTTGACACCCATGGTTCTTAGCCTCTTCTTCCTCATTTTTTTTTCATTCTCATCATGCTCATCATGCTCAGCCAATGCTTTTCCTCTCTCACGTTTGTTTTCCTCAAATAGCCTTTTCTCCAAAATCAACTGTTGTATCTTCAGTTGATTGTTCTCCTGCTCAAGGAATGAAATCATGAATTGGGACCTTGCCAAATTGTCTTAGATCTCTTTGATCTATGCATCCTTGTCTTTGATTACCCTCTACAATTTTTCCTGCTTATCATGGTCCTCCAAGTCAACCAAGTCAAATTCATGTTCCTCCTCATTATGCATGGATGTCTCATGATGTGCTAATGGTGATCCCTGTAGTGAAATAGGCTTAGCCCCTTCCTCTTTTCAAGGAGAAAACACAAGCCTCCTGCCTCTCTGATAGGTGATAGTAAACTCAGGCATAGGCCTCTTTTAAATCTTGGTAAGTTTTCTTGATGATCCCACCTCCATGGGTTGTGTTGACATGGCAGATGATATGTTTTGTTGTTGAGTTGGTGTAGTGGTTGTGTGCATCTGCAAAGCTGTCTCAATGAAGGCATCCCATGTCATGTTCTTCTCTGTCAACTGATGGAGAACTATGACTTTCACCAAGTTATGGTGAAAGAGGCTATGGTAATGATCGGTGTTCATGACTTGCACCTTTTATGCCATCTTGCTCACACTCCTATACAATAAATTGCATAAGTTCGGGGACTTCACTATTGTGAAGTGATTGAGCAATATAATATGATATCGGTTCAATCTGGAAAACTTGCCCTCACATGTGAATAATTTCATCACAACCTTCATTAATGGTGCATACCTCTCCAGCAAGTATCTGAATGGAATAATCTCAGAATGAGTCTCTTTGTACTATGATTTTATGAAGGATTTGTACTGCTCAAGGTCTAGGTTCATGCCTTTGAACCAATATTCCCCATGATTAGGTATCCATGTGGCAAGAGATATGGCATCAACTGAAATTTTAAAATCAATCCCTGCAATTGTGGCCTTTTCTCCTTTCAAATTGGTGGCAAACAAATCTGTAAGCTCCTCATGGTAACCTACCTCCTCCACCCTTTGAAAAAACCCTAGGCAATTGACATCTTCAAATTATTTTCTGATGAAGGGTGAGGAAACTATTTCATTGCAATTTGAAGGTTCATACCTCAGTATCTTTCCCCCTTTGTGTTGTCTTCTATTCTCTTATGGTGAAGAATATCCTTCCATGATTTGAAAACCCTAGATGATGGGAGGGGAAAAAAAGGGAAAAGTGCATGAAGGGAATGAAATGAGTAAGTTAGGGAAAGGAGAGGGCGGTAGAAAAATTTAGGGAGAGGGGCAGGGATCTTAGGAATTTTTAGGGAGTGAAGAAGGTAAATGAATGAGGGAAGTGAGCTAAGGAATTTGAAACATGGTCCTAGCTAGGAAAAAGGCCCAATTTGGTAGAATAGGGCTAGGGTTTGTAGGTAGATGATGCAAAAATGATGGGAAATGGTTTGTGAAGTATGGGGATGACGTATAACCAGCAAATAGAGGTGGAGGGATGGTGGTACTAAAGTTTCACAACATCAATTAATCATTTGACAGCCAAAAGCATGAAATTTCTATAAAACCCTAAGGAACTTAGCTTGTTATTATTTCTTGGTTCACAAAGGAAGAGAGGGCATAACAATGAATGTACTTATTTTTTGTGATGCTTGGAAGGTGAAAAATCATGAATAGAAGCTAAAAAATTTTACTTGGGTAATTTCTGAGCAAGATTGGGCAACTTTGCCCCGTGCGTAGCGCAGTTCATAGATGCACAACGCCTCCTCCAGATGCGCAGCACGGTTCACAGATGTGCAACGCCTCCCAATTTTTGCCTCTTTGAGCTAAAAAAACGTGTTTTTTCTCACCAACTGAAGGAGGAGCTCGATAATTAGGGGCAAGAGGAGTGAAAATGAAATTTTTTTATGAATTTTTGGCTCTTTTATAAGCATGGAATGGTCTTCTTGAAGTGATCATGGGCCCCACATGACTTTCTTTCTTCTTTTTGACTTCACAACCTTGGACATTTGTAATCTGAACTTTTTTTAATCTTCCCTGGAACATTGAACTACAACTTAAGAACTTTGAAGAATTTATTACATATAGAAACATAAAATTACATTTAAAAATCAAAATTTATTGAAGAAACTTGCTTTATTACGACTCCTCCAACTGTCAGAATTTATGCATGAAATGGAAGTTTGGTGACCTTGAAGCCCTAATGACCTAATGGAGGCTCTGAACTGAATCATATCATGGTGGAGATGACTGAAATGATGATGATAATCTTGGAATAATGATATACTCAGCATATTTGATGACATGCACCAGCGTTTAAAATTTTGGAGTGGAAAATAGTCCTAAACCTAATTCCCAGTGACCAAATTTTTGCTTGAAGACCTAATGAAATGATAAAAATTTGACTATGAGACCCTAAAAAGACATGATAAGAGCCCATTTGATCACTGCTGACAAGCTATAAAGACTAACACTAACAGAAATAATAGATTGATATCAACATGTTTCCCTAAAAACATTGTTTAGGGCCTCAAAATGGCTTTGAAAGTTAAGGACCTAAAAACTGCCAAAAATAGAAAATTTCCAAAATTGGAAAATGTGATGTGAGAAAGAAAAATAGGTAGGTATCTATCGATATACACCTTGATAAAGCACACCATTTAAGAGGAAAATAACTTTAAATTATAATGAAAATGGAGTTATAACATAACCATTCAATACAATCTCTCTACTCTCTATCTGCTTCATTCCCTATATATTTCTCTGTGTATCCATTTATACATAGAATACACTACATAAATGGAGTGATTGAGAAGGATAGACAACCATGAGAGTTAGGATGTTCTATCCTAGAACATTGTTTTCCCACAAACAACAAGAATTCGGGTAGAAGTTGACTCAATCAATTGCATGACAAGTGGCAAGGGAGTATTTTAATTGCTCCGTGTCACTTTTCATTGTGAGAAGACCAGTTTTTATACATCTGAGCATTCCAAAAGTAGATTTTGTTCATTTTATTGTTAAGCTATCACAGTTGTAGTGGAATTGTAGCATCATTGATCTAGAGTTGCAGCTTTGGGTGATCCTAGAGTTGTAGTATGAGACAGAGCATGAGTTGTAGCCATTGATGTGAGTGGGAGTTGTAAAACAAGCCAAATCAGGTGTTGAAGCAGTGGACCAGAGTAGAAATTGAAAAAATGGACCTAAACAAGAGTTGCAACAATGAGCCTAGAAAGGAATTACAGCAACAACAGAAATAGTATTTGTAGCATCGTTGTGTGGTGAAGTTGTGATAAAAACACATCTTGAGTTGCAACAACAGTTATGAGTTGCAGCAACAGTTGTGATTTATAACAACTGCTGATAAGTGACTGTGTGACTCAATTTCCTATTCACCATGGCCAGTGCAGAAAAATAATAATATCCCAATAATGCATAAGAATAATTATAGAAATGGCATATTGAGGTGATAATTATACCTTTGTGAAAACATGTGTTTTTGAATGGAAAGTAAAGAAATCGGATTTAATATAAATAAGAAAAAAAAGGAGAAGCAAAAATATGTTGGATGGGTTCCAAAAGGATGCCAAATTGAGCACCCACTAGATACCTTTCAAACGATGTAAGAATCACCTCAATCAGAGCTCAATGAGAGAATGTTATTACTCCAATAAGTTGACCTATTTTGATTGACCACCATAATTTGAAAGGATGCCACATTAGCCCCTGTTACTCATGAAAAATGGTCTAGCCACATGGGGACTATGAAGAAAACTCTACAATGCTCTAGTGGTAACTCATTTTGAGGGTTGAATGGGTCAAACATAACCCCTAGTTGGAAATTGGGTTGCGTTATAATCGTGCCAGTACAAGGAAAAAAGGGGTTCCATTATGTTTTCTTGCATTTTGTTCCTTAGTAGAGTAGAGTAGATTAGTGTAGAGAGAGAGAGAGAGAGAGAGAGAGCATAACATATGGGGTTTGTGTTCTGTATAAACCCATGAGCAACAGGTCTCATACAACTCCATAGAGAGTGCCTTCTCCTTTGTACTTACATCACTTTCATTCCATAAAAAAGAGAGTGAAGCAAGCTCACCTTATGGTTGGGTTTTCTCCAAAAAGTGTTTCCTAGAACATATCTTGGTGTTCATTATTGTTTGTGAGTGAATGTATTTTATATGTTCTCTAATTTTCACATTTTATATATTGCATGCATAATAAACAAACAAATAATAATATGTTTGGAATCTAAAATAATTAACCCTTCATAATATATATTTTTTCTTTTATTATATTTGTTGTGACAAACTATCCAGTGTAATATCCATGGCAGTTTATAGATCACACACCCAAGCAGGGAACATAGTAGCTAACTCTAATGAAATTTTTTAGAGGCTAGTATTCATAAAAAGAACCAATTCCTTAGCAAAATCAAAGGTGCATGACTCGTGAATTCTTATAAGTCTTCGAGTAGGTGCTTCATGTACGACTACCATATTTTAGGAGGCATGCTCAGTATTCATAGATACTTCTTTATCATCTAAGGAAGGAAGGATTCCTCATTTGGCACTTCCAAGACATATGATTTTCCCCTTCTCAATGGTTTTCCAACTAAAAATACTTTAATCATCTTCATCCTTTGGATACAATTGCTCACATTCTTACTAAATTTTTAGTTTAAGGTTATTTTCTTTGTTCATAAGTGTGTGCTTGAGGAAAATAATCCTAAATATGTCATATCTCTTGGCATATACAACACTTAAAAATGACATTCTCGTAATCCAGAATATAAACCCATTTAAAATGTACCCTCTATAAGAGCATTTTGTCTAATATTCCCTCACTAATGTTGATATCAAAGAATAGTCTAGCATATGTGTACAAACCCAATTGAACCCAATATAACTCTATTTTATCTAAATTCTGAAAGTATTGTCAATATCTTTAAAAACTAATAAATTCCAAAAATAGGGTGCAAATTTGGAAGCAAAATCCAAACTAGAATTTCTGTTATAGAAATTGTGGTAGGATAAAATATGGAGAACCATGGGATAACAAAAATACCCACTCTACCCCCAAACTAAGGACCCTCTTAAACTTGTTGATAATTACTAGGGTTGTAAAATTAAATAATAAATAAACCCTTAATGTAAAGATAAACCTAACCATGCTTTATCTAAGTCAAATAAATCTATTGGTGTAAATCAAAAGTAGAAGGTCATAAACCATTGAATCTGCATATTACCAAAGGCAATTTGTAAAATGAAAATAAGCATGTAACATATGGTTCAAATGTCTCTAACTATGGCACTTCATCAGATTTCTTAATAATGTATACATTGTACATAGAATAGTTCAAAGTAGTTTAATTATGGCACCTCTTCAGATTTCTTAATAATGTATGCACTATTCATAGAACAGTTCAAAGTAGTTAAATTAGATGGCTTGTTCAAAAACTAAATATTTAAAAGAGCTGGGTTTTGAGGAGGAAGTTCCTCCATTTCTCATTGCTCCTCCATAGAAGTGGTGAGAAAAAGTAAAATTTGAATATTTGTTAGTTATATAGTCAAATAACAAATAGTCTATCCTCAAAAATAATTGAATGCTCATCCACTAGGATCTCCTACACAAGCACTATTTTTTGTTTTATAACAATCATATAAGCAAAGAAGTGAACCTTCACAATTAAGATTTAAGATTTTCTCTATAAGGAAGTTGATCATGATTTGAAAACCTATAATAAGATCACATCTCTTTCTATTTAAGTCCACACAATGAAGGGATTTGTAAAACTATTACATTAAAACAATTATTGACAAATATTCCTTCAAACACTATACCTTCTTGTAAAACCACCCCTACAAGTTTATAATGTGGAGAAATTTTGTCAAACATATGTCAAATAAGCATTCAACAAACTCATCTCATGCAAACATTTCATTGAAAAGTGGTATTTCATCCTTTATATCAACATCTCATAAACACCAATAGAGATCATTTGTCACAATCTCATAGAGAAAAGAAATGGCTACCATCACATCCCTCATCCTAAAATGGAAAATGGTTCAAATCCATAGACAAATCCTTTATGAAGCCAAGAAAGACATTATAATCAAAACTTCAAAGATATTTAGTGAGCTTACAAACCCCCACATCCCAACTATCCCCAATATAATAAAACAAATCCAATTGTTGTTGCTTGAGGAAAACTCTCAACTGGTTGTTGTTTAGATTCATTACACTCTAAAAATGACCCAATTCTCTTTATTTATAGAAAATAGTAATTTTTTTATCATAAATATATATATCTAAATCATTTTAATAAAAATAAATAAATAAAATTAAAACATATATATTATAAATTTTTATTATTGATTTTTTATTATTTTAAATAAATATAAAAGATAAAAAGCCCCTTGAGTCAAATTCACTAATAGTTTGAAGAGAAATACAAAAGAAGAGTAATACATTAGATTAATATTTTTAAAAATATTATTGTATTTAAAGTTTAAAAGAACTTGTGAAATTAAAAGTAGTAAAATAGAGGAGAAAATTAAAGAATTATAAAAATATCATTATTCTCAATTTAATAAATCAGAAATATTTTTGTGTTACATCTAACCTGAAAAATAAAATCAAAACTATTAAAATAAAGAGAAATTCTCTATTATAAGATGAAACAAAAACAAAAAAAATTATTTTTTTTATAATAGTAAGGTAAAAAAATGAAAAACACTTTCATAAAAATTCATACTAAAATAATTTAAAAAATAAAACCAATATTTAAAAAGAAACCCCTAAAAACTTCAATAATAAAACATGACATTGCATAACAAAAGTTTCTCACTTTGTTAATGTTGAAAAAAAAAAAAAAAAAAACTCTTCTAAAATGTTATAATAAAAAATAATAATTTATTATTAAAAGATTGATAGAGGGATCTATTTTCTTCCATAAAAACAATGAAAGTTCAAAAAATCCTTCATCTACCCTTCAGCACGAAGAAAAAAAAATGAAACTATAAAAGCAAAACCAATTGAAGTTGTTTAAGAACTTCAATGTCCTTTCGAACAAGAACATAAAAATAAAA
>CM076575.1:2093973878-2094057130 GCA_034641835.2 Pinus albicaulis | reverse complement strand
TAACAACAATTTTAGAACACTTGAAGCTAATACAAATTTCACACTACGCAGCTGGACCAAGGAGATGTAGCCTAGGAGGGGTCAACTCCTTTATCAAAAATTCTCTATGTTAAGCTCTATTATATGTGCTTGCTATGTTTACTATTGCTTCTGTTCTATCATTTAAAATTATTCTTTTTAAGCTTATGACAAATTCATAATTTCAATAGTACATTGTTTTCCAATCATATGATCTTAAACAAACTCATGAAGGATAAGTAAAATAATGCAAAGAAATGTTTATATCTGAAATGAAACTAGCACAGCATTAAATAGAAAATAATTTCAGATCAAGTTGGTATTAGAGCTCAAGGTTTATTTCATGTTTTACTTGAAGAGTTTTTAATAGTGAAAAATTACTGATGCTTACAAGATTGAGTGTAATATTCCCAAATAGGGAAGCAACAACATTTGAACACAATAATGGAAATAGCAGTGTAAATCAATGCATAAACATAGGATACCAACATGGAACTACTTTATTCATCAAATCAGCAACAAATACACATAATACATTGAGGCACAAATCATACAATAGGAGAAAACAAACCTCCCATGAATAATCACTCTAAAAAGTGAGTTGCTGCTACTAAACAAAATGTCGGAGAGATACTACAGTGCAGTCATAACATGCATAACTATAGCTGGAGATAATAAAATGATAAAAATGATGATATATGCCTCAAAATATGTTATACCAATAGATATAGGCACTACATCACCTTTCCAGGACAACCCAAGAGGGTTTCAGAAAAATACACAGAATATACAAATGTGAGCTGGAGTCCTAGGGCTGAAGATTTGTTGCAACAACAGAAATGAGAAGATATGGTTGAAGCTGATGTATAATGATGTAGATCTTCTCCAATAGATCCTCTGGATGAAAGGATGTCCCCTTCACTGAAGAAATCACCTCCTGAATCAGACATTGCAACCACCCATACAACTCCTCTGATTTCTTCTTGTCAAACTTCTTGATCAACCTTTGAGTAAAATTTTCATATGCAGTCACTATTGCATGAATTAAATGGCTGAACCACTAAATGTTTGCTTCGCCCTCAAGGTGCAGCGCTACAATCTCAACAACTTCTCTTTCTACTACTAGATGTAGCAGGAATAATGCATCCAACTCCATTCCCCAAGCCCTTGATGTGCATGTGGATAACTCATCAAAGGTAGACAAGAGAAATCTATTGTGATTTCTTCTTCTATTGCTACAAAGTCTTCTTTTTTATTTGAGATGAATGAACTGTGAGAGAGTTAGATTCTCCTTGAAAGCTCTTGATTGATATTTTTATTCTTTAGGATACTCACTTAGAATCTCATGATATTGTATTGATTTGGAGCTCTATGTGTTGGAAATATAAATCCCCTCTGTAGACAGAGGCGATCCCTCTAGCCCTACAGTGGGTCTAGCAATAAGGGAACAAGCTAAGGGGTAGGTTCCTAGTTAGCAAATGAAATAGGTTAGGGTAGATTGACCTACCTGGAGTCCAACGCAATTGTCGCAGCTGTAGTAGTGGCATCCTCTTGGTCTCTGTCCCTATAGGTGGAGATCCTTCAGCAATTGTACTTGTATTCCTGCACAAATATCAAATACAAGAGTGACATACAAGACAATAATTGCATTTGTAGATAACTAGTCATTCAAGGAGGACTAAACACTTTGCGTAAAATAAACCATATTAACACAAGATGGGAACCAAACAATAGTCATGTATATATAAATAGAAGAAAGATATTGCAACCGGAGCCTTGACGTCACAACCACCTTCAGCGGGTTCAGTCGAAGCACATCTCAAAGGATCGTTAGGAAATTAGGATGAGGCAAGGACACAAGCCTATGCTCTCTCTCGACAAAGGTCTCTTTCTGCTCTATCTCACCAACAAGATGTTCAGCAATTCTCTTCAGCCTTTCAACTATGATTGTTCAGCTAGTGCATCAATAGAAAATAGCTTTATTTATAGAGGGAGAGGAGAAGGTTGGGCTCCCTACAATGGTGGAAGGGAGGCCTTATCCTTTGAGATGTTTCCCCAAAAGGTGGAAAAAATAGGCCAAAGGAGTGTGGTCATAGTTATTCAGTCGAACCACTGAGGCTGACTCGCCCACAAAGTTGTTATGATGGATTTTTAAAAAAAAAATCCAAAATTAGCTTGGCATAGGTAGCTAACTGGGACAGAGCACTAATGGGTGTGGGGCCTAGTGTTAATATTCCTCATTGGCGCAAGGGCATAACGTTATACCAGCACCAATGCCAAAACACATGTTTCTGATGGTCTTCTTAGGAAATTGTCAACAAAAGGAATGTTGTCCTCATGGAAAGGGATGCAATGATGGTTTTTTCAAGGCATGACACTTTGTATTAGTCACAAAAATGGTCCTCCAATGTGCGGGATGAGGATTGCAGGGACGATGACAATTTTTTTTGTAATAGATACCCCTGAAAGCATAAGGTTCGAGAGAGAGGGAGGGGTGAAATTCTTTATGATAATGCATTCGAACAAAAAAAACGTTGTCAGAAGACCTGCTAGTAAAAATACAACTAATATCCCTGATACATGAACATGTGGCATGGGCGCAACCATCCATAATAGAGTACATAAAAACTGAGATCCGAGGTATGGATGCAGCAATCAAACAATAAGGATCAACAAATAGACTTAAGTATGGTCGCATCCATCCAATCAAAAGAGTCATGCAATAAGTGATGATAAACCACAATATCTCGCAGCCTAGATCTTATTAGACAAAACCCAGGGTCTTGTACTCCATCTCAACTCGAACAAGTACAAATTCAAGCATGCGAATATGTGAGGTGAAGTCGAACATGCAAGAAAGTCACCTGATCACTAGCCAATGATGAAAGCTATTAACAGCCATGAGAGAAACCACCAATAATGATAATGGCTCTCAAGGTACAATAGGTACAATCCACGAAATGTGAACAGTGATCTGGCGTCAAACACCCTCAGAATCACTTAATCGAAGGCCAATGATGCGGACCTGTTGTCGAATGCGAAGAACTTGCCATTGAGGCATGCAAGCTCCAAGGTACCGAAAGGGAGTCTCTAGGTCAACTTCCTGTATAATGAGTTGAAATCGACAGGAAGTGACCCGGTCGAAGGAGGGCCATAATGTTTCCCACATCATTGACACAAGACAGAGGAGCATGATTATAGTGAATCAGGACCAAACAGAGGATTAGAGGAAGGTTGAAAACTGCAGAGGCAAACTTCTCTTGAGCATATCAGCGAGATGACTCTGGATTTGGTAGTATTTTACATCAAGGGATCTGAGGTTATGATGATGTGGAAAATAGAAGATGAGAGGCCAAAACAGATTACCCAAACCCATGGAGGAAAAAATTACGAAATGAGATGTCCCACACCCGACACGAATGCAAATGGGCGTCATGTTCAAGAGCGACATATGACCGACCCAACTAAGATCTGGTTCCATTTTCCCCCACCATTTCTGGCGAGTACCCCAATTATTTTTTGAAAACAAGCTTGAAGGGGATAGCATATGCTTGCACTATAAGTTTGTCCTTCAGACAAATCCATCCTAGTACATTTTATGAGCCATAGGAAGGAGGAACTCGATGAACGTCATGGTGACGATGTCTGATGTCATCAGGGTTTAACGTGTCTGACAAAGGAATAACTCGGCATCTTTTCATATTTAGAGAGTTTGAAAAGAAGTAGAAAAGAAAACTCTAATAGTCCCTTTTTGTAGATAGTCTCGCAGATCTGAAATGGTAGAAAACTGTGTCTGAGAGAACCTCTTAGTCACGATAGGCTAAGGTATTCCTTTATCGTAAATAATCTATCCCAGCCCGAAAAAGGGGTAAATGTATACTGGGTAGATATCGTTTCACAGCCATTTAACCAGTTCAAAACGACAAGGGTCTTGGCAATATTTTCAATTTTAGAGATTCAGAAAAGAGTTGAAAGATTACTCCTCCTCGAACGAGTGGTATAAAGGATAGCAACTAGTTCCAGTGATGGTGGAATTGATCAGAACAAATAAACATCAAGAGGTTGGCTAACAAGACCACTCATCATAGTGGTTCCTCAGGAATTGGTAAAAAAATCAAGTAAAGGTGTATGACCAGCCAAGAAGATGGTAACGATGGAATGAGAAAACCAAGGCTCATCTAGAAAAACAAGTTGATAAAATGGCAATCACGAGAGGTACTGGTTTCAATTTTACATAAGCTTGAAATCAGGAAACTCTACTTGAAATTGGTTTCATTTTTACACAATCTTAAAACAAAGATAAACTATGCTTGAAAAAGTTTCCATGCCCCCAGCATGGTGACTCAATTCAAGGTACATGCCCCCCAAGATTCAATGCATTCACCGGAGTAGACGACTAGTTACTGACATGTGGATGGAATGAAGGTTCAATTACGAGATCAAGAGAAAGACCTAATCAAATCCGGGATTTTATGAGATCTAATCAAAATATTGAAATGAAAAGGGAACCTATTTCATTTTTTAATGAGGTTGACACGGTAAAAGAACTATCCTCATGACACCTTGTTTTGTGTTTTAAGGAGCTTGACACAAGAAAAACAAACTATGCACCAAAGAGATTGTTTCATTTTTTAAGGAGCTTGACACAAGAAAATGACCTATGCTCTGAAGAGCTTGTTTCATTTTTTAAGTAGCTTGACACAAGAAAATGAACTCTACTCCGACCAACTTGTTCAGGACATAGAAGAAGTCATGGCCTCCAAAATTTTCTCATCTGATTGGAGAACAACATCTTGGAAAGTAAGACCCAATTCCCCCAATTCACGATGCACAATGGCAGTATCAATAAATGTGGGCATGGCGCAGGTAGACACATAATTAACTTATGGCGGGGAACACACCGACAGGTGAGGACCAAGAAGGGATGATGGTAGAACAGATGTCACATCAGGACCAAATAATGAAAGCTTATGAAAGGTCATGATCCGACCTTCATGTGGAAAACAGATCACATGAAAGAGGGAAGGGAGAAGTGCACCCATGGCATAAGCATAGTCGCGCCCCAAGAGTAAATTAAAATCCAAGGGGCCTTGGACCACCATCATGTCTATATAGACAATTTTCCCTCCCAAAGTAATAGGCCACTTCGGAAGGATCCCTAACGGTTGGTTGGTTCCTTTGTTAAAGGCTAACAGATTCTTTGTAACATGCACAAGCGGTGGAGAACCAAAATCTTGCCAAGTAGTTGAAGACAGAACACTAACAGATGTGCCTTCATCTATAATCATGCTAGGTATGACCATATCGAAGGCCTGTACCTTGATCTCGAAAGGAACATAAGAAGGAAGGCGATATCCCGCAAATCGACTACAATCGAAGGAAGCGACCAAAATACTTGGAGGGGTTGCCATTGAACTGAGATGGTCATACCTTAGTGTTACCGAAGCAAAAGGAGCATCCTCCTGGACCACAGACATGGGAGTAGGAAGAGAAAATTCTTGAGTCACAGGGATGAGAGGATATTTCTCCAACTCTGAGGAATATGAAGAAAAAAGAAGAATGTGAGAGGAATGAGATCCACTCTCGATGGAAAAGACCTGATGAACCATGGGTGGGATCAGATCGACCGATTCCACGACCAATGGTTGTTCGAGAATGGATTCATGAATTTGAATTTCTGAGGGAATGGAATCGACCAAGGATGAATCTTGATTGATCGTTGAATCAACTAGCGGAGGACTTGAAGAGAGCTTCTGGTAACCAACCAGAAGGCAGGGTGAAAAAAATAGTAGGGTTTTCTAACACTCTTGTGGCTTCAACCATGTATGGACAAAGGTGCATGGGATAATGCCCTTCACACAACTTATAGGGATTGGTAATATTACCATGTTTCTTATGAGTCTTATCATTGTTGGTTGAATATGTGCCACCAATATGACTTCCAGAAGCTAGAGGCAATGGCAGACGGCTGTTAGACCATGCTTTAAGTACCTTGGGAATGCTAGGGTAGTCTTGAAGAAGATAGTCACCTTTGCACAACATGCAAGGGAATTTGAATTTTCGTGGAAGGTTGGATGGTTTATCAATGGAAGGTGTTTGAGGTGCAATAGCCACAGAGTTGGCCTCTCTCTTATCTGACTTCTTATTTTTCATCTTCTTCTTCTTCTTCTTAGCCACTTGGTTACTCGAATCCAGACTTTCACCAGGTGAAGTAGAAGAGGAGGACGAAAAAATAGGCGAAGAAGGGGAGAGGTCCACCTTAGAATCAGCATGATGTTTTTCAAGTGGAGGAGATGGTTGTACAAAGGGCGGAATACTCGAGACCACCGACGTCAAGAATAACCATACAGGCAAACCAACAGTTAACCCAAGAAGTGATAATGTTGCCATATAAGGAGCACCAACATTCGGAAAAGCAGGAAAAGGACCAAGATTCACTTTGAGGGGGATTCCTTGGTTGGCAAACTCCGGAAATTTTGCCATTGGAAACAACCATAAAACAAAATACTAAGGAAGATAAATTTAACCAGGAATATTTTGTGGGCAGTTAATATTTTAAGACACTGAAACAAAACTCTGTCATTTCATATTTTAAAAGTCAAGAAATAGGAAAAAGGTGACTCTATCACTTTCAGGTTGAGACGAGCGTGAAAGGACAAGCGCTCAATGATCTTTTCACTTTTTAGAGAGTCACTAAAATGCCAAAAGGACTACTTAGGTAATCTAAGCAAGAGGGTGTACCAAGTTCCCGTGAACTACAATATACACCTTGGTGATCAAAATAAAAGATAAATGACCAAGTACTTAACGTACGTGCAGGTAGTATCCCTGAATGATGTGTTTGGTGTATCACAGTTACAGGGCGGCAGACTTGGCTTCCTATGGATAAGGATTTGAACCTATGAGGGTCTCCCTTTATATACACGATAGTACGGGGAGCACAAGTCTGTACTAGTGTTGTCTAAAGCTAGGTGGCGAACGACAGCTACTAGGTTTAACGACGTCGGAACATGTCACTAGCCTAGACCTCTAATAATGTTTGCGTTAGGTTCCAATGCTCCCTTAGATTAATTGAATGAATTTTAAAGTTGATCTTGAATTAATGTTTCAATTTCAAGGCCCTACCGAATTTTATCTCAAATTTCCTAAATGCACACTACATGCAAAAGAACATCATTTTCCATTCGATGAATGATAACTAAGAGAAGGATGGATATCTTTCAGAAAGCATCAAACAATGAAAACATACGAAGAAGTCCCCTAATGCATCTAATACAACCAAAACGAGAAATGAGAAACTCTTCCCTAGTTCATCAAGTGCTAGTTATGCAAAAGAACTTTTTATTTCCAATGCAAACGAAAGAATGCAATTTTTTTGTTTTTTGAAAAAATGAAGCACACAATGCACTAATTACATTAAAAGTCAAACCGAACACTAGTTTAGAGCACTGTGAATGTAGAGATCTCAAAATGAACAATTCGAAAGCAATACAGACATAAAAACGTACTCAAACCAATGATGCATTCTTTCAAACAAACATAAAGCTTTCAAAATGAAATTGGTTCCTAGCTAACAAATGAAATAGGTTGGGGTAGATTGACCTACCTAGAGTCCAACGCGATTGTCGCAGCTGTAGTAGTGGCATCCTCTTGGTGCCTCTTGGTCTCTATCTCGACATGTGGCAGTCCTTTAGCAATCATATCCGTATTCCTACACAAATATTAAAGACAAGAGTGATATATAAGATAATAATTGCATTTGTAGCTCACTAGTCAGTCAAGAAGGACTAAAAATTTTGCGTAAAATAAACCATATTAACACACGATGGGAACCAGACAATAGTCATGTATATATAAATATAAGAAAGAAATTACAACTGGAGTGTTGACATTGCAGCCTCCTTCAGCAGGTTCAGTCGAAGCGTGTCTCGAAGGATCATCAGGGAATTGGGACGAGGCGAGGACACAAGCCAAAGCTCTCTCTCGACAAAGGTCTCTTTCTACTCTATCTCACCAACAAGATGTTCATCAATTCTCTTCAGCCTTTCAGCTATGATTGTTTAGCTAGTGCATCAATGGGAAATAGCCTTATTGATAGAGGGAGAGGAGGAGGTTGGGCTCCCTACAATGGTGAAAGGGAGGCCTTATCCTTTGGGAGGTTTCCCCAAAAGGTGGAAACAAGAGGCCAAAGGAGGGTGTTCGTAGTTATTCAGTTGAACCACTCAAGCTGACTCGCCCACAAAGTTGTTATGATGGAAACTTCACCTCTATTTTTAAAAAACATTCCAAAAACATCTTGGCACTGGTAGATAACTGGGACAGAGCACCAATGGGCACAGGGCCCAGTGTTAATCTTCCTCATTAGCACAAGGGCATAACGGTCTACCAGCGCCAATGCAAAAACACGTGTTTCTAATGGTCTGCTCATGAAATTGTCAACAGAAGGAATGTTGTCTTCAAAAAATGTTACCGATGAAATAGGTAACCGCAATGTTACCTACCTTTTTTTGGTAGCATAAAAAGCACCCGATTTTGAAAAGTGGTGATGCAGAATCACCATTTTTTTTTTGGTGCACATTTTTGACACTCTAAAATTTTTATTTATGAAGTATGAATATTTGTTTTAAAATGTTAGTGATTTTCATGCTAATTTTGAAATGTATTGATGCAACATCATTTTTTTTTTTTTTTTTTTTTTAGAGCGGTGATTTTCATGCTAATTTTGAAACGTATTGATGCTGCATCAACCTTTTTTTTTTTAGAGCAGTGATTTTCATGCTAATTTTGAAACGTATCGATGCTGCATCAACCTTTTTTTTAGAGCAGTGATTTTCATGCTAATTTTGAAACGTATTGATGCTGCATCAACCTTTTTTTTTTAGAGTGGTGATTTTCATGTTGGTAATAAAACACAAAACTTAGATTAAAAAAAATATATAAAAACAATAAAAAAACCAATAAAAATGTAAAAAAAACAAAAATAGCTCATAAAAATAAAAAATTTAAACAAAAATAAATAAAAAAAACAAAAATATTTGAAAATTATATCAAAGGAAATGACAAAATTTGAAGAAAAAAACACATAATTTAAAGAAAAAAAACAAAAATTCACCAAAAAATTAAAAAAAAAAAAATCAAAAACATTTTTTTCTAACTTATTAAAAAAAACAATATATTAAAATATATATATATATTTAAAAAAAAAAAATTAAAAAATTAAAATTAAAAAATTAAAATTTAGAAAAAAAAAATTTAAAAAAAAAAGAAATTAAATTTAAAAATTTAAATTAAAAAAAATAATAATAATAAGGAAAAAAATACAAATTTTAAAATTTACAAAAAAAACAAATTAAAAAAAAAACCAATTAAAATTGAAAAAAATGAAAAAAAACTAGTGCAAATAATTAAAAAACAAATATACATAAATTTAGTGTTTTTTTTTTTTTTTAATGAAACCATTTATAGATTTTTAAAATGAAAAACTAAATAAACGAAAAAATTAAGAAAAACAATTAAATTAAATTAAAATTTAAAAATTTTAATAAATAAATTTTAAATTTTAAATTTAAAAAAATAATTATTCTATAATATTAAATATAAAAAAAAATTAAACAAATTGAATTTAAAATTAAAAAATTGAATTAAAAAAATAATTTTAAATTTTTTGAAATTCAAATTTTTTTTTAAAAAATCAAATTAAAATAAAAATATTAAAAATTTAAAAAAAATAAAAAATAAAAATAAAATCAAATAAAAAATAGATGTATATATATATTGAAAATAAATAAATAAATAAAGGAATTTTATTTTAAATAAAAATATTAAATTAAAAAAAAAAATTAATTTTTTGAAATTTAAAAAAAAAAAAAATTAAAATTAAAAAAAAAATGTCGTGGTGGTGGGGGCGCGGCCCGCCCGCTGGGCGGCGCTTGGAATCGGCCCTCCGCCCGTCGGGGGCCGGGAGGCCGGCTGGGCTGCCCCCGTGGCACCGCCCAGCGGGCGGGGTTCTATTACAAGAACCTCCCAAAAGAAATCCGGTCTTGATTGAAGAGCCAAAAATAGAAGAAATGAAAATCATGGGAATAGGTGATAGAGTGGTTATTCCTATCAAAATTAAATTGCCCAAGATCAAGGAATACACTCTGGATGCACAGATTGACTCCAGAGCCATGAGCAGTTGTTGTAAGTTTGGTGCTATTCCTGCTCAATATTGGCATCCTACAAAACTCCATTTCAGGGCTATCACAAAAGATTTGATGGAGATTAATCATATAGCCCCAAATTTTCCTATTTGTTTGAATGATGTTACTGTCAGAGTAACTTTGTACAGTTTTGATACAGGTTGTGATTTTCTATTAGGTCAAGATTTTTTAAATGATCTTCTCCCAGTTACTTTTGGTAAAGGCACAGTTACTTTCACTACCAAAAGTGGTCCTGTTGAGTTACCATCCTCAAGTGATTACAGAGTTAATGTTGCTCCCACAGAGGAAGATCAGCTTCAGCATTGTCTGCAAGATCTCACCAAAATTAATAAGATTGTCAAGAATGCTGAACTTCATGGTCCACAGGTTCTTGAAAAGATTTCGTCCAAGCTTCGCACAGATTTCACAGCTAGTCGTCCAGATGCTTTCTGGACAAGGGAAAAATATTTTGTGAGTCTTCCCTATAAAGAAAATTATACACCCAAGCCACAGAAAGCCAGTGCAAATCATATGAGTCCTTCTGAACAAGAGCTTTGCAGACAAGAAATCAGCCAGTTATTAGAGCAGAAACTAATTGAGCCCTGCAAGAGTCCTTGGGCTTGTCCAGCTTTTTATGTTAACAAGCATAGTGAACAGAAACGAGGGAAGAAAAGGCTTGTTATAAATTATAAGGCTCTCAATGATGCTCTTCTTCCTATTAGGTATCCTTTACCTAATAAAGAACTTCTGCTTGCCAAAATCACCAATGCCAATGTTTTTAGTAAGTTTGATTTAAAGAGTGGTTTCTGGCAAATTGGCATCATTCCTGCTGATCGCTACAAGACTGCCTTCACCGTTCCTCGTGGCCAATATCAGTGGACAGTCTTACCTTTTGGTCTCAAAAATGCTCCATCTGAATTTCAGAAAAGGATGGAAGATATTTTTGCTGGGGAAGAGTATATTATTGTATATATAGATGATTTGCTTGTTTTTAGTCTTGATGTAAATAGCCACAAAAAGCATCTAGAACAGTTTTATGAGTTAGTTTATAAGCATGGCCTTGTGCTTTCTGACTCTGAAGAAAAGTTTCAAATTGGAAAAGTCAGAATAGATTATTTGGGTTTGCATATAGAAAAAGGACGAGTTAACCTGTAGCCTCATGTTCTTGTTCATTTAACCAAGTTTCCTGATATAATTCCAGATGTCAAGACACTACAGAGGTTTCTAGGTTGTCTTAATTACATAAGACAATTTTATGAGAAACAGGCAGATGATACTAAAGTGTTGCAAAGCAGGTTGAAAAAACAGGCATCCAGATGGACAGATGAAATGACTGCAGCAGTTAGAAATATTAAAAGCAAGGTAAATGATTTGCCAAAGCTGAAACTTCCTGATTCTAATCTTCCTTTTATTCTTGAAACAGATGCTTCTGATCACACATGGGCTGTTGTTCTTCTCCAGAAGCATGGAAGAAAAGAATTAGTTTGTGCATACTCCTCTGGAACTTTTAATGATACTGAGAAGAAATATCCTTCTTCCCATAAGGAGATTCTTGCAGTTAAGAGGGGTATCAAGAGGTTCAATCTGTTCCTGAAAAGTGTGAAGTTTGTTGTTCGAACAGATTTGAAGCATATGAAAAATATCTTGGCAAACAAAAAGCTGCTTGAACAAGGGAGTACCAAACTTTTAAGATGGGCAATTTGGCTTGAAGGTTTTGATTTTGAAATTGTCTACAAATCTGGTGCAGAGAATTATCTTGCTGATATGCTTACTCGAGAAGGTGCAGAAACAGTAAAAGAAATCAAAATGTTCAGACCTTTGAGACAGGATGAAGCTTCAAGTTCTAGGAATGTCAGACCCAGTCCAGTAATAGTTTGTAGTCAATGCCATTACCAGTTTTGTTGGGATTGTTTTGTCAATAAGTTTAGAATCTTACCAGTCGATATATTACAGTCTTTTTTTCAAAGGTGGTTTGATTCAGAAGAGTGTATGTTAGCCTGTGGGAGGGAATTACCATATAGGAGTAGACCATTCAAAGTATACTATGCATTCAACAACGAACACATCCCTATATACTTTGCTTCATCCAAAATACTGATTGGACATGGCAAGATTATTTTACCATCCACCAGCAGGCTAGAATACATGGTTATGTTAGAGTCATTTTTTATGCATCTCAATTAGAAAATTCAGTCAGCTATTGGAGTCCATGGTTCAAGCTATTCCTGTTCAAATATATGCCACGACAGTCATTTATGATCAATAGTAATTTCCCTGACACTATAATTACACTCATTTGGGAGATTCATATTGCAGCACAATATGATTATACTGTCGAATTTGAATTTCTCCATTATGATACTGTAGTTGTCATAGATGATCCTCAAGAACCTTCATTTAGACTATTTATTAGTTTTAGGGGAGAAATATCTGTTGATGCCAGACATAGACCTTCAAATGTCTTTTCCTTCCCCTTCTATTGTTGTTTTAGAGAAGAAGCACCACCATGGCTTGACGAATCCCTTCCTGCTGATATCGTTGCACCCAATATTGACAGACTTCTAGAACAACATGAAAGAGAAAGATATGATCGTGAACATGAAGATACTTCTGAAGAATGGGAAAACAGTGATTGATGGAAAGGATCACTCAATTGAAATCCTTTTATATCTCCTTTTAGGTTTCCGTAGGATTTGTTCCTCATAAAAAATCTCCACTGTGTAATTATTGTACTTAAAGAGCCGATGTCCTAGATTCCAGCCTTAATTTTCAAAGCTTTGAGATTGTGTCGGATTCGGTCCCCATATGGCCTAGCCTCCAAGGGACGAGATAACAAGTGTTTTTCCCCACTTGCCCGAATCCTAGATAGATAGTACTCTCGTGATAGGCATCTTGCACGATGGCCTAGCCGAAAGTAGATGCTTTGTGTCTCCGATATCCGGTAAAAGTTTGCACCGGGTAACCTGCTAGAATGCTATAAATACTTGTATTACCATCTCATTTGGCATTCAAGGTCAGAGAGTTTGAGAGAGTGTGTCTAGAGTGTGAGTCTGAGATATTTCCCTGCTCTGCATCTGCGGGATTTTCTTCCTGAACTGCTTGCATCACGGAAAGTTCTCTAAGTCTGTATATTGAGTCTGTATTGAATCTCCATGCTCTGCATCTGCGGGCATCCTTCCTGATTTGCTTGCATCACAGAGTTTTGTAATCTCATGTGTGATAAAGTATTGAGAGCATATTTTCAGCAGTTATATAAAGCTTGTGTTATCCATTTTCTATTTGTGCGATCTTTCTTTATAAAATTGGTATCGGAGCCATCTGGTTCTTTGTCCGAGTAATTTCTCCTATATCTGGTTTTCCATTGTATGGTATTTGTCTGAGTTCCTATCCACAAGTCTGAAGGTGACTGTAAGGCGCTGGTAGAGAGTTGTTGAGGCGAAGGACTGCCGTGTTTTGCTTTCCTGGTGCAAGAAATCTTCTGTTTATTTCTCTGTTCAGGTTCTTACTTATACCTTTCTGCAATGGCTGGTTATATGAATGAGTTTTCTCTTCAGAAGCCCAAAGATAGAAAAATTGCTCATAAGAATCGATGGTCTTTTCTTTCTAAGTATCTAAATAAATCTCATGAAAATGATGTTCTGTATGATGAGAAAGTAGTTGTTCAAGAATATGAGCCAGATCCTAACTGGACATTGCCAGAGATTGATGTTGACAAATTATACAAGCTTCCTACATTTCAGTTTAAAGCTGCTCAGTTGTTTAGATTTACTTCTGTAAATATTCCTGTTTCTACTGGTCAAGATGTTTATCAGATTCCTCTGATTAAGCCTGAAGATATTGAATGGGGGTTAAGTAAAGCGTATAAATACATTCATCTTGGAATGCTTCAGTTTGGTATAAATCCATTAGTTCGCCCTGGCTTAAACACATCTTGCCTTGCATGTATCTTAGATACTAGGATGAATCAGTTTCATGATGCTTTGATAGGAGGTTTTCAAAGCCCACTCAATAATGGCCCTGCATGGTCCTCTGTGGTTCCCAGATATCAAGTATCTATGACTGATCCATATATTAATGAATTTCTGCATGCTTATATTCAGTTTCATGGTTTTGATGTTGCTCCTCAAACACAGATAGCTTAGCTCCATGCTTCTATCTGTATTCACTTTGTCTCTACTACTATTCCCCCTCTGCATCCAAAGTTAAAGGAACGTGCCCTCAAAGAAGGTGTTGTTGTTGGTCCAGGGAATACTGCTCCCTTACAGATTGGTTTTGCAGCCTGTACTCTCCTTGATGAATGGAGTAGTACATATACCCCATTGTCTCAAAAATATCCTCAACTGAAAACATCCAAACAACCACAACAGTTATCTACAGTCCAACATTCTGATGGCACTACTGGTTTAAAGTTTACTTCACCTACTCTTCCTCGCTCATTATCAACTATTCCAAGATCTCCATTTTTGGGGGGTAGAGTTAATCATAATAATCCATCTCCATCTTATACAGTTAATCCCACTTTCACTTTTCCTAAGTCTTCTGTCCCAAGAAACAAGTCTCCACAACCTGCTTCAATCATTCCTAGAAGAATGTCTGTCAGATATCCTGTTCCTCCAGTCAAGATAGATCAACCAAGAAGATCTATCTCAAATATCAATGACCACTGTGAATATTGTGTTCCACCTACATCTACATCCACTTTCCAGACAGAGTCCTCAAGCAGAGAACCTCAAGTTTTGATTCCTGATATCAAAAGTTTTAGTGGCTTACCCAGAGGGCCTCAAGAGCTATCTGCAAAAATTAATGAAAGATATTTGGATACAGGAAGGTCAAGAAGAACGTTTCAGAATGGAACCTTAAACACTGATATGCAATGGTTGCATACAAAGCCTGTCACAGATCCAGATCAACCAGAATCAGAGAAAGTACATAACTACACTAATTACCAAATAGTGTGTATGTTACAAAATATTGATGATCTGGCCAAAGATGTCTTAGAAGTCAAAGAACATATTAAGAAGTTGCATACTAGTTATGATACACTTTTGGGGGATCAACATGAACATTCACAACAACTCAATGATATCAATTCTAACATGGGGATCATTGCAAAATCTTTAGAGCACCTTAAAAATGCTCTTCCTGCTCCTGTTTCTCCTCCACATTATCGAGCAGTTGATCTGTCTAGTCCAAAGCTTAAATTCTCTTCTTCAGATCCTGAATCCTCAGTCCCAGAATCCTCTACCAAAAGTATTCTTTTTAAGGGGGTAGAGAATATTGATATCACAAGAATTGAAAAAGTCCAAAAGGGAATTTCTTTAGCTACAGAAAAGATAACACTAATGAAGAAAATATTGCAAGAGCTTCCTTCTGTTGAAAGTTATAAATTGCCAAAACAGTGTGTCAGTTTGAAAAGTTTGTTAGAAAATGGCCAACCATCTGCTCCTAAAAGCATTATTTCTATGTCTGGAGTAACTGGCACTACTAGAACCCCTGGTGATCCTACCCAAGGAGAATCAAGTTCTAAACGAGATAGAACTGAGCCATTTAATTTCCCACGTAAAGGAAGAAGGAATGCTACATAAACAACCCATGAAGCTTCTGCCTCAAGTCCTTTTGGGAGATATACTGATAATCTCCAGAATATTAATGCCAGAACACAAAATCTTAGCAATAATGGGTATGGAAACACATTGTTGATCAACATTGATTGCTTGGATACAGATGCAGTTATAGATGTTTTACATAATCTGTATGCTTGGGCATTACAAAGAAAGGCAGAAACTCATGTTGATTGGCCTGATATAATAACACAGATTTCTTGGTCATCTACTGGTGTAGTCAAACAATGGTGGGATAAACTTTCTGAAGAAAATAAAAATTCTATAATTGATGAAGATGATGATCCACCAAAAAGACTATTTGATGCTTTAAGACATGAGTTTGTAGGGGCAGTCCCTGAAGGTTCTCATCATCATGCACAGTTATTCTTGTCTTAGAGATTGTGTGACATTGATTATTTACAATATTATTACTGTGTTATGCAAAATTTGCTTTACCAAGCTCATGATTCTCATAATCCTGCATATTTGAGATATTATATAGCATCAATGCCAGGAAAAATACCAGACCTGATCAATCAGCATATAGATGAACATAAGATCAATCTTGAAGGACAATCATTTGCCGCAATCCACCAGTTGATTGTCACAATTCTATAGAGAGAATGTGCTGTAGAAAAGGCCAAAAAGAATTTCAAAAAGCAAATGCATCTCAGCACAAAATTGTGCAACAATTTCAAAGAAACTTATAATTTTGGATGCCATGGAAAGATGAAGAAAAAAGTTTCTAAACATTACTGTTCTTGTAAGTCTGATAAGCACTATCCCAGAAAAAAGAAATATTATTCTCCCAAGAAGTCATTCAGAAAGGAAGGAGAATGGTATTTAGAAAAAGAACTAAACCTTCTAAGAAAGTTGTTTGTTCTATCTGTGGAAAAGAAGGACACTATGCAAACACATGTAGTCAGAAGAAAGATAAGAAACAAATGAAGATAGTAGACATATTTTCTACTGTACATGATCCTCAAGATTGGGATTTAATATCTCATTCTGATGGAGAATATTTTGAGATTTCCAGTTCTTCTGATTCTGATACTTGTGAAATTCCTGAAATTGGGAGATTGACATTAGAATCTGAATCCTCTGATTCAGATGAAACATTTATTCCAAATATTAAGATTTTCTTTTCTAATTCCTCAGAAAAATTGCAGATGAAGATTGCAGCAGTCAAAGCTGAAATGGCAATGCTTGGTCCAGCTCAGTTTACTGCTAGAAGAAGGTTGCATGAAAAATTAGAAGGCCTAGAAAAACAATTGCCTTCTAAATCAAAAAAGAAGAATTTTGATGATGATGCCTTCATTGAAAGAGAATTTGATTCAATATTCAAACCATTGACAATTACTGAACATCCAAAAGAAGGTATGGATACAATCAGCTCTCTTCAAAAGAAGATTACAGATTTAGAATCTTCCATTCATCATAGTAGAGCAGAAATGATCAATCTTTCTGCTAAACTGCAAATTCTTATTTCTGAGTATGATGACTGTAATTCAAGATTATCATCCGTTCTATTGCAAGAACCTCCCAAAAGAAGTCCAGTCTTGATTGAAGAACCAAAGATAGAAGAGATGAAAATCATGGGAATAGGTGATAGAGTGATTATTCCTATCAAAATTAAACTGCCCAAGATTAAGGAATACACTCTTGATGCACAAATTGACTCAAGAGCTATGAGCAGTTGTTGTAAGTTTGGTGCTATTCCTACTCAATATTGGAATCCTACAAAGCTCCAGTTTAGGGCTATCACTAAAGATTTGATGGAAATCAATCATATAGCCCCAAATTTTCCGATTTGTTTGAATGATGTTACTGTCAAGGTAACTTTGTATAGTTTTGATACAGGTTGTGATTTTCTATTAGGACAAGACTTTCTAAATGATCTTCTCCCTGTTACTTTTGGTAATGGCACTATTACTTTCACTACCAAAAGTGGTACCGTTGAATTGCCATCCTCCAGTGATTACAAGGTTAAGGTTGCTCCCTCAGAAGAGGATCAGCTTCAGCATTGTCTGCAAGACCTCACCAAGATTAACAGGATTGTCAAGAACGCTGAACTTCATGGTCCACGGGTTCTTGAAAAGATTTCGGCTAAGCTTCGCACGGATTGCACTGCCAGTCGTCTAGATGCTTTTTGGACTAGAGAAAAATATTTTGTGAGTCTTCCTTATAAAGAAAATTATACTCCTAAGCCACAGTGTAGTTGCCAAATCAACATGATCACTGAACAAAACTGTGACAGAAATCATCAATTAACAAGCAGAAACCATTGAATACACAGCAAAAGTACTAACATTAATTTATATTATTAAATATAACTGAAAACAAAGAAAACGAGGAAAAAAAAAGGCTGTTATAATTACAGCTCTCAATGATATACACCTATGATTGCACTTACTAATAAGAACACTTGCAATGCATTAATAACACCTAGCCGTTTAATTTAAGTGTTTTAGAAAGATGCTCATTCTGCTCGAGGAAAAAAAAACCTAAAAGGCACCTTCACCGTTCCTCATGGCTAATATCAGTGGACAGTCTTACCTTTTGGTCTCAAAAATTCTCCCTCTGAATTTCAGAAAAGGATGGAAGATATTTTTGCTGGGGAGGAGTATATTATTGTATATATAGATGATTTGCTTGTTTTCAGCCGTGATATAAATAGCCACAAAAAGCATCTAGAACAGTTTTATGAGCTAGTTTATAAGCATGGTCTTGTGCTTTCTGACTCTGAGGAGAAGTTCCAAATTGGAAAGGTCAGAATAGATTATTTGGGTTTGCATATAGAGAAAGGACGAGTTAACTTGCAACCTCATGTTCTTGTTCATTTAACCAAGTTTCCTGATATAATTCCAGATGTCAAGACACTACAGAGATTTCTAGGTTGTCTTAATTATATAAGACAATTTTATGAGAAACAGGGAGATGATACCAAGGTATTGCAAAACAGGTTGAAAAAACAGGCATCAAGATGGACAGATGAAATGACTGCAGCAGTTAGAAATATTAAAAGCAAGGTAAATGATTTGCCAAAGTTGAAACTTCCTGATTCTAATCTTCCTTTTATTCTTGAAACAGATGCTTCTGATCACACATGGGTTGCCGTACTTCTCCAGAAGCATGGAAGAAAAGAATTAGTTTGTGCTTACTCCTCTGGAACTTTTAATGAAATCTTTGAGAAAAATATCCTTCTTCCCATAAGGAGATTCTTGCGATTAAGAGGGGTATCAAAAGGTTCAATGCGATTTCACGAAAAGTGTAGGTTGTTGTTCGAACGATTTGGAAACATGAAAAATATCTTGGCAAATAAGAAGGCTGCTTGAACAAGGGTACGGACTTCTAAGATGGGAAATTTGGCTTGAAGGTTTTGATTTGAAAATTGTCTACAAATGGTGCGAGAGAATTATCTTAATATGCCCTCGAAGGTGAGAAACGGGTAAAAGAAATCAAATGTTCCAGGGCCTTTGAAGAATGGGGGGATAAACACAAGGGGCAGGAATGTATAGGACAGATCGTGCTAGTTTGTAATCAATTAATAATTACAGATTTGTTGAGGATTCATTTTATGGAAATAGTTGATCTACATTGGAGCTCATTATAGTCCATTTTGCAAAGGTGGTTTGATTCAGAAGATTGTATGTTTGCCTATGGGAGGGAATTACCATATAGGAGTAGACCATTCAAAGTATACTATGCATTATCCAATGAACCCATCCCTATATACTTTGGATTCATCCAAAATACTGATTAGACATGGCAAGATTATTTTACCATCCACCAGCAGGCTAGAATACATGGTTATGTTAGAGTGGAGGCTTCCTCAGCGGAACAACGCAAGACGAGAAGTGGTAGCTCGAGAGGAAGGGAGGGCATATAAAAAATCAGGGGTGTGAGGTAGGCCATGGGAAGTCACGAGGGAGCGGAGGGAGGAATCGACCACAGGAGTGGAGAGGGCAGTAGCCTCGAAAGGGGTAAATTTTCAGAGGGAGATAATAATCATAAGAAAAAATATTTTAAATCATTACAGTAATGGTGGGAGGACCATGCACGTGATCCTGAGGCACGTGAAAACGCCTCCAAATTTGAACTATGATGGCAGAGGCTCTTCGAGTCCGTTGAGTGATGGGCCATTTGATGAGGATCCAAAGTTGATTGAGCAAAGTCATGGCAGGTGGATTTGATGTTCGATATTGTTGCAGGAGAGGACTCCTATGGATCTGTGACAAGCCTTGTTGGCACGGAGGTCTGCCTCCTTGTTGACGGTGCAGAGAATGTGGTAGAAGTTGACACCCTGCATATTTTCAATAAGAAATTGGCATCTTCTTGTGGTTTTCTGAAGGGACACGTTTGCTGTCGATCGATTATGAACAATAAGGCTAATGATGATGGCTGAATCGCCAAAGATCATGGCATTGTTTATGCCTAGTTTTTGCAGTTGAAGGATGCCTTGTAGCAAAGCGAGAGCTTCAGCCCTATTATTGGAGAGAGCTCCCAATCCCCATTCAAAGGAAGAGATGATTATACCCTCTTCGTTGCAGATAATTCCACTAGCCCCTGCCACGCCCGGATTGGACTTAGACTCACCGTCAAAGAATAGAGAGGGTCTTTTGCAATTCCTTAACCATATGTTGAAATCCTCCTCGCTCAGTCGAATTTTCCAACTGTTGTTGGTGATGTTCCACTGATTTTTGAGGTTTTTGCTGCGATTGATGATGTTATTTTTTTCTAGCAAGTAGCTTATGAAGTTGCGCTCTTCCACATATAGATCCCTATAGTCAATCTGATTTGTATCCTTCTTAGTAGAGATAGATTCCAGAGTAGGGCTTATTTCTTTACTACACAGCTTCCTGAAGTCGGTTGTTTTATCCCTGAAAAATTTTCTGTTTCAGGCCAACCAAATATTCCAAAGAGTTGTGAGGGGGAGAGTATCCCAAACTCTTTTTTCTATGTTGTTCTTTTTGCATTTCCAGGGGTAGCTTTTCTTCCATAGGCCCAAGGCTTCAACTATGGTGTTGTGTGAGCCCCATGGGAGATTGGAGTTTGAGATGAGCTCCTTCCAATAGCTGATGGCAAAGGGGCATTCAATGAAGAGATGACGGATGGTTTCTTTAGCAGCTTGACAGTTGGGACAACGGGAGGGCCCAATCATACCTCACTTTTTTAGATTATCAGAGGTTAAGATTTTCCCTTTGAGTAAGGTACAAATGAAGAATTTGATCTTGGGGAGGGCCTCTGATCTCCAAACTAATTTCCAAGGAGACCACGTGGGCGTAGGGTATTCCTTTTTGCAAAGAGTTTGGTAGCCAGCTTTAATAGAATAGGTCAATCCTGATGGATCCCAATGAAAACCATCCTCACAGTCCTGCTTTAAAGGTGTAATGCCATGAAGATGAGTTTGGAGGGCTGCAAGACTCTCTTCTAAATGAGTTGGTACCTCGAGGAATTTCCACCCAGTCCAAATCAGAGATTGAGAATCCCAGCTGGATATCTGGTTTAAGTTATGCAATCCCATGTTGCTGAGATAAGCCAAAATATGATGGGTTCCTTGATTACTATTGATGGGGGTCTGTCCCATAATTTTGTCCGCTCCAATTCTGATGTTGCTGCCACCCTTAGGCACTTTGGATATTTTATGGGCTAGAGAGGAAATAGCATTTTTACAGAGCCCCTAGATTCTTGTGCAAGGCTTGTTGGGAATAGCTTGGTCAAGCAGATGCTACCTTGAAGTATTTAGGTATTTAATTTCCATAACTCACTTCCACCAGGCAGGCTTGCCACTGATTAGCCTCCAGATTATCTTCCCACCAAAAGCCAAATTCATAAGGTTTGGGGAGCGGATACCCAAGCCTCCATGTTCTTGGTCTTGAATGACTTGCTTCCAGTTGATGATATTTTATTTTCTTTTCTCACATTTCCCACCTTGCTAAAGGAATTGATGTATAGTGGCCTCCATTTTGTGAATGAAGGTGGCAGGGGCTTGAAGGAGGGAGAACTGGTATAAAGGCAGGGAGGAGAGGCCGGATTTGAGAAGGATAAGGCGGCCAGCAGGATTAAGCCAAGAAGCTCCCCATTGCTGCACTTTCCTTTTCATTTTGTTGATGATGATGTCCCACAAACTAGCCTTCAGGGGACCTGTGCTCACAAGCATACCCAGATAAGAGAAGTGTCCCCAATCCAACTTGTAAGGGACCTCAAAAAATTTGGCAATGTTGTGCAAAGACTGAGCTAAAGTATTCCATCCATAAATGCAACTTTTGAGATGATTTATCAAGCCTCCATAATAGCTCATAAATTTATCCAAGAGAGACTTAAATCAATGAGCTATGATGTTGGAGGCTCCTCCCATTAATAGTGTATCATCAACAAATTGAGAATGATTCGTGTTTTTGACTCCATTGCCAAACTTAATGCCAGTGATGAGTCTGACCCGACGCTTGTGGTCTAAGGCCTTGCTGAAGGATTCAACCATTAAAATGAAAAGGTAAGGGGACAAGGGACAACCTTGTCTTAGTCCACGAGACGACTGAAAGGAGGGAGCTGGCCTACCATTAATGAGGGGGGAAATCCAAGGGCCGGTAATGCAGGCTTTAATAAGATCAAGGAAGGAGGAATAAAATCCCATTTTTTTAAGGACTGCAAAGAGGAAAGAGTGTCAGACTCGGTCAAAGGCATTGGCTAAGTCTAGCTTTAGGATAAAGCCTTTTTCATTGCGAGAGAGGCTGGAATGGATTTCTTCTTGGACAAGAAGGATGGAATCAGAGATTTTTCTATTGGACAAGAATCCTCCTTGGTTCTCGGAGATGAGAGAGTGAAGATGGGGTTTCAGGCGAAGAGCTAAGATTTTGTTCAAGATTTTATAAGAGGCGTTACAAAGGGAGATGGGTCGAAATCTGGAGAAGGAGGAGGGTCGGTTTTCTTTAGGAATGAGGGAAAGATGAGTAGCATTGGTATAGCCTCCTACTTTGCATTTGTGTTGGGTCCATTGTATCAGTTTGACAAAATATTTTTTTATAATTTCCCAATAGGTTCTGTAAGAACTAATGGAAAAGCCATCTGGTTCCAGAGCTTTATCTGGATGCAGGGTCCATATTGCTCTTTGGATATCTGTTTCATCAATTCCTCTGGTGAGCAAATTATTGATGCCCTCATTGACAGTAGTGGAAAGGTACTAGAGGAGATCAGAATAGTCCTCTTTGCTTTTCGTCTCAGTGAGGAGTACTTAAAAGTGAGCAGTAGTAGCCATTTTGATTGATTCTTAATCGTTCTGAAGAATTCCATCAACATTAGTGATGGAACTTATGTTGTTACGAATTTTTGTGATAGTGGCCTGTTTATGGAAATAAGCAGTGTTCTTGTCACCACCTTGTAGCCATAGTTGTCTTGATTTAATGCGCCATTTCTACTCCTCTTCTCTGTTGGCGCGATAAAGCTGGAAATAAAGATCATTTTCCAGCAGACGATGTTCTGGGGTGAGCCCATTTTTTTCAATTTGATCATGAACTCCTTCCAGTATTCGCTTTATATCAGTTTGTATCCTCTCTAGCTCTTTGTAGTGGGATTTCGCTCATTCCTTGAGAGCGATTTTGGTGTTCTTCAACTTGCTTTCCCATATGAATACAGGAGATCCTTTAATGTGCTGGCTCCAAACAACCGGAACAATATTATTGGCTTCAGGAATATTGTTCCACAGAGGACTGTATTTAAAAGGTATAGGCCCTAAAGGACGTTGCTCTTGTAGTGTGAGCATAATTGGGTAGTGATCAGAAGCAGAGAAGGGGAGGACAAGGGCCGAAGCTGTGGAGAAGGAGGCTAGGAGGGTGATGTCCACAAGAATTCTGTCTAGCCGCTCCACAATATTATCTTTCCCAATTCTGCGGTTGCTCCATGTAAATTTACGGTTTTTAGGAACTATGTCAACCAGCTCATGCTCCTGCATGATGTCTTCTAACTGAGTTCTATAAGGACCTTGGGTGAAGGTTCCTCCTCTTTTTTCATTGGAGTGGAGGATGAGATTAAAATCTCCTCCTATTATTATATTACTGTTCTCCTCTTCGTCTATGTCGGCCTTGATAGAATTCCAGCACTGTTCTTATCTCTATAGTGATTAGGTCCATAAAAATTGTAGATGATTATTTTTTTGTTGTCTCTGATGTACTCCAATATGACTTTGATCCAGTTCTGATTAATAATGTTGCTGTTAAGTCTCCATTCACTGTTGTTCCAAAGGGTGACAATACCCCCAGAAGCCCCTCTTGATTCAGTGAGAACGCCATCATACTGCTTGAGCTTGTCAATAATGTATTTCATTTATGGTTTCCCTTGTTTGGTTTCTTGCAAGAGAAGGATGCCAAGATTCTCCTGGGTTATCAGATCTTTAAGGGAAACGATTTTGGAGGGGTGCCCCAGTCCCCTGCTATTCCAAGAAAGGACTTTCATCATTGAGTACCAATGTTATGAAAGGTTGCTCGCCCTCCTTGTTCCTTAGCCTCCATCTCCTTGCTATTTTGGCCCAAGATGTAGGTTTCAATAGGGTTTTGGGTGCCCATTGCAATGTCTTTTTGTGCATTTTCGTCTCTTTGTTGCTTGAAGGATCTCTTGCCAGGCCTTGCCTTGCTTTTTCTGAGGTTCAAGGTTTGCACCATGTTCTTTCGAAGAGTTTCTAGTAGCACGGATGGAGGGGGGATCAGGGACAGAGGGGGGGTGTCGATGAGAAGGGGAGGAGCTTGGGGCATCAGGTTGGGAGAGGGGAATGAAAAGAGGAGGATCATCCTCGGGAGGGGTTAATGAGGAGAAGGGGTTGGAAGATTCCAAGTTGGAATTTGGAGGAGGGGGGGGGGGGGGCTGGGCAGAGGAAGCAGAAGGATGAATGGGGGGTTCCTGGGAAGAGGGAGAGGAGGTGGAGGCTAAGGGGTTGATATGAGAAGGAGCAGAGGATGGGGCAGCTTTAGGGTTAGAGGCAGATTTCTTTTTTTTAATCGTTTCCCATTGTGCTTCTTGTTTAGGGTTTTCAACATCATTAACTTTAGAACAACGATTTTCAAAGTGGTCGTATTCGTGGCATAACTTACATTTGAAGGGGATCTGCTCGTAATCAAGTTGCTGAATGTGAGTCCAGTCATCCACCTTGAGCTTGATGGCCTCCGGAAGCCCTTTACCTAATTCAACCTCAACATAGATCCTGGCGCATGCTTGCATGTTTTCCTTTGGCTCGCTGCGACCAATGAATTTGTCGATGACATTCCCAATGGCACGGATCGATTCGTCTCCCCAGCAGTGAAGAGGGAGGTGAGGAAGACGGACCCAAACCAGAACTGCGCTAGGCACATCTAGCTCAGGATCGAAGTCAGGGGTCCATTTGTTAAGATATAATCCTCTAGGATCCATGAAATAAGGCCCGTTCCTAAAGATTAAATCCTTGTCCTCCTTGGATTCGAAATGAAAGGTGAAATACCCTTTCCCACAAAAGCGTATGGAGATTTTACCATTTATTTTGTCGGCCCAGTTTCTTTCTACCCATCGCTGAACCGTTCTCGGAGAGGGCCAAAGCCCAGTGAACTGTCCTATCAGTCATTTTTTAGCCAATGAAAGAGCGGCCATGCGAGGAAGAGAAGGTGGAAGAATGACTTCCTGAAGGCCCTCAAGTTTCTTTACAAATTTGGAGATTATCGGACGAGGCCTTTGAGGCGACAGAGATTTAACAAGATCAGAGAAGGCAAGTTGAGCGGCGTCTGCCTCCGGGGAGGAACCCGGAGGGGCCATGCCTGAAGAAGAGAGGGAGCAGAGTCGGAGGGGCTTGGCAGGTCAGGCGTGCCTACAGCAGCAGTGCGACCTAGAGAGGACCTGAGCGTAGCATTCAGGCAGTCTGATTTGTCTGGTCTAATTACTATGTAGGTATTTTTATCATTAATGTCAGTAATCTCAATCCAACTATATTGGTTGTAGGGGTCGTTTTTATAAATCCTAGCATGGGGGGAGATGTTCTTCTTACTGTAGCAAGCTATGCCCCCAATGCCTCTACGGGAGGATTGCTTGTTCCACGTATACCATAGTGCAAAGCCATTTATGTTAGGGACCTTGGATTCTTCGTGCTCCCAAGTTTCAACAAGCAATATAATATCAACATCATTTGAGATCCAACTTAGCTTGGGGCCTCTGTTCCATGGAAAGCCCCGACAGTTCCAAGAAAGAATTCGGAGCATGTTGAATTGCTATTTATTACTATATTTTTGGTTTCTATCTCGAATAATGACATTTCTATTTCTGATTATTGCCCATTTTCCTTCCTTCCTAGCTTCTTACCTTTTGAACCTCCTTTCTTAATTCTGCTTGATCTTCTAGAATAAGATCTTCATTTATAAATATTCACGTTCCTTTAGAATTGAGGTTTTACTAAGTATGTCATACTTATGGTCAGTAGAGCTCACCTTTATTCGAATCAACCTTCCTTTACTCTCAGTTAATTTCCCTAACCTTGTTGCTTCTGTGAGACACGTGGTTTCAATTTGTAATCTACTATGTAATTTTGTTTGGGCTATGGCTAAAGTATCCTCGTCTACCTCCTCTTTCAAACAGAAGATTATAAGGTTCAAGGCCCTTTTGTTACGCTCATGGTCTAATTCGATCAATTTTTTCATTTCATCTTTAATTTGGTTTGATATCTAATTTACCTGCCCCACTATTTAGGGTGAGACTATTGTTAAATTTTTCTTCTAGTTCTTTAATCATGTCCTTCATTTTAAGACTCTCTATATTATCAGCATCTCCTTGCTGGGATGTTTGGTTCGTATCTTGGTTTTGTTTTTTCTATGACCTGCAACCTAGTTTCCATTGCCTCCATTTTATTCTCCAATAGTTCTATTTTATTTTCTATTTCTTTTTGGATCTTGTCTTCAAGAGATGTGAATTTGTTTTCCAGCATGGCTTCTAACTCGGTTTGTAGCTTGACTTCTCTTTCTTCTCTATGTTTCTCTAAAGACTCTATATACTCATAAAGGCTCTGTAGAGTAACTGTGCTAGGTCTACCTTTGGTAATCTTTGGTAGCTGTGGTGAATTATTCATACTTGAGAATATATGAGCATATATGTATTAGAAAAATATAAGGAATGTGTGCACCTGAATATCAACAAATTGGACAACAGACCTCAAGTGCCCAGGTCCAAAAATTTAATGAGAAAAAATCACCGCAGGCCCAAGTATTAATTGAGAAAATTCATAGCAAAATTTTCACCGCAGACCCAAGTATTAATCCAGAAAATTCACCGCAAACCCAAGTATTAATTGAGAAAATTCACCACAGAATTTTCACCGCAGACCCAAGTATTAATCAAGGAATTTTTCACAGCAGAATTCACCGCACCGCAGAATTCACCGCATACCCAAGTATTAATCGAGATTAATCAAGAAAATTCACCTCAGACCCAAGTATATAATGACTTATCATTACACTTGTTTATATGACATTTTTTTAATTAATGAAATTAATTAAAAAGACAAAAAAAAAACACTAAATTTGAGATATATTCAATCTTTGATTTGTGTATACTATAAATATACACCTATATATTTAGAAGAAAAATCTCGATCTTTAATTTGTGAATATTTTATAGAAACTAATCCATACTATAATTGTTGATAATTAAATTAAATTTTGAAAATTTTATTTCAAAATAAACACTCCTATAAACATAATAAAAACATAAATAAATACAAAAATAATACATATTTAAAAATCTATAATTTCTTTCTATCCCCCGTTATAATTTCCCAAACAGACATTTTAGTATATTTTAGTATCTATAGTATCTATTGATTTTCCTAGTTCACATGAGAGTAAGATTTGGATGACCAATGTTTGCATATTCAAAAGGGGTTAAGTCTCTTTATTGGAAAATGAGAATTAAGGAGAGGTTTTGGATGATATCAACTCCCTTAATAAATATATTATACAAGGTTGGTATAATTTGATTGGCTATGATTTTAGGTTGGTCGAAAAATGCTGATAAATTGATGTTTTTTAACACCATGCAGGGTTTTATTGAATTTTTTTGTGATTTGAGTTTTGGTATAAAAAGTAAGAATATTTTATATTTAATAATATGTTTGTGTTGGAAATTTTTTATTTTCACATCCATCTTTTGGAACGATATATATATAAATTTAGAAATTAAATGGAAACTTTTTATTAAAACAAATATATAGATAGATTCATGTATATTTGATGATGCATCAATGTTCGATCTCCTCACTTTTAAAATGAAATTTCCTAAAAGATAGCATTATCATTAAGCAAATCATAACCCAAAAAATGGAGGTTAATAAGAATCACTAAAATAGATTATGAAATTGTGTCAAAAGATGAATCTAAGATTTCATGTATGGAACTTAAATGCACCGTAACTATTAAATTTTCAAAAGAATATCTTGTAGAGAAATTTTAAAATTCTTGATGATGAATTACAGTTGGTAGTTCGAAACGTGTCAGTTCCAAAATATATTATGTGATTTCCCGGAAGATTTATATTTAAAATTTTAAAATTGTGAAAAATAAAGCCAATTTTATATATATATATATATATATATATATATATATATATATATATATATATATTATTGGTTGAAAAAATCTATAAAAATAAATATTTAATAATTTTTTTTTCAAAAATATTTATCAAAATTATGAGATATATTGTTGTTGTGTATTTTAAGTATTTAAATGTTAATTAAATTAATAACAAAAATTAATCATATTCAAATTTAATATTTAAGATAAATTTTAGATAGATATTTATTCTTATTTTATCATGAATATTATTAATTTGTAAATAGGTTTTGTTAGAATATCATGGGAAAAAATCATAACTTATTTCATAATCAAAATAATTTATTTTAAGTTAATTTTATAACATTTTTTAAATTAAATCTAAAAGCAAAAAAAAATTATAATTAATTTTGAGATATATTTAAATACTCTATCCTAACTACCACTAAAAATTTGGATAAATATTCCATAAAGATTAAATCATATTTTTAATAAAATTTAAAATAAAAATACTTTATTTTTTAAGGAAAAATGAAGATGTTTTATATATAAAAATATAGAATTTGTATAATATAAATAATATTATTAGAATCCTCATAATTACATCTTAACTGCGAAACCATTAAAGGAAAAATCAAATATCTGAGATGCAAATTATTTCTTAAATTTTACACTCAATTATTTTTACATCTTCAAATATTTTATCCTTCTTATCACTTAATAAATTCTATGAAAATAATTCAATATTAATTATATCTCATAAACACATTTTTTAATTTATTAAAATATTTCAATAAAAAAATATTATTTATTATTTTATAATTAAATATTACGCTGTGATAAATAACACACGAACTTATGGTCACGGGAGTTCAAATACGTGTCACTTTGATGGTGTTATTATAAGTTGATTATCACTTCGAAGTGAATCATACAGATATCAAAATTTTAGTCACGCAATGTCTCGAAAGGCTTGAGAGGAATTTTTTAGTCCAGTATTTTCATAGTTGGGACATGTTATGGTGATAGGCGTGCAAAGAAGGGTAAAATTTTAGCCATGAGTGGGCCTATGGAGTCATGGTACAACCATGCATTTTCATTGATTAAGCCTTGCATCTCATGTATTAAACTTGTACTCTCATTATGTATGATTTGTCCATGTCCATGAGGTTTATGGTTTTTTTAATGGTCTCTTGCTTGTTTCAAGGAGGTATTTGCAACAAATAATGTTGACGTAAAAAAATATGGAGAATATGGTTTCATCTCGATTATATGTTTAAGGGGAGTATGTTCAATTTGTAGTTAACATGTTGTTGAGTATTTAAGGGGGAGTGCTTCTCTCAACCCCTCACATTGTAGTCATTGTTTTCAATGTCGGTATTTTCCTTTTCCAATGATGTTAACGGGGGAGAGAATTGAGAAAGTGAGGAGAGAATAGGGATATCAACCTCAAAATTTGGAGATTATGTTGAGGTTGACATCAATGCCAAAGGGGGAGCATGTTGACATTATAGTGATGGCATTGATGTCAACATGCACTTAACACTGCTTGTGCTATAATTGATGTAAACTTGTTGATAGTGGCCCTCATGATTTGTGGTCAGTTAGAGATGAATTATTGTTGATCCAATGCAGAGGTGTTGACTTGATGCGGATATCTTGATCCATGCATATGTGTTTAACCAATTAGGCTTTCATGATTCTGACTTGATGCATAGGTGTTTGGAACTTATGATGATGATATTGATGATTCAAAGGAGTTGCATGATTAGGAGATCATAAATTTTGCTCAAAATTCAAAGTTATAGGATTGGGTTGAAACAAGGATGGTTGCGTAGTTCTCGTCTTCCTGATTCCGGCGCCGCGAATGGTTCAAAAAACTGATGTTGTATGACGAGCAATCGACTAAATACAAAAATATTTAGAAGAATTCTAAGAGAGGAATAGACGGTCATAATTAAATTGCAGATCGGAGGGTGAAAGATGAACGATCGTGATGACTTCTCAAGTCTGATAGAATGATATGTGATGAATTGGTGGAGACAGACGTGAGCCGTTGGATTATGCAACAGATCAACGATGGATGATGAATCGCGATTTCACATTTCGCAAATAATAGCGGATACTGTTAAGAGTTCGCACAGTATATTAAATGTGTTGCAATGCGATGTGAGAAGGACAAAGGATGTGATGTGATGAGGGGGAGCCACGTGTCGGCTTTGCGCAATAGCACACTTTGCAAGTTTTGTGGTTTAGCGAATTCGCAAAGAGTTAAAAGTTGTGGGCAGGTGATTGTGATTACTTGTGATTGGTTCGACGTATGGTGGGTCCTTCCAGCAAGAAGTCTATGTGTATGTAACATTTTTTGGGTTATTTTTATTCTATTATAAAGAGCGATGTTTGATCACTTAACGTATGTATGTTATTTAACTTTGAATTGTACTCTGTTGTGTTTCGGTCAAACCACTTAATGGTTGGGGGTGTGCATGTGGCCACCACCCTAACCGTAACTTTTAATGCACGGCTTAATAGGCGGAGTTGATAGGGGTGTGCCAAATTTGGCAGTCAGCCTTAATTTAACTCCAATTAACTAGATTTCTCCCCATTTAGCGGAGTTTTCTTAGGAGATATTGGGTAAAAGTATAGGAGGCTCAATTTTCGACCATTCAGAGTGAATGAAGAGTCATTCTTGACTAATTGGAGCATTCTGAAGCCATTGGTGTAGAGAAAACAACCATTAGGGCACTGTAACTACATGTAATAGAAAACATTTGAGCATAATGAAAGATGGACAAGCCATTGGGAGCTGGACCAGCAGATGTAGCCAAGGAGGGGTGACTTATTTCTCTATTTTACACTACTATTTAGTGTTATTTATGCTTCTAATTCACAAAATTTCATCTATAATTCATGGAAAAACTCCTTAATCCTTATGCAAATTAATGAACCAATTATGCACATGTTTTAAAACTAAAAGATCCTTAGCACAACAAAACTAATACAGTCATTTCAGATCAGATGGTATCAGAGCTAGAGTTTTTCTCTGGTGTTGTTTAGTGCAAATAATTGTTTAACTGTTTGCAAGTTTTAGATGCTTACAAGGCTCAAGCTCAAAAGGGAAGAAGGAAAACTAGTGGAAGCAGGAGGGTCTCAACAGGAGCCAAAGAAAAGGAGAGGAATATTTCCACAATCTCCACGACCTAGTTCACCTCCTAAAGAAGCAGAAGCTCCATTAAGCATGCCTCATGAGGAAGGAGAACTTCATGACGAAGTTGACCCTAAGGAAGAAGAAAGAGTGTTTAGGAAATCATTTCTTGACATGACTGAGATGGTTAGAATTATTTATCAAGGAAGGAATGAGAGACTGGAAGGAGAAGGATCTAAACTCCAAAAGGAAGGAAAAGGATCTTTGGGAGGTCAACATGATGAAGACAAGTCAAAGAAGGGAAATGGAGGTAATGGAGAGCCACCATCTTCACCCTCATCATCATCATCATCTTCTACCTCTTCTTCAATACATCAGCCACACAAGTCCAAGAGCACTGGTAAATCTCTGTTATTAAAACTTGATGTTAATTTTGAATTGCCAATGTTTAATGGTGAAGTAAATGTAGAAAAGCTAGATAATTGGATTCAAAAATTGGAGGTCTATTTAAGAATAAAAAACCTTCAAGATGATGGTACAAAAATTCAATTAGATTCTTTGAGAATGGAAGATGCAGCACTTGTTTGGTGGGAAGCCAAGACACAGGAGGAAATCAAGAAACATGGTAAGATTATTCTATCATGGTCAGATTTTATTGCTGCTATTAAATGATAGTTTTATCCATTAGCTCATATGCAAAAATCCATCGTGAATTGGCAAAACTTTAGGTAGTTAAAGGGACAAAATGTGAAAGAATACACCCAGGAATTTAGGAGAAGAGCTCTTTTATTAGGGGTGTATTTGCAAAGCCGAGACACTTTGCTAAAGTACATAAGAGGCTTACATATCTACCTAAAACATACTATTCTTATTTTTTACCCCACCAATCTTGATGAAGTTTGTGTTCAGACCACACATCTAGAAGCTAGAGGGAAGAACATTCCTGAAGAGAGTACGAAGAAACCTTTTAAGGCTAAAGCCAAGGAAAAGACCCCAAAATGTAAAAACAAAGAGAAGGCATTTGTTAAGAAAGAGGGAGAAAAAGTGACTTGTAAACATTGTTCAAAAGAAGGCCATGATGAAACTCATTTTTGGAAATTACATCTAGAATTGAGGCCAAAGAAACCCAATAACAAAGGGAAATAGAAAACTGTTACTACAACTCAACATGACTTAGGGTTTGATTTAGGTGATGAGACTAAAATTGCAGCCATGGGATTGAAGAACATGAAGGGAAAATAAATTGAAACTAAACCCAGTACTAGTACATCAAACTGTCACATAAACACTCCAAATGAAGAAGAAAGAATAGAACTGTTTCATGTGAGGGTCATATCCAAGCATACCAAGATTGAAACACTATTTGACAGTGGGTCACAAGAAAACATAATCTCTGAAGATTTGGTAAAAAAAATTAACCTTGAGACCATAACATATCCAAAACCATATCCATTGGGTTGGATTTGTAAGGATGCAAATCTACAGGTTACAAAGAAATGTATATTGAGGTTTGCAATCACTGCAAGATTTGTTGACACCGTTGAATTATATGTGGTTCTGCTTGACATAACTGGTATTGTATTAGGGAGTCCTTACTTGTATGATAGGAAAGTGATCTTCTACTGCCATGAGAAAAAGTATCATTTATTCAAAGATGGCAAGGAGTTCATTATTAGAGCACACCGCAAGAAGACAAACATTGCTTTGGTAAATGCTCGACAGGCAAAGAGGCTGGTAAATTCAAGTAAGAATTTTGTTCTTCTTATGATTAAGGCCAAAGCATATATTAATCATGAATCTTTTGAGGGATGTGATCCTAAGTTGAAATCAGATTTGTATGATGTGGTTAATGGGCATCATGAGATGTTTCAGGAGCCAACAAGATTGCCTCCAAAAAGGGAAATTCAACATGAGATTCAGTTGCAACAGTTTGTCCTCTTCCAAACATCGGTATGTATCGCATGTCGATAATAGAGAATGCTGAAATAAAGAGAAAAATCAAAGAGATGTTGGATAAAGTATCATAAGGCCAAGCGCCTCGCCATGCGGTTCACCCATATTCTTGAGACCAACGAAATATGGGACTTGGCGCATGTGTGTATATTTTCGAGCTTTGAACAAAATTACGATAAAAAATCATTACTCACTCCCAAGAATAGATGATTTGCTTGATGAGATGAAAGAAGAAAAGTTTTTCACTAAGTTAGATTTACGAAGTGGATATCATCAAGTAAGAATTGCAGAAAGTGATATATGGAAAACTGCATTCAAAACCAAACAAGGACTCTTTGAGTGGCTAGTTATGCCTTTTGGTTTGTGTAATGCACTGAAAAATTTTATGCGGGTTATGGATAATGTTTTGCGACCATTCCTTGATGACTTTGTTATTGTGTACTTAGATGACATTTTGATTTTCAGCAAAACAAGAGAAGATCATGTCTTGCATGTAAATAGAGTGCTTGATATTTTGAAGAAAGAGAAATTGTTTTTTAAGATGTCAAAATGTGAGCTTGGAAAAACTTCTTTGGTCTATTTGGGACATATTGTAGGAGGAGGAGAATTGAGGATCGATCCTTCTAAATTGGAGGCCATTATGAATCTGCCCACACCCAAAACAGTTATCGAAGTAAGAAGTTTCTTAGGTGCATCTCAATATTGGAGGAATTTTATTGCTAACTTTTCTTCCATTTCAGCTCCTATGCATACAATGACAAGTGTGAAGAAAGGCTTCCAATGGGGAGGCAAACAACAACAAGCTTTCTAAACTTTAAAAGACAAGATCAGTTCAGCTCTAGTCCTTGCACTACCAAATTTGAGATTACCATTTGAGATACAAATCGATGTCAGTGACTATGCCATGGGCGCAATCCTTTTGTAGCATGGTAAGCCTATTTCCTTTCATTCAGAAACTTTTAATGGTTCTGCAACTAATTATCCTACATATGAAAAAGAACTATATGCGTTGGTACAAATTGTCAAGAAGTGGAAACACTACTTAATGGGTAAAGAGACTGTTGTACACACTGATCACCAACCATTATAGTACTTGCAGTCACAAACAAAATTGTAGCAGTCAAGACATTTCAGGTGGATGGGATTTCTTCAACAATTTCACTTGGTTATAAGGTACAAAAAAGGTATTTTCAATAAATTTGTAGATATTCTTTCGAGACCAATCATTAGTGCTTCTACTTTACTCAAAAATTATTTTGTTGTACATGAGGGTTACATAGAACAATATGCGCATGCCGTTGATTTCAAATATGTGTATGCTAGTTTGAGTGAAGGGAATCAAGTTGAAGAAATAGATTATCACATGCATAACAATTTGTTGTTTCAGTTGGGAAAGCTTTGTATTCCACAAGGAGAGAGGCTAAGTGTCATGAGAGAGGCTCATTCTTCCCTTATTGCTGGAAACTTTGGGTTAAGAAAAACAGTGGCGCATCTATAGAGGTATTGTTATTGGCCTCGCATGATATATAGTGTGTCACGTTTTATAAGAGGTTGTTCTATGTGTGAAAAAATTTAGCCTAGTAATAGGAAGCTTGGATTGTACACGCCACTACCGGTACCATCAAGGCCATGTGAGGGCATCTTCATGGACTTTGTTGGAGGTATACCTATGTCAAGAAAGCAACATGATTATCCTTTTGTAGTTGTAAATAGATTCAGTAAAATGTGTATACTTATGCCATGTAAGAAGACCAATACTGCTGAACTTTATTTTCAAAATGTTTGGGTTCATTTTGGATTGCCCACTTCTATTGCTAGTGACAGGGATTCCAAGTTCATTGGGAATTTTTGGTCAAATATATGGAGAATGATGAACACAAAATTGAAAAAGAGTACCGCTTTTCATCCACAAACAGATGGACAAACTGAAGCGGTGAACAAAACAATTGTGCATCTATTGAGAGGATATTGCAACAAACATCCTAAGTTGTGGGATGAAAAACTGCATTACATTCAACACACTTACAACTGGGAAAATCACTCTTCAACACAAACCTCACCTTTTGAAGCATGCTTTGTGTATTTTCCAAAATCGCCATTATACTTCATCTTTGGGAAGGATGTTGCAATTGACGGCCATAGTGATATTGATAAGGCTCAAAATTTCATTAAGAAAATTCAGATGATACATTAACAAGTTCAAGAATAGCTTGATAAAAGTCAAAGAAAATACAAAGAGAGGCATGACAAACATTGGGTTGATCACAAGTTTCAAAAGGGAGATGAGGTATGGTTGCACATTAGCAAAGAAACGATGCAAGGGGAAGGTAAAAAACTCAAACCCATTTGCTATGTACCTTTCAAGATCATAAAAAAAGTTGGTAATAATGCATTCCAACTTGATTTGCCTTCGTACATGCAAATGTATTTAGTTGTTAATTTTGAAAACTTATGCTTGTATGAGCCTCCTTTGATCGATGATCAAGGAAGTGATGTTCAACTACCTTCTATTGAATATTTATCGCCATAATTTTTGGATGAGCTCAAAGAATATATAATTCTTGACAAGAGGACAAGAGCATCAAAGAGGGGAAGTGTTGACTACCTGTGAGTTGGGCTCAAAGTCACTAAACCAAGCAAGGAAAAACGGATGGAGATTGAAAATATGAGGGAGTTGTACCCTCATCTACTGAACATGTAATCAAGTCTTTTGGGGTCCAAAAGCTTCTCAATGGGGGGGAATGATCAAGAGCTCATAAATTTTGCTCAAAATTCAAAGTTACAGGATTGGGTTGAAACCGGGATGGTTGCAAAGTTCTCATCTTCCTGATTTCGGCGCCGTGAATGGTTCGAAAAATCGATGTTGTATGAGGAGCAATCGACTAAAGACATAAATAATTAGAAGAATTCTAAGGGAGGAACAGACGGTCATGATTAAATCGCAGATCTAAGGGCGAAAGATGAATGGTCGTGATGACTTTGGAAGTCTAACATAATGATATGTGATGAATTGGCGGAGACAGACTTGAGCCATTGGATCATGTAGCAGATCAACGATGGATGATGAATCGTGATTTCGCATTTCACAAATAATAGCAGGTATTGTTAAGAGTTCGCACGGTATGTTAAATGGGTTGCGATGCGATGTGATAAGGACGAAGGATGAGATGTGACGAGGGGGAGCCACGTGTCGGCTTTGCGCAATAGTGCACTTCGCAAGTTTTGTGGTTTAGCGAATTCACAAAGAGTTAAAAGTTACAGGCAGTCGATTGCGATCACTTACGATCGGTTCGACATATGGTGGGTCCCTCCAACTAGAATTTCGCGTGTATGTAATGTGTTTTGGGTTATTTTCATTCTTTTATAAAAAGCGTTGTTTGATCTCTTCACGTATGTATGTTATTTAACTCCAAATTGTATTCTGTTGTGTTTTAGTCAAGCCACTTAACAGTTGGGGGTGAAAATGTGGCCACCACCCTAATCGTAATGTTTAATGTGCGGCTTAATAGGTGGAGCAGATAGGGGTGCACGAAATTTGGCGGTCAACCCTAATTTAACTCTAGTTAACTGGAGTTCTCTCCATTTAGCGAATTTTTCCTAGGAGATATTGGGTAAAAGTGTAAGAGGCTCAATGAAGAGTCATTATTGACTAATTAGAGAATTCTGAAGCCATTGGTACATAGAAAACAACGATTAGAGCACTATAACTCCGTGTAATAGAAAATTTTTGAGCATAATGAAAGATGGACAAGCCATTGGGAGTTGGACCAGCAGATGTAGCCCAGGAGGGGTGAATTGCTTCATCATGCTTGTTGTGTAAATTTCATGTGGTGACTATTTTCTCTATTTGACACTGTTGCTTAGTGTTATTTATGCTTATTTTATGCTTCTAATTCACAAAATTTCATCTATAATTCATGGAAAAACTCCTTAATCCTTATGAAAACTAATGAACCAATTATGAACATGTTTTTAAAACTGAAATACCCTTGGCACAAAAAAACTAATACAATCATTTCAGATCATTGGAGGAGGCTTGGAAAGGTCTGGAGATGTTTGAAGAGGTTGATGAAAAATTTCTAGAAGTTATGAAGCTGAGCAGATGAAAGAAAGGATTTTTAGATGAGGTAACACGATTTTGGAGGCATAAACTGCATTACCACATATATTGAGGCAAAAAGTGTGTTATAATGCAATAAATAGCTTCAAAGGTGTTTTATGGACATAACGAACGTATCAACCCATTAAGTGTGTTATAATGCACACTTTGTGTATCAGGGTTGCATTACGACTAGTAAGTAGAATTCCTGGAATTATGCGTGCATTGAGGTCATTTCCATGGTTTTTTTCCTTTGGTTTTTGCACTTAGTAATTGGTCCAAAAGTGTGAGGAAGTCTTATAGAAGATGGTTAAAGTTGATAATATCTCTCATTCAATGAAGATATGGTGTATCAAGTCAAGGTGAAAAATACCAGAGTATGAACACGAGTGTTTGGATCTCCATATCTATGTGCTATTATTATTTAATCACTTCATATATTTGATTTATAGGAGGAAGTTTCATTTTTTTGAGGTTGGTTCTTTTAAGAGAGAAAGATATTATGAAGCATTGAGATCCAATCATGAGAGGAGAGACATAATTGTGTCAAATTACTGAAGGAGACCAATTTATTGTAGAGTTTTGTGTGCACACTTCAACAATTTTTTGATATAGGTTTATGAAGGAATTTGATGGAGAATATTGTTTCTTTCATGGAGATTGATTGTTAGTATGTTTTATACAACACACTTGTATTGCTAACATGGTGTATGTAGGGGTTTATAGCTAAGTATATCATGTTTGATTTCATATGGTTATAGCATTGTATTCATATCTTGTATGGTTTTTTTGTTGATATAAACATGAGTTATTATATTCATATTTGTTATGTTGTGTATTGAGTTATGTTGAGAGTATATGTGTTGGAGGATTTGCATTTAGATTGCATATTTAAATGTATGCTACTATATGTGTTATGAGAAGATTGGTTGGGGAAGAGAAAGTGTTATATGTGTAGATTGTATTAGTGATTTCAGTCTGAAAATTGATAAAATAGGCTCATGTTTGTTGTATGTTGAATATATGGGCCCAATGTGAAATATATTGAAATGAGGTCCATGATGGTTTGAAGGTTGGGGCCTTGAGTGTTACAGGTAGAGGCTTGCAATCAAGCGTTGGCTTATAAGTTGTGTCTTGCAAAAAAGCGGTGCCTTGGCAAGGGAGTAGTGGCTTTCTTCCAGAAGAGGATAGAGAACTTACTTAGGGAGTAAAGGATTCCTTCGAGTGGTGTCTAGAAAACTAGTGAGGGTGGTGGCTCTCAGCAGGTGGTGGCCTGCATGATTTATGATGTAGTGGCTCACATTTCTATGCAAATACAAGCTTGCATATTGGTGGTGTTCATTGATTTTGATGTAAAATAACTTTTTATAATAGTAGAAGAGATGATGACGAAGACTATCTGTTGATGATGGTTTTTAACCTTTGGGTTTCCACCTTATATCTTGTGTCTCATGTGCTAATGACTTTTTTGGTTGTGTCGTTTGTTACTTGTGCATGCTGCTATGTAATATTCCCTAATGGGGAAAGCAGCAATATAGCTCATAAAATGAAAGCAACAACAAATATTTAACATATGAAACCATGAGATCAATATGGAGTCATAAAATTATGTATTAGAGCAGCAAATCAATACAAAATAGTGAGGCATAAATCATATACAATAAGGAAACAAGCCTCCCATAAGCAATCACTCCAAAATATGTGCTGTTGTTACAATACAAAATGTCGGAGAGAAAATATAGCACATTCATATTATGCATAACTACAGCTGGAGATGATAAAATGATATGAAAACACTGATAGAGGCCCCAATAGAATCTAAACATACAGATCTGGGCACTAGATCAGCTTTCCAAGACAACCCAAGAGGGTTTCCGGAAATGCACACAATGTGCCAATGTACGCTGCAGCCCTAGGGCTGAAGGTATGTTGCAACAACATAAATGATAAGATATGGTTGAAGTTGATGTATAAAAATATAGATCTTCTCCAATAGATCCTCTAGATGAAAGAATGGCTCCTTCACTGGAGAAATCACCTCCCAAAACAACCACTGAAACTGCCCCTGCAACTCCTCCCTAAAATAACCCAAATTTGGGCTGAAACTGCGCTGTAGGGGATAAATATTCCTTATCCTACTGCTAAATGTGTCAATAAATATCAAGGAGCTTCTTTATAGGCCTTCCAATGCATGGAAACCTTCCTCCACTGCAAAAATAGCTCTGAAGACACCCAAAATGATCCCCCACTACTACACCCTAGAACACATCACAATATTCTGCAGAAACTACGCTGATGAAGAAAGTTGTATCTTTTCCTTAAGCCTGAGTGTGGAGATGAATTGAAATTCTCCTCCAAGAGGGCTCTCAAGGATAGTGATGGAATTCCCACTCGGGAACACCCGGTGCTAAACATCACAACAATCTCAACTAAACAGCTGAAGAATGCAAGAAGTCTAAGCAGACCACATACAAAATAATAATTCCAAACATGACTAATATGGCTGTTGTTGGTGTCCAGATATTAACAGAATTCAGCCCTTTTTTCACATAAATTATCAACCTGAGGGTATTAGTTATTTCAAGATTAACGGCAAAGTATATGCAGACACAAGCACATGACCTGCTGTGGATCATAGGTTTAAATCCATAACACAGAGACTATTGTAACAACAATTAAATAAACTGCAAAATTGAAAGACATTCACAGCAATTAAGAAGTAAATTGTAATAGCAGTACGGAAATAACACTAAATCATAAAAACAATGCAAGAAAGGAAAACACAACACTTGATCAGAAGAGTGGGCCCAACTCTCTAATTAGGGCTGCGGTAAACTCATGAATTACAGAAGAAACCGCAAGATGTTGTGCATTCGATTAATGATAGAATAAATTTGTTACAAGATCTGTATGTAAAATGGCTTAACCCTGATTCACAGCCCGCGGGCCTCTTTATAAATTTCATGGAATCCTCGACTCCCCTCAGCAACTCCATAATTACAAAAATGCATTCTGTTACAATGACAACCTAGTTTCCCAGAAGGAAACTATAAAAAGGCCTGAAATGGCACTGGTACAAACAGAGTCTATTACGTTGTAACAAAAAATGAGGATAGCACTGGAGATGATGGGCTGTTCCTCGACTCACGGTTGCAACTCTCCTATTTTGGCTGAATCTGTAGAAATATCGGAGTTAATATGTAAAAAGGTAAAACCTCCACGAAAATTACTTCATTAATCAAATATCCCATGAAAGATAAGGAAAAGGGTTTTACCTCATGCGTTTAAGAGTAATAATGGTACAAAGAGATAGAAATATAAGGTAAAATGGGAGAGAAAAGTATACAAATCCGGCACCCAACATCTCCCCCCAACTGGTCTATCTGCATGTCCTCATGCAGCTCGTTGTCTCCTTAGATCCGGATTGGACTGGTTGTGATCGACACGAAGCTGTGTGAGGTTATACTCTTCAGCCATTTCTGTCCTTGGTGGCTTATATCCCTCTATCAAAACAACATCCTTCCACTAGTCTGGATCAACGTTGTATGCAGGAGTATACCGCTCGGTTGGCAACCAGATAAGGGAAAATTGAAACCTCAATCCCATCCATCTGACCCCACAGGTATGAATGCATGCCACGAAATGTGGCATTCTCTCTAAATCTCGTGCAAAGTTAGGTGCCCCAAATGGTTTTCGTTCTCTAATGGCTGAGGATGACAACATCCACCTTTTCTGACAACTGTCCAGCGCTTCCTTGCGAAACTTCGTAATATGACCAACACATAGGTCAGTGCACCGTTTCTAGGTTACCAACATGTGTTATTTACGACCCTCAATCTATAGAAATGTATAATGCTTGTTATAAATGTTTGAGGACTGACCATGCTCTCTTCTCATCATTAATGGCCTTCCAACTTGGTTTTCTTCAAATGTATCCCAAGCCTTTCTCCACTTAATATGATTGATGGTATAAGAGGTGAAAGCTCTTAAATGGATGTCCCCCACAAATGGAATGGGGTTAAAGGACTGATCATGCCTTATGAAATACCCATGCATCTAGAGATCTCACATTAAGTGATGTCCTATGATATCATGAATTTTTAAAATACGAAGAAATTGAATGGGGTCCTCAATTTCGTACTAAATTTCCTTATATATACTTTCAAGACAAAAGAAAAGAAATTTTTTGTGAAGGAATAAGGCATAGCTGCTATGTGCAGGAGGTCTGTAGGCCATTACCTGCTATGCCAGGGAGAACATCTTCTCCTTATCTATTTGCAGCAGCTGCACTTGTTCTTCTAGTTCTTCTATTTTGGCCTTCTGTTTAGCCTACTTCAGTCGCGCCTTATATAGCTGATTCATGTACCTTGTGAATATTATGGCATCCTGTTCTCAAACTCAAGCTATTTCCTTCTTATTGTCACTCGCATCAGACTACCACTTTTGGATCTCTGCGGCCAATACAATTTCTCGGCCTTCAAACAATTCTTCAATCGGGCCAGTCTGGGTAGCTGCAAAGGAGACCTCGATTTTCGGCTTTACTGCCCTCCATTTGTAGATTTTTACCTTCTTTTTTAGCCGGGAAACTTGCCTTTTCAAATCCTAAACCTCCCTTTTTAGTCTCATGGTTTCACTGAATTGCAGCTGATACCTCTTCTTGAGAGGTAACCTTCTTTTCTCACTCTCTTCAACCCATTCCCGTTTAACAATAAATTCAGTTTCTGGGCCTTTGACAGGCTAAGGAGGCAGCATAATGTTGTCGGTATTCTCAGTGGATTCTCTTGTTAAGCTTTTCTGGCTAGGCTCCTTGTCTTCAAGGGCTTCTTCCTCTATGTTCCCTCCAGGGACTTCTGCTGTCTCGTCGAAAATTTCATTGACCACTCTATGTTCCGGTGTTTCTACAAGAATCTATCTTCTTCGTGAGCCTCTAAGTGTTTTAGTTCGATGGTGGCTAGGCCAATCTTGGCCGTGTCAACAAATTTAAGCACTAGCGGAACAAATACTTCCTCCGTTAATCGTTTAGGTGAGTGGAATCCCGTCACCCCTTTAGGCATCATGGATTGGAAAAGAGAACGGGGGACAGACTTATCATCTTCATTTTCGGTTTGAGCCGAAACTTCACGCATTACTACCTCAACCGGGTCGATGTTGGTTCTTGTGGAGCAGCATCGATTCCGTGACTTATTTCCCTTCTATCCTCTTGCTCTTTGCTCGCCATTTCTTCTTCTTGGGTCAATACTGGTTCTTGTGGGACAGTATCGACCTCTCGGTTCATCCCTTCTCTACCTTCTTATTCCTCATGAATTGCCTATTTTTCCACAGTTGGTACCAGTTCTTGAGGGCCAACGTCGATTTCGCAAGTTGACTCCTTCTGTTCTAGCCGAATTGGGGGTGGTTCTTGTGTAGCATGTTAGGTCCCTATATTACTAGTATAGTCCCTTATTGTTATTAGTGTAACCCCCTTATTGTTATTATTGTACCCTTGTAACCCCCATTTTGTTATTATTGTGCCCTTAAATTATTATTGTTAGGTCGGCTAGGATTACATTGTGGCCACTAGGATTACATTATGGCCCCATGGACTCCTATATATAGAAAGGAGGTTTTGTAAATTGAATCATCCAAGAATTGTTCATTTATGTAATGTATTGGAGGTTTCCCCCTCGAAGTGGCTTATTTCTAAGGCGTGGATATCTCTTTTCTTCTATTTTGGAGCTGGTTACACAACATTTGGTATCAGAGCTTTGGGATTCTAGGGTTTCGCTGCTCCAAACAGGTCATCGTGGCATTTTCGCTATAAATTTTTTTCTACGAAGCTTCAGAAGCTGAAATTTTTAGGGTGCGAAGCTGAAATCTTGAGGAAGGTTGTCTAAAAATTTTAGATCTTGGTTCGCAATATTTGAGGAGATATCATCTGTGGAAGTTAGGTATCTTTTCAGGCTCATAAACAGGTCATCGTGGCATTTGCGCTATAACGTTTTTTGTACGAAGGTTCAGAGTCTGAAATTCATATGGTGCGAAGCTGAAATCCTGAGGAAATTTGTCAAAAAATTTCAGAGCTTGGTTCGCAATATTTTTGGAGATATGATCTGTGGAAGGTAGTGCTTGTTCAGGCTCCCGAATTTCATCTCAAAGAGGTGATCGTGGGAAAATATTCATAAATCTCTCTTTGAGCATCGGATTGGAGTGTCGTAAAAATGGTCGCAAGTAGACAGGCTTTAGTTTCTTGGCTATCAATTTCAAAGCTGAAGGATGAAACAGTGACATGTGGAAAGTCGTACAAGTTCGCTCTACTGAACCAGTCCATAATTAGGTCATTGTGGTAGATTGGGACACAATTTTGCCTTGGAGAATCCAAATCGGGTCAGACCTATGGCATTAGAAAGAGAATTCGAGAGGGCTACGTCGGTAGATGCTTGAAATTAAAATGTTGAAGATGCTGCAATAATGAGATAATCCATTCAAAATAACAGAGCTCCTTAAAGCAAGTAAAAGGTGTGTATTTTTTTTTTTCCAAATTGCATAAGTCTTATTTGAAGAATCAAGTTGAATTAATTCCAAGGGCATCTTGTAGAGTAGATATCAATATTGGATTCTTAAATGGCCCCTAAAAAGAATTCAACACCCATTAAGCCTTTAGAAGGCTCTACTATGACTCATGAAGACGAAGAATGGCAACATGACATATCAAAATTACAAGAGCAAGTGCAACAAATTTCGCTCTCGCAAAGAAAAACAAAAAATGAAGTGGAAGTTTTGAAGAAAGGCATGGAAACTAAGATGGATGGCATGGAAGGCTGGCATGGAAGCTAATATGGATGACATGAAAGACAACATGGAAAACAACATGAAAAACATGAAGAATGATCTAAAAGCAGACATCGAATATTTGACCAAGTTGATACAAGAAATGTTTCCTAATGGTGAAAATATGGTAGAAGAACCTCACGATGAGAACAAAATAAATGTTAATCGTGATTTCATAAACTCTAATGTTGGCGGGAAGAACCACCATATTCCAAAAATGGAAATAAGGAAGTTTGATGGAAAGGATCCTGTAACATGGATACTACAAATGGAGCAATATTTTGATCTCCATAATGTGAAAAACACACAAAAGGTACGCATTGCAACTTTATAATTAGAACCTAATCAGTTTGTATGGTATTGATGGCTTTTCTCTCGTAAACCACTTGTCACTTGGTCAATTTTTATGGAGGAAATGATAGCACATTATGAGGATACAAAGAGCAACACATTCTTTAGCCAATTGATAAATCTCAAACAAAAGGGTTTAATTGGGGCGGCTTACATTGAGGACTTCCAAAAATTGAATATAAAGGGTAATTGATATTCTAGAGGAACAGGGATTGATCTCTTCATAGGCACTTTAAAGGATAACATCCAACATGAAGTTCGTGTTTGGGCTGATTCATTGAAAAAGGGCATTCGGGTTGGCAAGAAAAATTGAATGTAAAATTATGGTGACAAGGAAGACTACCACTCACTTCTATAAAGATGGAAGTGTTGCTACTCCTAGATTTCCACAACCTACAAGGTTGACACCACAACAATTGGAAGAAAAAAGAGCAGAAGGGCTTTGCTACAGTTGTGATAGCAAATACAATAAAGGTCATAAGTGTGCTGAGAAGAAATTATTTTATATATATTGTGAAGAGGAAGAATAAAATTAACAATAATCTTCAAAAGAAGAGGATACACACTAGGAACCAGCCCTAGAAGAGGAATAAATGAGTCTGACCATATCGTGTAATGCATTGGCAAGAATTAACACTCCTCAAACTCTCAAGATAGAAGGACATATCAAGAAGAAAAAGGTAATAGTGTTGATTGATTCAGGTAGCACCCTTAATTTTATTCATTGTAAGGTAGCCAAGGAATTGAATTTTTTCCTATACCCAGCACTAGAATGTCAAGTGATGGTTGCAAATGGAGGAACTATAAATTGCTCTGGAAAATGCCATAATATCAAGATAACCATGGGGAATATGTATTTGACTGGTCAATGCTTTCCATTCATGGGAGGGTGCGTCTTTGTGTACTAGGAGTACAATGGTTACAATCTTTGGGGACGGTAACTTTTAATTTTCAACTTTTCTTGAAATTTTTTTCAGAAGGAAAGGAAGTTGAATTACGGGGTATTGCAGGGAAGCTGGGAAATATAATAAGCTCTAATGTCATGACAAAGCTTCTAAATAAATAACAACGAGGTGTAATTGCACAACTATGCTCACTAGAAGTTCCAACATCAAAATCATCTATTTCTGCAAATCTCCAAAAAATTTTGGACAATCATTCCAAGGTGTTTGAAACTCCCAAAGGGATCCCACCTATTCGTGATCATGATCATGTTATTCATTTGATTCCAGGAAGTGTTCCTCCAAACATCAGGCCTTATAGATATCCTTATGTCCAAAAGAGCGAAATAGAATGTATGACTGCAGAAATGTTAAAGGCGGGTATAATTCAACCTAGTCAAAGTTATTTCTATGCTCCAGTAGTATTGGTGCACACGAAGGATGGATCATGGCGCATGTGTCCAAATTATAGGGAGCTCAATAAGCTCATTATTAAAGATAAATTTTCCATTCCTGTGATTGATGAATTAGTGGATGAATTACATGGAGCAATTTATTTTACCAAGTTGGATCTTCATTTAGGATATCATCAAATTAGAATGAATACTGAAGATATTCCAAAACGGCTTGTTAGAACTCATGAAGTTGACTGACTATGAATTTTGGTCATGCCTTTTGGCCTTACCAATGCACCTTCTACATTTCAAGGGTTGATGAATTCCATTTTCAAACCCTTCCTCATAAAATTTGTGCTAGTATTTTTCGATGATATACTAATATACAACAGGTCTTGGAATGATCACGTTCAACATGTTGACGGGGTGCTCAAACTATTGGAGGAGAAATAATTACATGCAAAAACATCCAAATGTTTCTTTGGAGTACAAAAGGTGGAATATTTGGGTCATATGGTATCTCACGAGGGTGTTAAGGTAGACCCTAACAAAATTAAAGCCATTAACGAATGGAAAGTCCCCGCAACCATAAAACGGTCAGGAGAGGATTTCTCGGGTTAACGAGGTATTATCGCAAGTTTGTTAAAATTGAGGAGGAATAGCGACACCTCCTCTAACAACATTATTGAAGAAAGATGCATTTTCATGGAATCCTAAAGCAACTAATGCCTTTGAACATCTTAAAGAGGCAATGTGCCTAGCACTGGTCTTAGCTACACCAGACTTCACAAAAACCTTTATTGTGGAATGTGATGCCTCAAGAAATGGAATTGGTGTTGTTTAAATACAGGAAGGAAGACCCATTTCTTTTGAAAGTCATCCAATCAAAGGAAAGTATTTACAGAAACCTATTTATGAGAAGGAAATGTTAGCAATACTGCATGCACTAAAGAAATGGAGAACTTACCTAGTGGGAAGACACTTCAAGGTAAAAACTGATCATGATAGTCTTAAACACTTTTTGGAACAAAGACTATCTTCAGAAGAGCAGCAAAAATGGGTGACAAAGATGTTGGGTTATGACTTTGAAATAATCTACAAAAAAGGAAAGCTTAATGTTGTTGCAGATGCACTCTCAAGAAAGAATGAAGAGGTGGAAGCATTGCTTTGTGCCATTTCTATTATCCAGCCAGATTGGATAACTGAAGTAAGAGATGAATGGAAGAAGGACAAAGATATATGGACACTCATTCAAAAGTTGCAGCAAGATCCTAGTACATCTGATACATTTAGTTGGAAAAATGATTCCTTATGGTACAAAGATCGCTTATATCTTTGTAAGAATTCCCAACTAAAACAAAAGATTCTTCGGGAATTGCACACTTCTCCTTTAGGAGGACACTCGGGATTTTTAAAAACTTACCACAGGGTGAAGAAAGAATTTTTTTGGGATGGCCTTAAAACTGATATTCAAAAGTTTGTGGCGGAATGTTTGGTTTGCCAGCAGAATAAAGTGGAAACAATTAAGACCCCGGGACTTCTACAACCTTTATCCATTCCAAGTCAACGTTGGGAGGAGATTTCAATGGATTTAATCATAGGTTTACCTAAGTCCGAAGGAAAGAGTGTCATCATGGTGGTAGTTGATAGACTTACCAAGTATGCACACTTTTGTGCATTATCTCATCCATTTAAAGCAAGTACGATTGCTACTACATTTATGGACAGAATTCAAAAGCTACATGGAAGCCCAAGGGTTATTGTGAGCGACAGAGATCCCATTTTTACTGGAAATTTTTGGACGGAGTTATTTTCTTGTTTGGGTACTCAATTAGCTCATGGCTCATCTTATCATCCTCAATCTGATGGTCAAACTGAGATCGTAAATAAATGTTTGGAAGGATATCTTCGTTGTTTTGTATCTGATAAACAAACACAATGGGTCAAGTGGTTACCTCTTGCTGAATGGTGGAATAACACTTCCTTCCATACTGCAGCAAAAATGACCCCATTTATGGCACTTTATGGATATCATCCACCATCCATCACATCATCTTTAAGGGAAAATTCGAAGGTTCAAGCAGTGGAAGATCACATCGAGCATCAGCAAGAAGTTCTCCAAGTCTTAAAGGATAACCTGAATTTGGCACAAAATCGAATGAGACAACAGGCAGATCAACATCGTAGCGAGAGAAGTTTTGATGTAGGAGATTGGGTATTTTTACGGCTACAACCATACAAACAAATGTCCCTCAAGCAAGCAAAGAAGGATAATAAATTATAGCCAAAGTACTATGGTCCTTACAAGGTGTTGCAAAAGATTGGTACTATGGCATACAAATTGGAGCTTCCTGCTTCTTCGCGAGTGCATCGAGTTTTCCATGTTTCATGCTTAAAGAAGGTTATAGGTGAAAATCTTCCAGTTCAAACAATATTGCCAGAACTTGATGAGGAAGGAAAAATCATATTGGAACCTGAAGCGGTCATGGAAACAAGAACTCGACATCTACGAAATCGATCAATTTCAGAGTATCTCATCAAGTGGAAGAACTTACCCACTGAAGATTCTACATGGGAGGATGAGAATTTTATACAGAAGCACCCAGAGCTACTCAAGCGTTGAGGACAACACTTTTTGAAGGAGAGGGGCATGTTAGGTCCCTATATTACTAGTATAGTCCCTTATTGTTGTTAGTGTAACCCCCTTATTGTTATTATTGTACCACTGTAACCCCCATATTGTTATTATTGTGCCCTTAAATTATTATTGTTAGGTCGGCTAGGATTACATTGTGGCCCCACTAGGATTACATTGTGGCCCCATGGACTCCTATATATAGAAAGGAGGTTTTGTAATTTGAATCATTCAAGAATTGTTCATTCATGTAATGTATTGGAGGTTGCCCCCTCGAAGTGGCTTATTTCTAAGGCGTTGATATCTCTTTTCTTCTATTTTTGGAGCTAGTTACACAACATAGCTCCCCCATCTGTATCAACATCCATATCTGCTTGGGTAGGTGATGTTGTTTCTTGCAAAACAACATCAGTTTCCATTCCTTTGCCCGCAATTTCACTCCCTTTTTCTTCATTAACAAAATTCGACGACTGTATGACAATCTCAACTTCCTGCACGATGTCCATAATTTCTTCCTCTGTGGACTCTTCAAGTGAGGTTGGTTCTTGTGTGGTAGCCTTGGCTATGTTGCCAATTACCTCCTCCATTCTCATTTCTTCAAGTTTCTCCTAATCAACCATCATTTCCACTTCCTCGGGTTCCTCATGATCAACTTCCATTTCCATTTCCTCAGGTTCCTCTTGATCAATTCCTTCCAAATGTTCTTCTTCTACCAAACTAGCTAGAGAGACTAGTACCTCTTCTCTAGCAGCAATAATGGTTGCTACCTCTTCTTCTGAGGACCCATAAAGTTCCACCCAAGATACCCGAAGCCTGTCTATTGCATGCACGACCAATAATCGCACCAATCCGTGGTTGGAAAGCATTGTCGACATTCGGCACGAACGCTGAGCAACCTGTGCCATATGCTGCAGTTGTTTCAATAGGAAGAAGGGCATGTTTAAGGCATGCACCTAAGCCTATGGAAATCGAAGGTGCGTTAGAATTTTAAAATGGTACTTAAATATAGTTGTGGCTTGGGCTTCGCAAGTTATGTATTTTACTACAAAACCTGCAACTTCATTCCAAGGATATGACATAGTTCTGCACTCATATCCTCTGACCATTTGAATAACATTTTCCCCTGCCTGCAAGAACAATTCAGGAAATCCTGGGAGAGAAAATTTCCCTGAAAACCATTGCTGCCCCTATTGTCTTAGCTCACTAACCTCTGAATTACCTCTTCTGTGACAAGAACTTCCAGACCTCTGACTTGCGAGTAGTTCTCCTCTAAATTTAGTGCGAAATCCATTGTGATTCCTCCATAAAACCCATGCAATCTATCAAAGTAGGTATCCCACCCTGCATTGACATAGATTTTCCACAACCTCTGGATTACTGCGAACTAAAGCTGTGTTTATAGGCTCATGCCACACAACCAGCCCACCCATATTGTGTAGACTTGTAGCAACACTTCCTATAACAGCAGACCGTTGGGTGAGGTAGTGGATACCAAATTCAGAAAAATATCATGGTGAGAATGAAAGGTGGTAACGGTAAATATGGATGGTAATTCTCGAAAACCAAGAAAAGTCATAAAAGAATATGGTAAGTGTGGTGAATAAAAATAATAATTATTTCGTATGGAGTGGAAAAGACATATTACAGATCCCAATACGTATTAAATGATTATGCCAAATGTTGATGGGAATCGTAGGGTGTACCATGAACAAATTGTCATAATGATTTATGAGGTAATAATTATGCTGTCCTTGACTATGACGACACCCCCCCCCCCAAATTAATTTTTTGTCGTCCGCGGCATTAAAGTCTTCACATGGGATACTTAATTAAATTGGTAAAAGTCACGTGGAGGCGTAGCTGGCGGCCTATCTGGACGAAGTGACGGTTAGAAGGATGGCAATGCAATAATGATGTGGATGGAGTAACAATAGTACAAAGAACAACATCCAGTGTAACAACATTTGGAGTAACAACAGTGCGAGTAGCAGCATCAGAGAACAGCAATGCGAGTAACAACATTCGGTGTAACAACATCTGGAGTAACAGCAATGCGAGTAGCAGCATCAGAGTAACAACATCCGGTGTAACAACATCGGGAGTAACAGCATCGAGTAGCAACATCGGAGTAATAGCATCCGGTGTAACAGCATCTGGAGTAACAGTAGTGCAAGTAGTAGTATCCGGAGTAATAGAAATGCAAGTAACAGCATCCTGTGTAACAACATCTGGAGTAACAACAGTGCGAGTAACAAAATTCGGTGTAGCAGCATCGATCAAGGAGTAACAACATTGAGTAGCGGCATCAGAGTAACAACATCATGAGTAGTAGCTTCGGAGTAACAACATCATGAGTAGCAGCAACCGAGTAATCAACATCATGAGTAGCAACAACCGAGTAACAACACCATGAGTATCAGCAACCGAGTAACAACATCATGAGTAGCAGCAACCGAGTAATAGCACCATGAGTAGCAGCAACCGAGTAACACCACCATGAGTAGCAACAACTGAGTAACAACACCATGTGGAGCAACAACTTAGTAACAACACCATGAGTAGCAGCAACCAAGTAACAACACCATGAGTAGCAACAACCGAGTAACAACACCATGAGTAGCAGCAACTGAGTAACAACACCATGTGGAGCAGCAACTGATACTTTGGAAAAAATTTCTTTGATTTTTACTCCTTAGTAGTAACTCCTATAAAAATACAATAAGATAAACAATATAATTCTTTATTCTTTTATTATATAATATATATATAATTTTACAACAAGGGTGCAGAGGAAGAATTCTCTGTGTTGATGACCTTCAAACCAGATTTCTCAGAGAGGTGTTTAACAAAAGCATCCTTAGAGGTCGGGTGGTGGTATAATCTCAGGCGATGATGAAGCACGTGTATCATCAATTGTGACTAGCCTAACTGTTCCATTATCAAATATAATGTCCACCTCGTAAGGTCCCATCCAACGAGTGCAAAGCTTCCCTTTAAAATCCTTAAAGCGAGAGTCATAAAGTAGTGCCCAATCTCCACTCTAAAACACCTTATTTTTAATGAATTTATTGTGCCATTTCATTCTCTGCTGCTGAATAGTAGTTTTTCTTTGGACAACCATTGAACGGATTTCATTGAGTTCATTGAGCTGAGCCAATCGGTGTTTCTAGGCATCTAATAGATCTAAACCAACTTCTAGAGCTGTTCTGAGCGTACTAATTTCAAATTCTATTAGAAACAACGGGGATTTCCCATAAAACAGCTCGAATGGTGAAAACCCAGTTGTATTCTTCCATGTTGTTCTCTACACCCAAAGAGCTTCTGGGAGCTTCTGAGCCCAATCCCGACGATGGTATGCCACAGTTTTTGTCAAGATGTTTTCCAGTGTCTTGTTTGTACTTTCCACTTGTCCATTCGCCTAGGGATGGTATGGAGACGTCACCCTATTCTTGACCCCATATTTCTGGATGATCTTTACTATCATTTGTGATGTGAATTGTGCTCCTCCATCTGAAACAATCTCCCTTGGAGTACCGTAACAAGAAAAAATTTCTTCAAATAGAAAATCTAAGACCACCTGCTCTATTGCTTTCTCAATAGCTTTGGCTTCTACCCACTTAGTCACGTAAAAAATACAGACCAAGATGTGGACTTTTTGCTGGGAGGGTGGGTTAAAGGGTCCAACGAATTCAATAGCCCATTTCTCAAAAGGCTCGAGGACTACCTGTGTCTACAAAGGAATTTCATCAGCTCGACCGGGCTGCTCCATACATTGGCAACTATCACACCTCCTAACATAGTTTTGTGCATAACGAAAGATAGAAGGCCAGTAATATCCCATTTGTAGCACCTTATGGCCTGTTCTTTTGTCTGCAAAATTCCCTCCACAAAGGCCATCATGGGCAACTTTCAATATCTCATAAATATCATCCTCAGACACACAGTGCCGGATCTGCTTATCTGCTCCTGTATGAAAAAGGTACCCTGCCATCCAAGAATATCGGGCACTGTGATGGATAATTTTTCGTTGTTCCCTGTATGACAGATGAGGAGGCAATTTTCCTGTAGCAAGATAGTTAGAAATATTTGTATACCATGGAGGTTTATTAGAAACTGCAAAAAGATGTTCATCGGGAAAACTATCTTCTTTAGGTGTGCATTCATCATTGTTATCTATTCTAGATAGGAAATCGGCCACTACATTGTCTTTTCCTGGCTTGTCTACTATTTTAATATCAAATTCTTGAAGAAATAGCAACCATCTTATAATACATGCAAGAGTAATATGTTTATTCATCAAATACATGATTGTTGCATGATCAGTATGGACAATAGTAGAGTACCCGGTGATGTAATGCTGGAAATTATTGATAGCGTAATTGACAGCCAAGAATTATTTTTCTATCACTGTATAATTTAGTTCAGCAAGAATTAAATTCTTGCTGACATAGTAAATTGCACATGGTGTTTTGTCTACCTGCTGTCCTAAAATAGCCCCTACTGCTGTCTAAGAAGCATCGGTATGTATGTGAAACGGTAATGCTCAATCAGGTCCTCAGAGGATTGGAGCCATGCACACCAACCCCTTTATTTTCGTGAAATCTGTCACACAATATTTAGTCCACAAGAATTCTGCATCTTTTGTTAGCAATTGAAATAGTGGGTGTGTTATTTTAGCAAAATTTTCTATAAAGCATCTGTAATAACCAGTACAACCAATAAAGCTACGTACCTATGTGGGTGTCTTGGGTATCGGGAAGTGTAATATTACCTCTACTTTAGCTGGATCAACTTGAATTCCAACAGTTGAGAACAAATGTCCCAATACTACTCCTTCTTCCCTCATCATATGACATTTGAATGTACTCAGAGATACATGGGTCTGTTTACATCTTTTGAGTACTTTCTCTAGATTTTCAAATCCTTCCTCAAATGAGTTTCCATATGGAGTAAAATCATCCATATAGATCTCAATGCTATCATCGAAAAAATCAAAAAATATTCCTAAGATTTCCCTCTGGAAGGTAGCAGGAGCATTACACAGGCCAAATGGGAGGACCCTGTATGCAAAGGTTCCCTAAGGGCATGTGAAAGTTTTTTTATCCTGGTCTTCTGGGGCTATCTGGATCTGGTTATATCCACTAAATCCATCTCGGAAGGAAAAGAACTTCTTCCTAGCCAAGGTATCTGGGACTTGGTCAATGAATGGCAAAGGGAAATCGTCTTTTTGTGTTTCCTTATTTAGTTCCCTATAATCTACACAGATCTGCCATTTACCATTCTTTTTGGGAACAATAACTAGCGGGGATACCCATTGGCTATCTGAAATGGGGTAAATGAATCCTACATCCAACAATTTTTGTAATTCTTCCTTGACAATGTTTTTGAGAGCAGGGTTCATCCTCCGTTGAGGATGTCTTATAGGGCGGCAATCTTCCTTAATATAGATATGATGAGTACATAAATTGGCAGGGATCCCCTTCATGTCGGTATAGTCCTAAGAAAAATCTTCCTGATGATCTTGAAGGACTTTCAAAAGCTATTTTGTCTAGGATTCAGATGGGTTTGGGTTAATATTAAGTGTTTTCCTTGGTTCAATCTCAATTGGAGTACTATCATGGGATGAGGTTACAAGAATTTCTTCAATGTCATCTTCTGGTTCAATTTTTTCTTGTGTCTCACAGCTCATAGCAGATTCTAGAATATGTCGCGTTGAATCAGAAATAGAACTGGAATCATTAATGAAAGTGTTAATAGCATCGTCCTCGGTTTCTGTTTTAAATTGAAGGGCCTGCCCAATAGTGAGAACAGGTCTTACATCTTCATTTTTAGGTTCAGGCTCTTCTATAGGTAGGGGTTTCCAATTGGGTAATGATTTTTTAGATGGGCTCGGTTCCGTAGGAGGATAAAGTTTAAGATTCTTTGTAACTATCCCATTTGATATGATCATGTGCCCAGTTCAGCACCCTATGTAGGCGTCTGCAGTTGCAAGCCAGGGTCTTCCTAGGATCAATGGGTGACCACCTACTGAATTTTGGGTCTGTAATATAAGGAGGTCCACAGGGTAATGCCATGAATCTACTGAAATGATCATATCCTCTAGTTTCCCTACTAGTTTAATTGTGGATCTGCCTACTAATTCCAGGATAGTACGGGTTGGTTTAATGTTTCCAAGACCTAATGTATTCATTGTTTCAACAGTGATAATGTTGATGGAAGCTCCCAAATCTACTAGTACATTTGGGATTTCGACCCCATTAATCTGTACTGTTAGAATCGGGTTCCCAGGGTCTCTGTATTTTATAGGCATGATCTTTCCTAACATGATATTAGATAGTCTGCCCATTACATTAATGGTTAATGGATCCTTAGGTTTCCTCCCTGGTTTCTTAGAGCAGTATTCCTTCAAATTTTTTGCATATATGGGTACATCCCTCATAGCTTGTAGTACGGGTATTTTAACAAAGAGATTCTACAGTTCCCCTAGGAAGTCAAATTCTGCTTGAGGGTTTGGTTTACTCAAGGTCAGTCTTTCAGGATATGGGGGAGAAGTTAAATGATCTTGATTAGGAGTATCTTGGGGAGGTGTCTGATTTATTATGTTTTGTTTTGAATTCTCCCTCACTGTTCTTTGTTCTGGTTCTGTATCTTCAGTGTCAAATTGTTCTGTAATAATATTTGAAGTAGGTGCATTTACTACTCGGCCAAACTGTAGATTTATCTCATTGAGTCCTGCAGTAGAAATGTTGTAAGACGAAAGGTTCAGAGTGTCTGTTTGTTGGGTCCCTTTATTATTCAGATTTGGGTTGGGATGGATAGGAAGCTTGGGTCTAATGGCTGGGTTTCTTGGAGGTACATTGGAGGGCAACTGAAGTTGTTGTTGAGGCATAAACTGAGGAAACTGTCCAGTAGGAGAGGGTCCACGCCAGGTTTGATTCCATGAAGGATTTGAACTGGCCTGAGGAACCCATTGTTGCCAAGGGGGATACTGATATTGCAACCACATGGCTGAAAACGGTGCAGATTGGGGACCCATATTAAAATTGTTAAAGTACTGAGATGGGTCCTGAAACATACCTGGATTCATAGCTGGTGGTCGAGGTATCCATGGCTTCTTCTTCCCTATGAAGTACAACTGTTCTACCATGCTTTCTTCGCTTGCTCCTTGAAAAACTGCTTTCAGCCCAAGCAAGGAAGGACATGAACTGGTCGCGTGAGTCTGTTCACAGATTGCGTAGGCTTCCACCGTGTTTAATGGGAATTCCTTCAAAGGATGCTTCTTTCTGCATTGTGGGCAGAATATGGCCATGGTTTTTTCCAAATCCTTTTGCTTATGTTTTTCCTGAAGAGTGTCCATATGGGCTGATAGTGTGCTCAGAATATCGGTCCTTAGATTGTCGAGCAGATTTCCAATTTCTACTTTTGTAACCCCTCCGCCGGAAGTCTTTGATGACCAAATCCCTTGTCCACTCCTTGCATCCCCCCGTGAACACTTAATACAATAATTACAGATTGTATCAAAGTATTCTTTTGAAATATCCCCTTTGTCGACTATATTCAGAAATTGCAGTGAGTCTTCGCTAAGTGCTTGGAGAAGAATGATCTTCAGGATGTCCTTATCCAGGTCACTGTGTCCAAACCTCTGCAATATGTATTTAAATCATTCTACACAATCCTCCATATTTTCAGCCTCTTTCTGTGCGAACTTAAAGATTTCCTCCTTAATGTCACGGGATTTACAGTAATCTTGGTATTTCTCCAAGAAAGCTTCTTTCATCCCTTCCCATGAGGTAATCGTACTCCCTCCTAAACCCATGGACCATCTAAGGGTTGTCCCCTTTAGTGTAGCGGGAAATATCTTCAATTTCTGAGCATCAACAATATATTCATATCCTCGACAAACAATATCAAATTCAAAGAGGAATGTATCAGGGTCTTCAGAAGAAAGCCCATGGAAACTAGACAAGTATGTTAAAGGGATGGGTCTCATTGGTGCATCACCTGTAACATTTCCAATGGGAAAATCAATAGAGGAACTTATAGGTGCCATAAATACTCTCCAAAACTCACTTGGAATTTTGATTGGTTCTGCAGCTGGTATTTGGAGTGATTCAATCATAGGAGGTTGCACCGCACTCCCCTAGTCCCTCGGTGACTCAAAATCTTTCAAGAATTCTTTTACCAAATCAGAATTGTTTGATTTAGCTATAGGAATTTTTACAGCGTTGCCTTGGTCTCGTGGAGATGAAAAAACTTTTAGAGGTTCTTCTTCCCAGTTAGAATTTCTCAATTCTTCTGATCCCCTACTTGCTACTTCCTCCCCTTTTGCTATTGATAAGGATGTCTCTTCCACTGATACCTTTTTTATTAAGTATTCTGCCGTAGAAATAATACCTTACGGTACCATGGATGGCACTAGTTGCTCCACATATTGCCCTTGGGACTTCGTCTGAACTCTAACCCTAACAACAGCATGGGATGATGCCTCAGATCTAGATTTTTCAATAATCTCCTCAATGTATGTCTTCCTGCCCAGATCCCTTCCTTTATTTGGGGGTCTTCCTCTGCCCCTCTTATTCAGATCCTTGTTCATAAAAATTGTGAAGAGGGTTCATCAAAGTAACATCAATCGCTCAGGACCTGGAGCAGGACAAATAGCTTCCTCCCCGAGATGAGAGAGTAGGTTCAAACAGATAATAAAAAGAGAAAAAAAAATGAAAATCAAAGTTCAAGACCTGAAGTAGGGTAATCACATACCCTCCTCAGGACGAGAAGTTGGCCCAAAGAAAAGAAAAGAAAAACAAAAAATTGGAAACTACACCCAAGACTTAGGGCAGGGTTACAAAATATCCTCCCCAAGATGAGGGATTAATTTTAATGAAAAAGCAGAACAAAGAAAAAATAAAAACAACATGTTATTCTCGGGACTTGGAGCAAGGTAATAAATGCCCTCCCCAAGATGAGAGATCAATTCTACAGAAAAAACAATAAAAAGCAGGAAAGAAAAACACAAAGCACTTACGCTCAGGACTTGAAGCAGGGAAATAAATTCCCTCCCCAAGATGAGAGATTGACCCTTATATCTGTTGCAGATCCTTTTCTTGCACCTGTTAGCCTTCCCCGGTAACGATGCCAAAATGTTGGTGTCCGGATATGAACAGAATTCAACCCTTTTCCCACATAAATTATCAACCCAAGGTGTTAGTTATTTCAAGACTAACGGAAAACTGTATGCAGACACAAGCACATGAACTACTGTAGATCACAGGTTTAAATCCTTAACACACAAACTACTATAACAATAATTAAATAAACTGTAGAATTGAAAGACATTCACAACAATTAAGAAGTAAATTGTAATAGTAGTACGAAAATAACACTAAATCATAAAAACAATGCAAGAAAGGAAAATGCAGCACCTGATCAGAAGAGTGGGCCCAACTCTCTGATCAGGGCTACGGTAAACTCATGAATTACAGAATAAACCGCAAGACAATGTGCATTCGATTAATGACAGAATAAATTTATTACAAGATCTATATGTAAAATGGCTTAACCCTGATTCACATCTCGCATGTCTCTTCATACAAATGTCTTGGAATCCTCAATTCCCCTCAACAACTCCATAATTACAAAAATACATTTTGTTACAATGAAAACCTAGTTGCCCAGAAGGAAACTGTAAAAAAGGCCTAAAATGGTGCTGGTACAAACAGAGTCTGTTACGTTGTAACAAAAAATGAGGATAGCACTGGAGATGATGGGTTGTTCCTCGACTCACAGCTGCAACGCTCCTGTTTTGGCTGAATCTGTAGAAATGCCAGAGTTAATATGTAAAAAGGTAAAACCTCCATGACAATTACTTCATTAATCAAATATCCCATGAAAGATAAGGAAAAGGGTTTTACCTCATGCATTTAAGAGTAATAATGGTACAAAGAGATAGAAAGATAGGGTAAAATGGGAGAGGAAAGTATACAAATCCGGTACCCAACAGCTGCCATCCTCTTCCTTATATAAGTTATGAGCTTTCTTACCCTTGGCTCCACTAAATTAGGTCACTACCTCCATGCAATCAATCTCCCTCCAAAAATGCGTTATTCCTCATTTAATGTCCACTCCTCCATAATAGCACTGTTGATTTGATCAAAGTTGACCTATTCAACATGATCCAACCCCTGTTCATACTCAAAGTTTCTTTATTTAGCTACTTAGAAGGTCTCCTTTCACACTTGAAGTGTTTTTATTGCTGCTAAGGAGATTTATGGGCATCCCTACCCATTTATTCACCTACCTAGTGACAAAGTAATCTATAATATTCCATTTAGCTAAAAGCTAAATTTTAGGAATATTACAGTCCTCCCCTCCAAAATCTTGCTTGTCCTCAAGCAACTATAAGGGTTGAGAAAATTCTTCCCTCCTCCTATTGTGCCTTCCTCATCAAATAGTCTCCACCATTGCTTCAGATATTCTACAACAATTCTGCCTCTCAATGGTTCCTCCCACATGTGCAAGTTGGCCTTTGGTGGATAAAACAAATGGCTCTCATCATGAGAAAATGGAAGGTCTATATGGAAACCTTGTTGCTGTCCAATGGCCTCCTCAAGGTAGGAGTGATGACAAGCATAGGGGATCTCATTCCCAATGAGAGACTCCCATCTCCATGCTATCATCCAAATGAAATGAATCACCTTCCAGCATGGTAATTCATACAAAAGTTCCTCCCACATTTCCATGAGAGGCATACCCCAAGTGCTCCAAACAATCATATGACTCACCTCATAAAGAAACAAATGATCTATTGTAGTGGCCATCTCATCTCCCATACTCCTCCTGAGGCATGAAGCATAAAAGGTGTGGGAAATTTCCTTCCCCATGGACACATCCAAACAATGTGCCTTCCCTCCAATCATGTTCCCAACAAAGCTAAGCACATCATCATCATATGGAATCATAATCAAAGTCATGCTAGCTTCCATGTGTAGTAAAGGAGAAGGAAAATGGTCGCTCATGTGCAACCAGCACAGGTTTTCTCCTAACTGCCATAGAATATGATATAACAAGTGTTCCTTCCACCACTTGTTTGCTACCCCATTATTCTTTCATGCTTGGAGAAGGTGTATGATGGTTGGTGTTAGTGAAGCACACCATAAAGAATACATCATCTCCCCAAAATCTTCTAGGGAATGGTCAACATCATCATTTCTCATGGCCCCAAGTAGCCCATGAAGCTAATAAGAAATAATGCCCCCTATTGGAGAAATGCCCTGCACAAGAGTGGTAATAAAATGAAAGTACATAGTAAATATATCATGATACTCATACATACAATCCTTACCATACACTTGGTTTAAATCCGTGAGGTAGCTCATGGATGAGCTCCCTCTCACACCCAATGAGTAAGAAGGTGGTGGTGATAACTCTTCCCAAGATTTATGTTTCTCCTCACCCTCCAAAAAACATTATGCACTTCCTAATATGATAGTGCATCTCCTCTTTGAAGTCTTCCCACATCAATCCCTCCAAGATAGTATGGCATGTTCTAATGAAACTAGTGGGATTAAAAAGCAATATCTCATAGGCTACATGTAGTAGTTTATCCTTGAGCTTTGAGTCTCTAGTCAAGTAGATCTGATTAAGAACCACTCTATACCTCCCATGTATCACTTTCCCATCAAGAACCTTACATGTGAAGATGTTCTTGGAATATTCCACCAATAGTTGGGACTCCCAATATGGATCTAGGCTTCCCAACAATGACAACGTTGTAGAAATATGAAATGAAGCTTCTGTCACATCACAACTCTCCTCTTTGACATGCTCAATTCCAAAGCTATATATTGGAGTATTGTTACCCCACCTTTGCTGCCTCCTTTGCAGCTAATCTTGCCCAAGACAAGATTGAAGTACTGAAGGTCAACCTCCTCTTGGAAGGAATTTCCCATCCAAAACTTCCATAGTTTTTCCAATGCATGCAAGAGTGTTAATAACCTCTTGTCATATTCAGAAATATTTCTCTTATGTAGAAGTATCATTTGCTGCTCCAAGGCTATGGAGTGGCCATTTGACACCATGCTCATGTCATCATATATTTCTGAATCATCCTTCAACACAAATGGTTGAGTGGGTGATGGAAATGTCCATATTATAGAATTGCTCACTCCTCCTTTGAACCCATCAAAGATTCTCTGTGTTGTGCTAGCTTATCCCCTAGCAAAATATATCAATGCTGCTCCATGTTGAGATAACTCTTTATTCATCTTCCAATCATGGGGTCTCCCTCTTGGAATGCCTCCATGTAAAGAGACATCAAAACCTGAAGTAGACTGTATAGGTGAGTGGACTGATTTGTCCCTCCCTTTAATGCATAAATCAATATCCTTCTTATGTCTATAAACCCCTTGAGATAAACAAGGGTGTATGCTCCTCATCCTTTGATGTTGATCCATATTTTCTTCTTCTCCTTTGATCAAGGTGTTTCTTCCCATCACTAGTGTCACATGATGCTCCTTGGGAACCTTTTTCAAAGATGTAAAAGCTCCTCCACTTGAAGAAATAGCTTCATGCCCATCCCCATGTGGTGATGGCTCTCCTCCTGAAGTGACAACGCTGTTACTTCATTTCTGCTCTTCCTCCTCATTAATACTTGAGAATACCTCATCAACAATGAGAGACCTTAGATCTTGGTCTTCCCTTGAAGGAGGAATCCCCATGTCTTCCTTTTGAGAAGAAAGCTTTTCCTGCAATGGGGATATTTCCCTTGGCAGGGTATCATACAATTTTTCATCCCCCTCAATAGAAATCTAAAGTGGAGTTGGTGCAATGGATCTTTCCAACTCATGCAAAGGTTTTGAATGTTTATGTTTGGCTAGCTCAATCTTGGATGTTTCAAGTTGTTTTACATCAAATCTCTTCACTAATTTCTTAGTGAATCTTGCATAAGTAGCTATATTTTCTTGATTAAATGAAGAAGATTCATAAGACCATCAAGTATAAGCCTTACCTTCAATATGCAGCATTGCTATCCTAAAGGCTTCCTTTTCTGACACTTGATGTAGATATAAATATGAGCCTAGCTAATCTATCCAATCCTTGGTTGTGCATGTGGGGGACCCATCAAAATTTGGCAAAAATTGTCTACCTCTTCTACTTCTATTGTGATTTATGTGTCTTCTCTCCTCCTTGAGTTGGAAAAAAATCTTGGAAGTTCAAGTGCTCCTTGAATCTCCAAGATTGAGATTCATACTCCCAAAGATAGTCACTGAAAGTCTCCTCCTTTGGTGCATCTCCTTCCTCCATCTCTCTTGCAGTAAATAGGGGCATAATACTGCATTGTGGATCACAATGTGTGGCTACATGCTCACACCCATCATGTAAAAATATAGGGCTTTCTTTGTGTTCAAACCCCCTTGGAGTTTCCCTACATATCGCCCTTCTCATCTTCTTGATATCTCTGCTAATGCACTGCATAGTTTGAAGAAGAATTTTTGAGAACTCCTTCCCTCCTATAAATGAGGGTTTAACTTCATATCTTCTATATATTTTCTCCTTCCTATGAGAAGCCTCCTTAGATGACATAATGGCTGAAGTACACAGGCTGAGCCAAGATTATTCTCTGATACCACTGTAATATTCCCTAATGGGGAAAGTAACAATATAGCTCATAAAATGAAAGCAACAACAAATATTTAACATATGAGACCATGATACCAATATGGAGTCATAAAATTATGTATTAGAGCAACAAATCAATACAAAATAGTGAGCATAAATCCTATACAATGAGGAAACAAGCCTCCCATAAGCAATCACTTCAAAATATGAGTTGTTGTTACAATACAAAATGCTGGAGAGAAACTACAACATAGTCATATTATGCATAACTATAGCTGGAGATGATACAATGATATAAAAATACTGATATAGGCCCCAATAGAATCTAAACATACAGATCTAGGCACTATATCATCTTTCCAAGACAACCCAAGAGGGTTTCCGGAAAATGCACACAATGTGCCAATGTAAGTTGCAGCCTTAGGGTTGAAGTTATGTTGCAACAATAGAAATGAGAAGATATGGTTGAAGCTGATGTAGAAAACTATAGATCTTCTCTAATAGATCCTCCAGATGAAAGAATGGCTCCTTCACTGGAGAAATCACCTCCCAAAACAACCACTGCAACTGCCCCTGCAACTCCTCCCTAAAATAACGCAGATCTGGGATGAAACTACGCTGTAGGGGATAAATATTCCTTAGCCTGCTGCTAAATGTGTCAATAAAACTCAAGGGGATTCTTTACAGGCCTTCCAATGGATGGAAACCTTCCTCCAATACAAAAATAGCTCTGAAGACACCCAAAATGATCCTCCACTACTACACCCTGCAACACAGCACAATATTCTGCAGAAACTGCGCTGATGAAGAAAGATGTAGCTTTGCCTTAAGCCTAAGTGTGGAGATGAAGTGAAATGCTCCTCCAAGAGGCCTCTCAAGGAAAGAGATGGGATTCCCGCTTGGGAACACCCAGTGCTAAACAACACAACAATCTCAACTAAACAACTGAAGAATGCAAGAAGTCTAAGCAGACCACATACAAAATAATAATTCCAAACATGAACAATATGGCTGGCATGCTCTTCCTTATATAATTTATGAGCTTTATTACCCTTGGCCCCACTCAATTAGGTCACTACCTCCATGCAATCAATCTCCTTCCAAAACTGCGTTATTCCTCATTTAATGTCCACTCCTCCATAACAACGTTGTTGATTTGGTCAAAGTTGACCTATTCAACATGATCCAACCCCTGTTCATACTCAAAGGTGCTTTATTTAGTTTCTTAGAAGGTATCCTTTCACTCTTGAAGTGTTTTTATTGTTGCTAAGGATATTTATGGGCCTCGCTACCCATTTATTCACCTACCTAGTGACAAAATAATCTATAATATTCCATTTAGCTAAAAGCTAAATTTTAGGAATATTACATGCTAACTTGATTTATATGCTTATGATGTGATCTACAAATATGCATTGTGCTGCTGATTGTTAAATGATGCATATAAAATTATTGATTAAAAGAGGAAAACAATTTTAATTATTCAGTACACTACCGATTAATCCCCCCCCCCCCCCCCCCAACTTCTCAATACTGCTCAAGATTTCTAACACAACAATGGATTCAAAATTATATAAGAGGCTTCTAAGCAACCTCATATACCTTACTACAACTAGACTTGACATTATGTATGCGACTAGTTACATTTTCAATTTTTTTACTCTCCCAAGGAATATCATTGGAATGTTGGAAAAAATATTTTGAGGTACATTGCAGGTACAACTAGTTATGGATTTTGGTACATAGGTTTTCAAAACAACATGCTTACATGATACACAAACAATGATTTTTTTGCCAATATTGATGAAAAGGAAAAGCACTTCAAGATACACTTTTCATTTGGGCACAAGTTTGATCTAATGGGAATCTAAGAAAAAACCAATTATTTCTATATCTTCCACTGAAGTATAACATGTAGCCACTACTACAATAACATGCCATGTAGTATGGCTAGGAAGTATTTTGGTGGAAAACCTCTGGCCTAGGATCGATGAGAGTTGGTGATCCGTGTATGGTGTCGCGGACAGTCAAGGAGGCTAGCAATGGTGAGCCTTCAGCAGCCCTTAGCGTTGGAAATTTGGTATGTAGCCCAACACTCCTCCCTTTTATCCATGTCGTGAGTCTCCTGGGTAAGGGAATTGGATCTGCCTAGTCTAAATTTTTTGGGGTTCGAGGGCTTGTGTACTGTCCTAGTGATGTATGTGTTTATTTTTCATAGAAACTATGGCAATTTTCCTGGAAATTTTTATGCCTATGTATTTTTTGGTATTTGGTTGTCCCGAAGGGGATTAATCCAAGGCCTTATCGCGGTTATCGATTCTATAGCTCCTAAAATGACCTGGTTGAACCTAGCATGGCTCTGAGGCAATCTTGTGTGGTTTAAGGCTTATGGCCCTTGGGATTTTGAGTCGGGTCGAAACGGGTTGTTAGTGTATACGCTGGTGAGGGGGAGCTATGTTGCTACTGTTCTATCCTGGAATTTTCTCTGCGAGTGAAAAACTTCCGACCCTCCCCCTGTGAGTTTGTCTAAGTCTAGTCTGCATTTTAATGTTGTAGGTCTTGGTGGACGAAAAACCTATAGGGTTTATACTAAAATTTTAGTGCATAATAATTTTTGGTCATGGTATATGGTGACAGACCTCCAATACATATTGGGGAACACTGTTCTAATTTCTTGGGAAGAAAGGAAGGTTCTTTAGACCCATGTTCTGGAATTATGGTTTTCTGTTGATCTATGGATAGGTTGGTAGGTTGGTAACAACTCTTCAAGACGGGTTAATCCTGTTTTGGTCTACTACATGTGAGGAATATGTCATATAAGACATCCATAACCCGTAGGACTGCAATCATGGCTCGTGCAGTGGCCAAAACTAGAATCCTAGCCTCGAGGGGTCGAGGCAGGAAAAGTATAGGCAAGGAATTAGTGGGGCAACCTAGTTCATCCCGAGAAAAGCTAAGTGGCAGGAAGCTTGTAGTGAACATCACAAAGGAAGCAGTGAAAGCTTACCACGAGAGCACAACCGAGGAAATAAAAAAATTAATCGAGGTATGGGAGGTGGATTTGAACAGTCGGACAGGCTCAACAGAGATTGATGTAGAGGATTTGCAGACCTTAGTGCCCAATCATGGGCATAATAGAGGCCACGTTACGCAGTTTAAGAAGAGCCTTTTCCTTTATTGGTCTATGATGGTTATATTGGGAAAGGCCCTAGGGAATATTTCTATGAGAATGACCACTGCAGTGCAGGTTTTCCCGGACTACAAATAATAGTTTCATAAACTCTAGTTTCAGATGTAGAAACATGATGGGCGCCTCTACAGCATTGAAAACCACTTACCTTGCATCCTTGATCAGAAAGAACTCCAGGGGTCCAATGCAAAGGACCCGTCATCGGTCCAATCTTCTTCTGTTGATGAATCATATTAGATTATCATATTTTTCTCTATGTAGTTTTTATTTTATTTTTGTTTTCAAGTATGTGGATATCTTCTATTTTCAATGTATAGACAGTCATGTCACTAGGCAAGTAGATGGTAGGATATGAAAAGAATCTCATTCATATATAGCGTGGATTTAAAAACTAAAAATGTATTACTTTTGGCTGGCATACCATGATGTTAGGTATCCAACAAACTTGGTTTCCCTCTGGGAAAGTTGAGGCCACCTAACTATCCTTAAAACTGGCTATAACTTGTTGTTAATATAATGAAAAGGCGCTACCAAGCTTACAAAGATATATATATATATATAATCTCATTAATAGAAGAATTAAGTATTGTTTTTTTGGTTGTGCGAGGGGGGGGGGGTGTAAATTTTTGTAGATGTTCTATGCTTGATGCAATTTTACTTTTATAACAGCAATCACATAAATAGTTAAGTAAAATGCTGATAGAACATACCAGTGGATCTATAGAAGACAAACCAGAAACAGGAGAATGTGTTGGTGCGTTATGGCGATCAGCAGGATGCTTCAACCAACAAAGTCTTCTTGGTCGGCCAACCCAAAATGTGTCACAATAGTCCTCAAATCAATTATCCAGTCAACGCAGTCTAGAAAAAGTCAACGCAGGGCAGCAACAAGAAAGTCAACGCAGCCCCAACTTCAGTCAACCTTTTGACCTCGATTTTTGTGCCAATGAGTACGGCCTTCAAAAATTGAACTCTCCACAAAATTTCAGCTCAAACGGACCATGCGTTGACCAAAGTCAATGCTGGTCAAACTTGCCCAAAAACCCTAACTACAGAAAATTTCGTCCAGAAACCCTAACTGCAGAAATTTCGTCCTTTTTCCAGCTGCAGCTACTTCGTCCTTTTCCCACGCGAGAACTGCTTCTTAGATGCTCGTATCCAATGAGAAGTGTGTGGATGAGATGATTGAAAAGCTCTCCAACGTTGACTGTATTTATATCCATCATTGAGGTGTGTGACACATCTGTTGGGGTGTAAAACCTTAAAGCTGACCTGCACTTAAATTTATTATAAATAATAAATTCAAAATAAATGTTATGCTCATCAGATTAAAATCAATTTTATATCGATTTTACACCTCTCCGAAAGAGGAATCCAATACAAATATTGGAATCTTCATCTGAGCATCACAAGATGGAGTTTGGACCTAGTTTTCCAAATTTAACAGGGGGTTACATGAGCAACAAAGGAGCGTTGGAACATTAATAGATCCAAGGCCGAATCACAGAGGTTGAGTAAATCACATAGGAGAAAATAATTAGTTTTTTTTTTTATTAAGTCGGTGAGATCCGAAATTTGACAACGCCGAGATACATAAGTCAATTTCTACTAGAGGAAAATCTTACACTTGAGAACATCAGGCTGACATGTCTCGAAAGGTTCATCTCGGAGGCGAAGAAGCTTTATCCTTAAAGGATAAGAGGATTGCACTTACTGGAAAAGTGACCTGACATGAGAGCCCATCCAATCAGAATGAAGCAGGATAATGTGGCATGCAAGTGGGTCCACACTAACTCATCCCGGAGGGAAAGAATTGAGCACTTTTTAGAAAAGAATTGAGATTGACAATTGACAGAGCCAGGACTAACAATTGTCGAAGAAATCTTGGAGTTTGTCTCGCAGGGATTTCCCTTTGCGCGTTTTGTGAAAACGGTAGGGTGAAGTAAGTGGGATGACATATCCAATTTGAATTATGCACCAATAAAAGGAAAGTGGGCCTTGGTTATGAGTGGTGATCACATTGTCAGCGCCAAGAGAAAGGGAATAAGCCGCAGGAGGTAACACCGATATAAAAAATTAATTCATGATTTTAATAAATATAAGCCTTATTCCTTTGGGAGTTTGTTAAATTTTAGTCACGGTGGTTCTATGATAACACTTGGATATTATATCCAAGCTTGGTTTCACTGTTTCTTTAGGATTTGGCCTTAGTGCCTTCCCTTGGTTTATTTATATAAATTGTCTTGGATATGGTGGTTCTAGTTTTAAAGGGGTATTTTAGCTTAATTTCCATTTAAAATTATAGGGATAGAGTAAGGCTTACATTAGTAACAAAGCACAATTGTTTGAGTTCTTATGGTTCTTGATATATATCCTTTAGGCCTGGCAAAGAAGGAAAATTTCTGGTAGCATGGTCTTTACAACAGATTCCATAAATATCCATTTGATCCAAGGAACACTCCTTCAATAAGTGTTTCCTTCTACAATTTGGGCAGAAGATAGCTAAGGCTAGCTCAACCTCTTCCTTATGTTTCTTCATCTACATAGTATCTAGCTTTAAGCTCAGGTAAATTAATATTTATGTTTTAAATTATTCTAGTTGAATTCCTATTTTATCTCTTGTGATTTAGTTCTTGACTGTCTTACTAATCCTCACTAATACATCCCATGGGCCTTAGCCTGTTTTTAATGTTCCACATGAATATAGTAAAAAAAGTTCCATGATGAAATCATACGGTTGTTGGGAGACATCTCCTCCAACCATGAGGTTGAATAGTTCCATGCATTCATCTTAGATTCCTCTCAACAATAGAAAATGCAATATTTCAGGAGCTAAATTTTCTTACTTAGATCTATTAGGTTATATTTGAAAATTTTCACATATTCCTCTAGGATTTCATCCTCATTCTATAACATCTTGAAGACTTCTTACCTTCTTTACTTATCTTATCAATAGTCCTTCTCCAAAAATCCTGCTTCATTTGATGCCACAATTTTATGTTTCCCTTAATTGGGCTCATGAACCAGCGCAGGGTTGCATTATTGAGCGTGGCGGGGAATAATTTTAGCTTCTAAGAATCATTTACATAATCATAACTATAATATAGCACATTGAACTTGAACAAGAAAGTGTCAAGACCTTCTTGTGACAAATCATGGAAATTAGGGAGAATAGAGCGAGGGATATCCTTCATTTTAGTCTTTGTGTCTATCTCTAGTACAGGGAATCTGAAAGTAGAAGATTCCTCTTTGACTTCTTCATGTGCCATTTCCTTGTATTATTTCCTTAGACGTTCCTTTAGAGACTCCAGAAAGAGAATTCCACCAAAGTAGCACTTCTCTTCGATCATATCTTCAACAGACAAAATTTATGGTTGGTCAAGATCTTGCATAGTCTTTGATTTAAGGGAAGAAGATTTAGCTTTATGTTTAGCAAGGAAGCTGACAATAGGTGTCAAATAGTGTGGCTAATTTTTCTCATTTCACTCTTGATATGTGCCTGTAAGGTTAGTTTTAAGAGGATGTTATGAAATGATAACAAATTTATCCAACTTATCCATACTTATTGGAATTTAACGAATCATCCTTCACACAAATAAAAGAAATATATTTCATCTAGAAAAATAAAAATAAAAACACAATAATGACTACATCAATGACAGTTCCCTGGAAATGGCACCAAAAATGGCATGCTTTTCAATTATCTTTGAATTTCTTGTCATACAATGAAAGGGATATGCATTTAATTGTTAATCCAAAATTCATACATCATCAAGTAACTAGCTAACTCCACACCAAGCTCACAATCCAATCCATACTGCTAAAATTTAAATGCTAATCTAAGTTACATAAAAGTAAGTTCACTCTCTCCGGGAAAACAATCACATATAAACCAAAAGGTGACTTGTTGAAGTAATAAAGTGATCATGTAGGCTATAACAAGGTTGCAATTGCAGATATGAGATGCAATCGGATTAAAGCCTATGAAATCATTCATTGCTTAAGAATGAAACCGAATATCACTCATCTATTGAAAATATAAAATAATATGATCAAATCCTTAAACAAATTTAAAACTAAATTATAGAAATATGAATCTGTGAGTTATAGTAGAGTAAAAAGAATAAAAATCATAAAAGTGAATTGCAACATACATAGAATAATAACCTACAGGAATTGCAAGAACACAAACAAATCAGATTGTGACAATGTGAACTATTCTAACTACAACAACATAAGTAAATCAAACTGCAACAATGTTAACTAGTCAAATTTTAGCAATATAAATTAATTGAATAACAATAATATAGAAATGGAATTAAATTGATAACATAAACTACAACTATATTTAAATATCAACAATACTTTACTAAGGAGGGTGCTCTACCTCATTAGACCTCCTTAGAATAACATTGGGTTAGGGAAGCATGAAGATTTGGATGCTCAATATTGATATGAATTTATGAAGGGAATGAAATGAAATATAGATTTATAACCAAAACATAGAGATACAATGAAACTTGAATTCAATTAATAAATGGAAAATGTTGAAATTGTATACATTTAAAATGAAAGCAAAATTACTTGAAAGGCTATAACTTATCTCTAAGAAGATATGTGATATTTACATGCCTTCCTGAAATGTGTAACCATGAGACTCAGAGGCATTTTTATCATTCAGAAGTAATAATAAACCCTAAAAATAAAAAAATATATCCCTAGGAGATAAAATGACACAGGCTTATGGGCTTCAATGGGGTAAGTTGGCACATCAACTTCTGGGGGTTGTAACTTTGGAATATGATCTTTTCTTTGCATGCACAATAGCCCATTTAAAAGGTCTATCTAAGGAGTAAATTGTTTTGCTACTGACGTAAATAATATATTGATATCAACCTATTTACCCAAAAACATTGTTTAGGGCCTCAAAACGACTTCGAATGTTCAGGACCTAAAAACTGTCAAAAATACTATGAAAATAGGAAATTTGTGATGTGAGCAAGCGAAATAGGTAGGTGTCCATCGATATCCATCTTGATAAAGCACACCATTTAGGAATAAAAATAACTTTAAATTATAATGAAAATGGAGTTATAACACAACGATTCAATACAATCTCTCTACTCTCTATTTGCTTAATTCTCTATATATTTCTTTGTGTATCCATTTATACATAGCATACACTACCTAAATGGAGTTATTGAGAAGGATAGACAACTAAGAAAGTTAGGATGTTCTATCCTGAAACATTGTTTTCCCACAAACAACAAGAATTCGGGTAGATGTTGACTCAATCATTTGTATGAGAAGTGGCAAGGGAGTATATTACTTGCTTCGTGTCACTTTTCATTGTGAGAAGACCAATTTTTATACGTATAACCATTCCAAAAGTGGATTTTGTTCATTTGACTGTTGAGCTAGCATACTTGTAGTGGAATTGTAGCATCTTTGATCTAGAGTTGCAACTTTGGGTGATCCTAGAGTTGCAGTATGAGATAGAGTATGATTTGTATCCATTGATGCGAGTGGGGGTTGTAAAACAAGCCAAATCAAGTTTTGAAGTAGTAGACTAGAGAAGGAATTGCAAAAATGGACCTAAACAAGAATTGCAACATTGAGCCTCGATATGAATTGCAATAACATTAGAAATAAGATTTGTAGCATCGTTATGTGTTGAAGTTGTGACCACAACACGTCTTGAGTTGCAACAACAGTTTTGAGTTACAACAGCTTGATAAGTGGCTGTGTGATTTAATTTCCTATTCACCATGGCCAGTGCAGAAAGATAATAATACCTGAATAATGCATAAGAATAAGTATAGAAATGGCATATTGAGGTAATAATTATACCTTTGTGAAAAACATGTGTTTGTGAATAGAAAGTGAAGAAATGGGGTTTAATTTGAAGAAAAAAAGGAGAAGAAAAAATATGTTGGATGGGTTCCAAAAGGATGCCAAATTGAGCACCCACCAGATACCTTTCAAAAGATGTAAGAATCACCTCAATCAGAGCTGAGTAAGAGAATTTTATTACTCCTATAAGTTGATCTATTGTGATTGACCACCATAATTTGAAAGGATGCCACATTAACCCTCGTTACTCATGAAAAATGGTCTAGCCACATGGGGACTATGAATAAAACTCTACAATGCTCAAGTGGTAACTCATTTTGAGGGTTGAATGGGTCAAATATAACCTTAGTTGGAAATTGGGTTGTGTTATAATTGTGCCACTACAAGGAAAAAATGGGTTCCATTATATTTTCTTGCATATAGTAGAGTAGAGTAGAGGAGTGTGGAGAGAGAGAGAGAGAGAGAGAGAGAGAGAGAGAGAGAGAGAGAGAGAGCATAACAAATGGGGTTTGTGTTCTGTAGAAACCCACGAGAAACGGGTCTTAGACAACTCCACAGAGAGTGCCTTATCCTTTGTACTTACATCATTTCCATTTCAGAAAAAAGAGAGCAGAGAAGCCTCACCTTTTGGTTGGGTTTTCTTCGAAAAGGGTTTCCTAGAACATATCTTGGTGTTCATTATTTTTTGCGAGTGAATGTATTTTATATGTTCTCTAATTTTCACATTTTATATATTGCATGCATAATAAACAAACAAATAATAATATATTTGGAATTTATAAGAATTAACACTTTAGAATAAATATATTTTCTTTTATTAGATTTGTTGTGACAAACTATCGAGTGGAATATCCATGGCAGTTTATAGATCACACACCCAAGAAGGGAACATAGTAGCTAACTCTAATGAAAATTTTTAGAGGCTAGTATTCATATAAATAACCAATTCCTTAGCAAAATCAAAGGTGTGTGACTCATGAATTAGTTTTAGTCTTCGAGTAGGGGCTTCATGTACAACTACCATATTTTAGGAGGCATGCTCAATATTCATATATACTTCTTTATCATCTAAGGAAGGAAGAATTCCTCATTTGACACTTCAAGACATATGTTTTTTCCCTTCTCAATGGTTTTCCAACTAAAAATACTTTAATCATCTTCATCCTTTGCATACAATTGCTCACATTATTAATAATTTGTTAGTTTAAGGTTATGTTCTTTGTTCATTTTTTAATAAGCGTGTGCTTGAGGAAAATAATCCTAAATATGTCATATCTCTTGACATATACAACACTATAAAATGACATTCTCGTAATCCAGCATATAAACCCATTTAAAATGCACCGTCTATAAGAGCATTTTCCTATTAGTCCCTCACTAATTTCGATATCAAAGCATATTCTAGCATATTTGTACAAACCCAATTGAACCCAATATAACTCTATTTTATCTAAATTACTAAAGTATTATCAATATCTTTAAAAACTAACAAATGCCAAAAATATGGTGCAAATTTGGAAGCAAAACCCAAACTAGAATTTTTGTTATAGAAATTGTGGTAGGATAAAATATGGAGAACCATGGGATAACAAAAATACCCACTCTACCCCCAAACTAAGGTCCTCTTAAACTTGTTGATAATTACTAGGGCTATAAAATTAAATAATAAATAAACCCTTAATGTAAAGATAAATCCGACCATGATTTATCTAAGTTAAATAGATCTATTGGTGTAAATCAAAAGTAGAAGGCCATAAACCATTGAATCTGCATATTACCAAAGGATATTTGTAAAATGAAAATAAGCATGTAACATATGGTTCAAAGGTCTCTAACTATGGCACCTCTTCAGATTTATTAATAATGTATACAATATACATAGTATAGTTCAAAGTAGTTTAACTATGGTACCTCTTCAGATTTCTTAATAATGTATGCACTATACATAGAACAATTCGAGGTAGTTAAATTAGATGGCTTGTTCAAAAACTGAATATTTAAAAGAAATGGGTTTTGAGGTGGAAGGTCCTCCATTTTTCATTGCTCCTCCATAGAAGTGGTGAGCCAAAGTAAAACTTGAATATTTTTTTAGTTATATAGTCAAACAAAAAATAGTATATCTTCAAAAATAATTGAATGCTCATCCACTAGGATCTCCTACACAAGCACTAATTTTTGTTTTATAACAATCATATAAGCAAAGAAGTGAACGCTCTCAATTAAGATTTAAGATTTTCTCTATAAGGAAGTTGATCATTATTTGAAAAAATATAATAAAATCACATCTCTTTCTACTTAAGTCTACACAATGAAGGGATTTGTAAAACTATTACATTAAAACCATTATTGACAAATTTCTTCAAATACTATATCTTCTTGTAAAACCACCCCTACAAGTTTATAATGTGTAGACATTTTGTCAAACTTATGTCAAATAAGCATTAAAAAAACTCATCTCATGCAAACATTTAATTGAAAAATGGTCTTTCATCCTTTATATCAACATCTCATAAACAAAAATAGAGATCCTTTGTGATAATCTCATAAAGAAAAGAAATGGCTATGATCAAATCCCTCATCCTAAAATGGAAAAATGTTCAAATCCATAGACAAATCCTTTATGGAGCCAAGAGAGACATTATAATAAAAACTTCAAATAAATTTAGTGAGTTTACAAACCCCCACATCCCAACTATCCCTAATATAATAAAACAAATCCAATTGTTGTTGCTTAAGAAAAACTCCCAACTAGTTGTGTAGATTCATTGCACTCTTGTTGTGAAAGATATCTACCAAGTTGATATGCTAGGTAAATGACCCAATTCTCTTTATTTATAGAAGATAATAATTTTTTTTATCTCATATATATATATATATATATATATATATATATATATATATATATATATATAATTGATTTTTTATAGTTTAAAATAAATATAAAAAATAAGAAACTTTTTGAGTCAAATAAAGAGAAATACAAAAGAAGAACACTACATAATATTAATATTTTTTAAAATATTATTATATTTAAAGTTTAAAAAAATTTGTGAAATTAAAAGTAATATATATTTTAAAATATTATTATATTTAAAGTTTAAAAAAAATTGTGAAATTAGAAATAATAAAATATAAGAAAATTTTAAAAAATTATAAAAATATCATTATTCTCAATTTATAATTTTTTTTTTTTTTTGTTACAGCTAACTTGAAATATAAAATCAAAACTATTAAAATAAAGGGAAATTGTCTATTTTAAAATAAATGAAAAATACTTTTATCAAAATTCATACTAGAATAATTTAAATGATAAAACCAACAATTTTAAAATAAAAGAAACCACTAGCAACTTCTATTGTAAAACCAACAATTTATAAATAAAAGAAACCCCTAGCAACTTCTACAATAAAACATAACACTGCACAATAAAAATTTGTCACTTTGTTAATGTTAAAATAAAAAATGAAAAAGTCTTCTAAAATGTTATAATAAGAAATAATAAATTTTATTAAAATATTGGTACCGCGATCTATCTTCTTACAATAAAAACAATGAATGTTTTAAAAACCCTTCCCTACCTTCAAGTTGTTTGAGCACTTCAATGTAAAACCAAACACCAATTTGAAATTTTATATAATTTAAAACTAAATAAACAAATATTAATTATAATGGAAAAGGACAACTATCACCGTCATCTTCTTTATTTCCGAGCCAATGCTCAATGGTTACCCTTACTCGATGCTGCAAATACCTTTTCATTTGCTGCCATTATCCAATGAAATGTAGCACATTGACATTTACTAAATATCAGCTTTAGTGGCTTAATCTTCTCCACGGCTCTGTCCTGAAAATGGAAAGTACCTTTTCATGTGCTGGCAATGAAATGTACGACATTGGTATTTACTAAAGGTTTAAAAAAAAATTCAGAAACATGTTTATCTTGTATTGGTGTGTAGATTTAAAATATATTCAAAGACCAGCAAAATGCCATTAATTGTCAAAATGATATCGAGGCCTACTATATAATATATCAAAAAAAGTAAAATACATCTAATGTGTTCATACAAAAGAAAAGGTATGTGTTGTTTTAGTCTAACATATATATATAACCACATATATATATATATAACCATTTTAAAAATCTATAGTAAAAATGTCAAAAACTCTAGTGCATTTGGTGCTTCTGGACCTTGTCAATGAAAAACTTATGATAATAGTCATGGAATCTGTTATTTTGAGACTCTCATCCAACCTTAGACCTTCTTTAGACCCTCTTTATAGAGGGAGTTTGTGTGAGTGTTGGCTTCCTTGTAAACATGAGAAATCATGAATATGTTAAATTTTTTAGACATGAGAAATTATGAATATGTTAAATAAATCTTTTAAATTAACAATCTCATTGACTATAGGCTAAATCCCCAATTTGTGATATCTGATTGTTCTAGTGACCTGATTGATAACCAACAATGAATCTTCAAAAACTTTCAAAAAGTGAACATTTTATTTAATGAAAAAAAAGAAGTAAAAGCTTCAAAACTATTAATTTTGAAAATTTGTTTGAAACTTCACCCAATCCCCAATCCCATCTTGATATGAAAAAAATATGACTTTGTCAAAAACAAAATGGCACCTCCCTCACAAGGGCTCAACCCACCTTGGGCTTACCCCATCAAAATAAGCTCACTGCCTGGACTTAACAATCCAGGCTTGAGTAACAATCTTACGTTTGTGAACTGTTTGAGGCTTAGGCAAAAAATGTAATAAAGCAAGTGATTAGAGTAAAATTATCTCCATAAATGTTAAATGATAATTAAAAATAACTTTATTCTTAGTCAATCATATACTCAACAAATTAACAGAAGCATCAACTTTAAATTGATAAGCTTCAGATTGTTATCTGCATGTTTGCAAAATTACTATTCAATGCATTCCAAGGCATAGAAAAGAATGGCGAATCAGAATTAAAATTACTGAGTGGCAACAAAGCATCAGTGGGAAGACTACAGAAAATATTTGGGTGGAAAATTGATGGCTCGACATTTTTCCATTGTCAGCGACCACAACTTCTCGAAAAGGTAGAGTAATTGACTATTATGTCGAGCAGTTTTTTAATATGATTTCTTTGTATTAATCTTTGATGTTTAACACCCAACCACATGATTGTGCAGATAAAGCGAGTCTTTTTGAAAAAAACTTGTGGCACAGCTGAGAAATTGGGCGACTGCTTAATCCATAATACTTCAAAAGTAGACGACAGCCCATTAGAAGCTCCGGAACAAGAAAACATCTATGTATATTTTGTGCTAACGAAGGAGGATGTTGGTGTACATGCACCTAGACTAGCTGTGTTGGTGTACATGCACCTAGACTAGCTGTGTTGGTGTACATGCACCTAGATTAGCTTTAATTAACTTACTTCTTGCATGTGATGCGCACTTGCTTAGTTAAGTTAACTTACTACTTGCATGTGGTGCATGTGCACATTAGCAGCACATAAAGCACACTTAGCTTCAGTTACCTTTAACTATTTGTACAACTAAGCTTAACTTAGTTGCTTTTATGTATTTATTCCAAAATAATATTGAAGAATCAATTTCATTCTTTTCTCTATTCTTGCTTGCTCTTTCCTTCTCTTGCAAGTCTGTTCATTGTTTTGCAAATCTAGATCTTTGTATCTCAAAATCTTACATGGTATCAGAGCGCAGGGATTTGTAATCAATGCACAAGCAATTTTTATTTGCAGGTTCTCAAGCAACAACAAAGAATGGAGTCTAAATTGGAGTTTCCACAATCGGCAATTCTTACTCCATATAATTACTTCAAATGGAAGCCAAAGATTCTACTTCATCTCAGAAGTAGAGGCTTATTTCGAATAACCATGGAAACAGAAGTTGAACCAACATTGGCAATGGAGAAAACAATATATTTCAATCGCATGGACGAGGCCTTCGCCATCCTATGTTTATTTATCTCTCTAGAATTTCTATTTCATGTTGAATCATGTTCAACTCCAATGAAGTATGGAAAACTTTGGAAAGATTGTTTGGAAAACAGGATGAAATGCAAGGTCACATTCCTCATTAGATCCGAGAAATTTTGAGAACATTCAAGTTTTTTTTACAAGGTATAACGCCTTGTTGCTTCAGCTGAAAGGATGCGGGATCGACAAATCCAAGCAAGAAAATCAGTTGATTCTTTCCATTTTATCAAAACTTGGTCCAGAGTATGCAGTATTCGTCTCTACATTCCACATAGTCAGATCTGCAACCGGTGCAGCTTGGAAGATGACCTCACTGGATTCTTTTATTCAGTCTTTGATGCATGAGCAAGATAAGCTCATCAAAATGGGCACACTTAAAAATTCCAAAGCGCATGCACTTACTGTGCATGCAAAAGGAAAGGCAAATTCCAAAGACCATCAGAAAGGAAAAGGGAAGAAGGATCCTGATCCAAGAAAGGGAGGAAATCCCAAACCCTCTGATGGATCATCTGGTTCAAAGGAAAGGAAAGGAACGAAAGGGCAATCAATGTGAAATTATTGCCATCGTGGTTTTCATCCTGAATCTGCATGCATGAAGAAGACTATAGATCTTATGGCACAGACACTCCAGTAGCACAATCTTGGAGACCACATTCCTGAGAATGCCAAGAAGAAGTCTGGAGAAAAAGCACCAGATCCAAGAGGTAATGGGCATGCTTTGATTGCTCTTCATTCTGCACCGCAAGAATGGATCATCGATTGAGGAGCTTCACATCATATGGCTTCTTCAAAGGAATCATTTTCTTCTCTACATGCATACTGAGGTCCTCTTATTCTCATGGTGGATAATTCTGTAGTTGCAGCCACTGGACAAGGAAGAGTGCAATTCGAAGATGGAATTTTTGAGAATGTCTTGCATATTCCAAGGCTTTATGTGAATCTTCTCTCAGTGTATCATATGACACACATAGGCAGCGGAAGGAAAGTGGAATTTACCTCAGATTCTGTGAGCTTTTATGACATGCAAACCAACTTGAAGATTGCATCTGGCAAGGTAAATGATCAATCTTGTTTGTATACATTTTCTGATTTTGTTCCTCAATCAGATTCCATTTTGCTACTTACGCATGCAAATGAAGAAAGTAGGATTTGGCATGAGAGATTTGGGCACTTGAATTTCAGATATATGCAATAGCTTAGCAAGCAAGGGATGGTCAAAGGATTGCCGACCATTGAATTTTCAGATGGTGATTGTAATGGATGTGCTCTTGGAAGCATCCATAAGACAAATTCGAGAAGGGGCATGCATGGAGAGCCCCTTCACCTTTGGAACATGTACACAGTGATCTCATGGGTCCATTTCCGGTGCTTTCAATGAGCAAAGCAAGATATGTGTTGTCATTTATAGATGATTACACGAGATTCACTTGGGTTTACTTCTTGAAAATCAAGTCTGAAGTTTTTCAACATCTAAAGATTTTCAAAGCGCATGTGGAAAATCAGTCTGGAAAACGCATCAAGATACTCTGCACAAATAATGGGACGGAATATGTCAACAAAGATATCAAGAATCTTTGTGATGAAGCAGGCATACAGTTGAAGCATATGGTTCGTTACACTCCACAACAAAATGGCGTGGCTGGAAGGAAAAATTTATCTTTGAAAGAGATGGCTAATTGCATGTTGCATGCAAGATCTCTTCCGTCGAAATTGTGGGCTGAAGCTATCAATTGTGCCTCATACATCCAGAACAGATCTCCTCATAAATCTATTACTGGAAAAACACCTTTTGAGGCTTGGACTGGCATGCGAGTTGAAGTCAGTCATTTCAGCATTTTTGGATCTCGAGCATGGGCCCACATTCCTATAGAGAAGAGAAAGGATTTGGAACCTCAAAGTAAAGCATGCATGTTTGTTGGATATTCTGATGAAGTCAAAGGGTACAGATTGCTTGATATCCACACTGAAGAGCTCTTTATTGAAAGGAGTGTAAAGTTTGACGAAGATATTTTGCATGCACTAGTGGATGAACTTGTTACCAAGTTTCCATCACCACTCATTGATGAGTATGCAGATGAAACTTTAGATCAGAATTCTGATGAAGATGAGTCTTTTCCTGTGACCCTTGTTGGACAACCAGTTGTTGAACATCGAGATCATACTTCTGCATGTAGTTCGGAAGATTCTCGACCACCTTCAACACAAAAATGGCGCAACATGAGTGATATCCTTGATGATCCTGCCTCTGTCCCTCTATTTGAGGAAGATCCACAAGCACTCTTAGATATGGAGCCATCCATGCCCATGCATGCTTATATGATGCATGGATCTGATCCACAAAATTATGCAGAAGCAAATGGGCATCCTGAATGGGAAGCCATAATGGATGAGCAATATAACTCTCTCATTGAGAACCAGACTTGGGATTTGGTTCCGCTACCTTCCAATCACAAACTTGTGAGGTGCAAGTGGGTTTACCGGACCAAGAAAGCATCAAATGGCCAAGTTAGTCGATATAAGGCACGATTGGTAGCAAAAGGTTTCTCTAGTGGCAAAAATGGTTTCCATTCGGCTAGCTCTATCCATTGCAACAACAAGAGGATGGGAGGTGCATCATATGGATGTGAAGAATGCCTTTCTTCATGGTGATCTCGAGGACGAAATCTACATGGAGAAACCACCAGGATACATGCACAATTCATCTCTGGTATGCAAACTAAAGAAGTCTCTTTATGGCCTCAAGCAGGCACCTAGAGCATGGTATGCAAAGATGGATTCTTATTTGTTATTTCAAAATTTTGTACACTGCAAATCTAATTCCAATGCTTATTGTTTGAAGAAAATTGACTCCTTGTTGATCATAATACTCTACTTATATGATCTTTTGATATTAGGTAGTTCAGCTTCTGTCATTACTAAGATTAAAACTGCATTGCATAAGCGGTTTTCTATGACAGACATGGCCTTGCTAAATTTCTTCCTTGGACTAGAGATCCATTAGAGTGATTCTGGGATTACCATTTCTCAACCAAAGTATGCTAGAGATCTTTTGGCACGATTTCACATGAGTGACTGCAAGCTAGCAGCCACACCTTTCTTATCAGGGATAAATCTTGAGAATGGAAAAGACACACCATTGGTTGATTGCACATTGTATCGCCAGCTTGTGGGAAGTCTTCTTTATCTCACTCACTCCCGTCCTAATCTCTCCTGTGCTGTCAGAGCAGTTTCCAGATACATGCAGGAGCCACATGAGTTACACTGGAACGCTGCAAAGTGCATCCTTCGATATGTCCAGGGGACAATCACCTATGGGATTCATTATGCAGCCAATTTTTCTTTGAATCTCATTGGGTTCACAGATTTAGACTGGGCTGGCGACGCCATTGTTCGCAAGTCCACCTCCGGTTATGTACTTAGTTTGGGATCCGGCCCAATTTGTTGGTCAAGCAAGAAGCAGGCTGCCATTGCTTTATCATCAGTAGAGGCCGAGTATAGAGGAGCAGTCAATGCCACTATTAAGGAAATTTGGCTACAACATTTCCTATTTGAGCTTAGGATCAGTGTCCATCGTCCAACTATCATTTGGTGCGATAATCAAAGTACGCTAAAGTTTTGCAGAGATCCAGTGCAGCGGCAGCGGACCAAACACATCGATACCATGTAGAGGTTTTCCATTACACCAAAACTCGCAAGTGTTGGTAAACTTCCAAACCGGTAACTAGGATCCCCAAGGTGGAAATTATGGATTCCATAGAGGTGTCGTGATTACTCCAACACCCCCCCTCAAACGCAGCTCAGGGAATCAATAGCCCTCTTCAAACACAGCTCGGGGGAATCAAACCTAGGTCCAGGCTTTGATACCATGTAAGATTTTGAGATACAAAGATCTAGATTTGCAAAACAATGAACAAACTTGCAAGAGAAGGAAGGAATGAACAAGAATATTGAAGAATCAATTTCATTCTTTTCTCTATTCTTGTTCAGTCCTTCCTTCTCTTGCAAGTTTGTTCATTTTTTTGCAAATCTAGATCTTTGTATCTCAAAATCTTACAGAGGAGTACATTGGTTCTCAATTTGGAGATGCAGATTATAGGATAATGGTCGATTCAGACTGTAAGCTGATTTTTCTCTCAAACAATATAGATAATGTATTATTTATCTAAAATTCCATGCATATTTAAATTTTGTAATGGTGATGCTCACAATTTATACTCTTAAAAATTATATTGCAGATGTCATTCTAGAGTGGTAGAGATAGACTATTGGAGGTTGTATTTTGTAGGTTCAGTTCAACACAGTGTGGTGTTTGTGTTGTTGTTTCTGGATTTTCATAAACAACTGCATTCTCGATAGCCCTACTTGGAATTGGCTAAAGGCACTTCATGTTTCTAGTCGATCTCAGGTATGATTCAACTAGGAGACCGGGAAAAGCCCACAGAAGCATGGTGAAACAGGGCCCAAAACCACAACCTAGGTAAGACCATGAGTGGAACTATCATTTCCACCAGAAAGATGTCGAACTGTGTTCTTGAATACGTAAAGATTGTACGCTAATTAGCAAATCGACATCCTATAAATTAAATCCATATGAAAATTTCTTGGTATTCTTGAGCAATTTGGATGTTTGATCTTACACTTTTGTGATCCATTTTAATAAGGAGGCAACGGGAGTTGTTTAAGGAGGAAACACAATAGTTTTGGTGGCAATTTTTTTGCCTGAATCTGATAAAAAACATTTCAAAAAATCCGGTAGTTTGAGTGTTTGAATTGCATTTTTGATAGTAGAAATAGATTCAACACTATCTAAAACTGACACCCAAAATATTGAAGTTTAACAACTGTAAACAAGATTCTGATAAATCTTTACCTAAATTTTTCAGAATCTTACCGAAATTTTTTATTTATTCTGTGGATTTTTCAGATTATGGCTATATTAATAATAAGATTGTCTTTTGAGATTAATCATATAATTGAGAATAAAACAAAAATTATAACCAACCCCATCGAGGGCATATTCAAAATAAAAATATTTCTTTCCCACACAAATGTGTACATCATTTTTGGTACAACTACTAAAATGGAGCTCTACTAACAATAGTATAAATAAAATCAGTTGCAAGTAATTTCTACAGTTCTTCTTTCACTATGTGTCTTAATGAGGTTGGTGGATGGGTCTTAATTCTTTCTTGATATATAAGATGTGTACATAATTTAGGGTGATCCCTTTATATCAAAGTAAACACAAGAAAAGTATATTCTAACTTTGCAACACCTCAAGTAGTTTTTCTTTTTGTTGTTCTATCAATTCTTTGTTGACGTTTAAAGTTTTGTCATGGATAATTTTGATGGTATTTGTCATATATTATTGGTTTTCTTATATTAAAGAATTTTTAGGCAAAGGAAGTTTGAATTTTTAGATGGAGAAAGTGTTCAAAAACATGCGTGGGAAGAAGAGAAATAGAAAGCAATGAAATCACTAATTATGTGATCTTTCTCTTTTCTCCGATAGAAAGATATTGACCACTAAAGAAATGTTGATGGACTAATTCTTCTTCATCACTCACTTTCCGTTAGCCCAAAAAATTATTTCCATGTCTTGTTGGCTGCCAACAGCTCTCCTATATTCTTTATCAAAATGATAGCCCCGCTTTAAATATTGGTAAACTCTCCTCCTTTATTCACATTATTCGCATTTGAGTGGTTGGCAGTTCCTCTTAGTCTTATTGTGTGGTTTCCGAACTTCTTGATCCTTTAAATTTAGATCATGTATTGCGATACTTTATTCATCAAATCATTCTTTCATCATTTTTTGATCACTACATCGTTAACACTACATTATTAATCATTAATGGGATGGGATGTGTTCGTTATATATCATTGCTATATGTATGTTATTATTTTGATTATTCAATACTAAAGGCATACAAATTTCA